>OX346236.1:2410000-3010000 GCA_947049295.1 Ligdia adustata | reverse complement strand
AAAGATATATAGATTACTAGATAGACTTTGATACTTTTTATATTGAAATCGTGTCCTTTGAAAAAAAAAAGGAGTTTTTGAAATCGGTCCTAAAGAATCTGAATAATCGGGAACATAGATAATAAATCAGGACTAAAAGCTATGAACCACCTCCTATTTTTGAAGTTGGTTAAAATAGTTTTTAATAAACTTAGCTACTGCAGATTCCAATATACCTACTATCATTAGAGCATTCATGCGCGAGCGCCGCAGTCTCGTTCGATCGTGCGTCTCGCTCGCACGCGCGTTCCATTTCACATTCACCGTTTGTTTTACTGCGCAAAGTGACGTCATAACAAACCAGTTGTAGCTGTCAAATGTCAAGCGTGAAATGACGTTGCGTTTCACTTTTTAAATGTTGACGTTTAGTTTAAAAACAAGGAACGTTTGGGTGTTTAGTGATTAAGAATAGTTTAGTGTTTAGTTTTTTGTCTGTGGATATATTTTGAGCGCTAATTTTGAATTTGGTTCTGTGCTCAAGAAGACCGCATGTTGAAGTATTTGTGGATTCGAATTTGGTTATGATGTAAGGAAAGATAAATTTTTATTAGAATAGATATATGTGTATTGTATAATATGTATAATCATTTACAGGCTGATCAGAAATGAAATATGATTTTTTTGTACAAGTTTCCTAAAAATCTTCAAATATAACTAAGTAAAATAAAACAGAATCATCAAACGAATAACATGATTCCGCGTATTCTTTCTATAAAAAAATAATGGATTAACACCTGCTCAAGTACGCAGACATCAGTTCGGACATAGGTTCAGTCATGCTTCCTCATCCTTATGATTTGCAGATAAGATTTAGTGAAAACTTACTCTTACGGAATATCCAAGGAATATCCAAGTCGCCGTTTGACCAGCGTTGTACATGTTCCTTCATATAAGTGACGTCAGAACCAATTTTTAAATTGTAAATATATCATAGTTTGCTCTCGACTCAATATAACCTATTATAATTTTTTTAGTAGTTTTATCAAAATATCTAAAAAATGTAAGTAGTTATCTACCGAATTCAAGACGGTTGTCACTTTCTTTTTTACTTGTAATAAGATTAGGTACTTCTTATTACAAGATGTTAAATCACACTGATAAATAATACTTACTAGTAGGCGTCTTCCACGGCGTTGCCCGCGACATAAATATAAAGAAGTTTCACACTTTGAACCCACTTCAACCCCTTATGGGTTGAATTACCAAAAATCCATTCCTAGTAAAACCACTGTACCCTATAATGAATACAGCTTTAAAATTTCATATCTTTATATTTAGTTTATCAGCTCTATGTTGATTCTTAGCAAATATCAGTCAGTCAGAGAACTAACTGTTTGTATAGATAAGAAAGCAAAAAAGACAACGAAAAATTTCACGACAGGTTTGAATCCTGCCTGTCCTGAAGATTTTCGTTCGCTCTCTAGTAATTAAAATAAATAAAACTCAGCGTTACAAAAGCTCGCAGAGACGGCGCCTAAATAGTAATACTGTTCTATAATGCATAAGTTAGTACCGTGAAAGTAAAACGTTCGGTAGCTAACCAGTAAAAGCAGGAAGCAATAGTTTCCAATAGCAATCTATACATAGCTAGAGTATTTACTTGACAATGCCGCGAAAGTGAATGGTAAATTCAACTATGATTTAAATGCACAGCACAGTTAAGAAATAGGCATGTTAGTCTTCGATATAATTTAACTTGTAAAAAAATACTAAGAATATATCTCAAGTAAGTGTAAACAGTGGGCCAAGTAAATTTTCTATATTATAAATTTGTGAAACAACAAGATGTAGAAGAGGTTGTTATTAATAACTGAATCTAAACAAAAACAAATCCCTAAAACATATCCCTGAAACTCGGAGTTACAATATTTTGTCATCCGACCCTCGATGGCGCTCAATCGCTGGGACTGTTCAAAAATAAACTTTACTCTCTTTTTGACTAAGGCAAGGTAGTTTTTTTTTAAATTATCGCTTACTATAATTAAACTATTAATGATTACAAATGATTTCGATTTTTCCCAAAATGTGTATCAAATTGACGTGATCAGTAAAACACTTCGATAAATTTGAAATCAAAGATACCATCAGGAACAGCGCATAACATTTTTTTTGTAGGGTTTTTATTTTAATTAATTTTAATTTAGTCTTGTTAACCTACTTTAACTTTTCTAAAAACTAAAACCATGAATTTAAGTTAAAGTTACTGCTTAATTATACTAACAATTTAAGTACCCAGTTCATTAAACAAGTCTTGACGTATACCAAATTTACTAGAAGTAATTAGGGAGGTAGTTCATTTATCTAGTCTTAGTATTTAACCAAGTACGTCTAGGTAAGTATGTAAGTAACTACTATGTTCGCTATATATCTCTAGTTAGGTAAAACAATGTTGTAATTTATACCGTACTTACTCTGAACAACGTAAGGAGAATTAAATTAATTACATGTCTAATATACCTTCATTACCCGACTGTGAACCGACTTCACTTCTAAAAATTGTTTTTGGAAATTCAACCCTTAAGTGGGTCAAATGGGGAATTAAAGTTTTTTGTCATCTACAACGCCGCAGGTGGGCGAAAGCTACTAATTGCATTGCCTATATTCCCTATGTTTTTGTAGTAAGGTAATCTGTACTCAGCTTCAGAATACATTCTATGTTGTTGAGGCAGGCAAAATCCCTTCCTATATTATGTTATTGGACTTGGTATTGGGTCATCATTTCTCGTAGTATAAATCGGTTTTGGTAAATTTACAACATTATAAGCTGAACCGATATACAATCTTATAGCTTATTTTCAACTTTAGATGTATTTTTATTTTATTAATTTTAGTGAGTTTTGTTTCATCTATAGTTATGTTTTTGTAGTAAGGTAATATGTACTCAGCTTAAGAATGCATGCTTGTATTCAAACAATTCCTTCCATCTTTTCCAGGTCATAACTCATCATGTACGAACCTAGATGGCTGATGTTGGCGATAGCAGCTGTCCTCGCACTGCAGTCCAGCTGTGATGGCGTCAATTTTCCTGATGAAGCTCCTAAAGAGCAAATCCAGCAAAATGAGGGAAGAAACTTGGGAGGAGGGCAGGACTATCAAAGATCGGTAAGTTCTAAGTAGGAAAACTTAGATGTGTTTGGTTCGGTTTGTTTTGTTATACAGTAAAATGTATTTATGTACGTGTAATATGGTTATTAGTAAAACAAAAAGTTCATACTACCTAATTTTCTTGACTGAAGAGAAAAGTCTGTTATGCGAAGAATAGTCATTTGAAGATTGCTATAATAAATAAATTGGACCTAGCTAGTCTATTTAAAACTACCTGATTCGGCGAACTTCGTGCCACCTAACAGTTATGTTTAAACTTTTCCTAAACATTCACAAACATTTGAAAACCAAAGTCAGCTAAATCAGCCCGGTCGTTCACGAACAACAATTGATTTTTATACATATAGAAGATAAACAAAGATTAATCCAACCAGACCACAAACATTTAATTTTTAATTGCTGCTATTTAGCAATCAGGATAGAAGGATGTGTGTGTATTTTGCAAGCAAACGTTACTCGGTATCTCTAAATCCGCGGTGAGTGTTGATACATTTCACGATTACGAAATTGAGATCCGTATGCGGAACCGCCCTGCTGTCCTAGAAGTCTCGTCATATTTCACAATTTAACTTATTTGAAGTTATTGTGCAAAAAAATCAACTAATTATCTTAGAAACTAGGCCAATTGCTTCAGAATTTACTTAGAATTAACTTTTTTTTCAGCCACAAGCCCAAGGTCGCGGTCTTCTGTCAGACTGGCTCGGTTTTGGAGAAGACCAAGACCCCTACATCCAGCAGTCCACGCAGCAGTGTCTGAACGGAGACCTGGCAGACTGCTTCAAAGCTCAAGCGTTGAGGTCTTTTGATGATTTCTTCGACAAGCAAGCTTATGAGTAAGTAATAACTCTTATGCGTCACCATAAAATAAAGCATCCAAGAATGAATACAACATTATGGGCATGCAATAATCATGGCCACATCCAATCCTTCCGAATACGAACTGAGATGTAATCTGGCAAACACATCGTGAGAGATTACATCCTAATCAATCAAGTAATGCCCTTCTTTCATCTTCAGATTGGGAAATGGTTTGGTGGCTATTGGGTTTGTCTGGCTTTGGAACTCCGCATTGTTTGAAAGTCGCAAAACAGACTCACTTTGAGTGAAATTGGAAGTTTTCAAATAGGTTTGCTACGATGCCATTTACTTACTGATTTTAATAATATTTAGCGGCCAAGAGATGAGGTAGTCTTTCCCATTCTGTTGGATCGCAAAACTACTAGCTGTTTATGTTTTTATTTTAATACGTGACACGCAAAACCATGAAGTATTGATAGTTTACAACTGTCACTTTGTCTGTGGTTTTAGTTATTTAACTCCTCCGCAATTTGTATTTTCAGGCTTTCAGAGAACGCAGTGCTTCGAAAAGTAGAGCAACAAGCTCGCGCATTGGCCAGAGAGCCACCACAGCTGAGCTCGCAGCCTCGCAGCGAAGACTCCGACTGGGATGCCCTTGTCAAGTACGGCATGAGGAAGATTGAAAGGTAAGATCTTACAACAAATAGTACCCATAGATTAAGGAGGTTTTTGTGACGATAACTATATACCGAGGAGAGATAAGATATCGAGGGTTTGGAAGGAAAATATATGTATACCTGTCATATCAGTCTGCTTAACAGATTCTTTTAATTCTATATACTTATCAATTCATAGCGTCCCACTGCTGGTCTCCCTGGTCTCCTCTATGCAGGAGGTGTATAAAGTCCAACATCCTGGTCTAATTTAAATTTAATATGACCAAACTCAGACGAAACTTTGGTGACCTAGTAGTAATATCAGTATCAAAAATTTGGTCTGTAGCGTCAACTATCAATTAAATTCGACTTCTAATTATTAGAAGTCGAATTTAATTATTTAGGGTACATTTTATAAAATTGAAAAAGCAGATACAAACAAAACTTGATCTTGAACATATTATATGGCTATCTATTTGTGTTTTTTAGATTTTTGCGATCGACAGCTTTAGAATTCCAACTGGATAACGAAGTAACATCAGATGGAGTCATTGCTCCCAGGTTTATTGACGAAATCGCTGATGAAGTTGATATCATTGAGGACAAAAAAGCTTCTCCTTTCCGTAAGTCTGAATAATAATACTTTTCTTTTTTTTAAATTCCAGACGGCTAGGCAAATGCCACCAGCTTGCACGACCTCAGAAGTCAGCGACAATGTGTCAGCGATTTGACAATACACTGAACACACACACATACATTACAAAAAAAACACAATGACAATGGTATATTAAAACTCAGTAATCTCAATATATTTGTATCGACACTAGATATTACATGCAGCTCTGAATAAAATGCAATATACAATGATGTACTAATATAAGGAACATTATGCATATAAAGTAAAAATCAAAAATACTTGGATATATTAATTTATTGAGTACTGATTTATTTTATTTTCAAGTTTTATCATTTAATGACTTTTCAGTAGCAAACAGATTTTTCGTAGTCGTTTCTGTTTCATTATTCAATTTATCTGGTAATTTGTGATATATTTTAATTGCCATTGAATTAGCATTTATATAGGTAGTAAATTGAGTGGCCTAATCGCCAAAAGCGATATCTTCCAGGCGCCTATAGTGATTCCTTTAACGACACACACAACGCTAAATATTTCAAGTTGTTATGAAAATTGCCATGACTTGATTTTTGATGTTATCGAAATATGACGTATTGATACATCATATATCGATACGTAAGAACATCAAGAATATATGAACTGTTTTTTTATCGCTTCTTGATGGATTTGAAAATTAAACACATTGGCACTAGAACCAATTTCCAAATTGACACATCAGAATTTACACCAATGCAAATTACTAATACACACTTATAACACGCAAAATGTACCTACCATGTTATTTAAATAATCTACTATATTTTAATTTATTTATTTGTGGTTTCCACATATTTTTTTTGAGCTGCTTTGATCATTTTTACAATTTGTTTAGTATTTTTAATGTACATTAATATGGGTGCTAATACCTGAAATAAAGAAATTTCAATTTTATTTATTTGAGAGATAGTTATCTAGACTTTAAGTAGACTGCGACAGATGTTTAAACTATCTACATTAAAATCTTTTTATGATTTCGCATAT
The DNA here is from genome assembly GCA_947049295.1 of Ligdia adustata. Taxonomy (NCBI): domain Eukaryota; kingdom Metazoa; phylum Arthropoda; class Insecta; order Lepidoptera; family Geometridae; genus Ligdia; species Ligdia adustata. The sequence goes on along the minus strand of OX346236.1, from coordinate 3,003,745 downwards.
GTTGACGTATTTTTGCTGGTATTTAAATGGTATGCTTGAGACAAAGAAGAACGAGTATGAATTTAAAAGTGTAGTTATTACTTTTAGTGAATTTCATAAAATCATTTTTTTATATATAACAGGTCGTCACAAGCTCAAGAAACTGATCATCCCCATGCTGTTGATCCTCAAGTTGTTCAAGATCAAGCTGCTTCTCTTCCTGCCTCTCATTCTTGGACTCGCAAGCTTCAAGAAGTTCCTCGGTTTCATGGCCCTTATTGTACCAGGTAAATCAAATATTGTTTTTGAGGTGCAAGATATCGTGACAAGTTAATTAATTAAGTAATTATCAAGTACTTTTACTTTTCCACGAAATTTAACTGATTATAGCAATTGTCACCGCAGAACTTACCCTTCCCATCTATAACATTATGGGACAACATTCACACAAAGGTCTTCAGGTCTCAAACTTTGCAAAGCCTGTGCTATGGTAACCTGATGTCTGATATACATACTTATATACATAAATACATACTTATATATTTTAAACTAACAGACATGTTCATGCACACATATGTTTAACAGGTTAAATATTTGTGTGCATGAACATGTCTGTTCCGGGGATCGAACCCAGAACCAGCGGCGCAGAAGGCAGGGTTGGTACCAACTGCGCCAACTGGCGGCAAAATCATGGGAACTTTCTCTTTTTTCTATTACTGTCTTTCTGGTTACTATAATCACTTGTATATTATCAAGCTATAAGTCTATGAATCTTATTTTTTTTATGGATTCTTTAATTCATACATTATTTTATTTCCAGGTGTGATCGGCTATTTCAAGTTTTGCAAACCCAACCTGACGTCTCCGTTCTCCCAGTCACACTATAGCGGACCTCAGTACAGTCCAGCCGGAATCGGCATCGGCCCATATCGGGAACATCCACCTACTAACTACGGCCATTATGAGAGTTATGCTGTGAGTACTCTTGATAAAGAATGTTTATTTAGGAACAATGAAATTACTACAATAAAAAGAAACAGGTGCATCTAATAAACCACTAAAGATCTCCAGATGTAATTACAGCGTACCTAGAAGACATCTTGCTATCTTGATTTGCTTTGTTGTTTTATACAAGGCAAGGATACAGCAATTTTCATAACTGGTGGTAAAATAAATTTGGTCATGCCTTAGAGTCTCATACACTACATAAGTAACTTTGTATATTAGACCTACTGTTTTCTTCATGTTTATGAAATTCTTTGACTTCTCTCTAATATGATTTCAACTTGGTAATACCAACATACATCTGCTTGTAGAATATTTTCATAGAAACACTGTGGAATATGAACCTTCCTTATACAAAGTATTTTGACTCCAGAAAAGTAGATATACTTTAGATTATTTACGACAACCGACTTGTCTGTATTTTATAACAAATTACCTACTAAAATGGGTGTAATTTTATTTATCAGGGTAACAAATACGGTCAAGGCGGCATCTCCTTCAGAGAACATGATGCGGTTCCTCAAGACTTAGCTTACCAGGGATGGGACTACCGGAGTAAAAAGACCGGTGAAGAAATCAAGGCAGAAGAACCATGAAGAGAGAAGAGGCTATTCAGTTTTTTAGTGAATTGAGTGATAGGAGTAAGCGAGTAAGGACAAGTTAGCGGTAACTAAAGAAGAAGATATAAACACTTTTAATTTATTTATGTATTTATCGCTTTAGGTTGTTTTGGGTAAATACAAAATGTTTGGTCGGTGTCTAGAGTGCTGTCTGAATAGAATTAATTTTACTCTTATACACACAACACAACGAACGTTTCAAAGGCTGAATTGCATTGTTTTGTTACTAATTACCTTAAAGACGAGTGCGTCTATACTAATTATGATTGTTATTGATATTAATTGTTATAAAAAACCAATCGAAACGGCATAAGCGATATACCATGGATTTTATCAACATAAATCTATTCTTCTTTACCTCGTAATTTTGCCATCAGATTTCAACGAAATCTTTTTCATGTTTTTTCGTGTATTTTAATTTATTTTTTAACATTCTGTAGATAGTATCTATCTTATGTTTGTCAAGTATGACATTAATTATGTAAATTTTACTGTTTTATTTTTGTAAATTAACATATTTTTGTAAATAATAAAATACTTTTTAGCGTGACTTTGTATTTGATTTTTTTAGAGAGTTTCTTTGCTAGTCATACCTTAAATTTATAACCGATTTCAAAAAGGTGAAGATCGCTATCGATCGAAATATTTATATGTAGTTTTTTATTTCTTAGAGGTCCCTGGACCGGTTTTGATAATCCTTTATAGTTTCAATGACATAAGACACTTATTGTCATATATATTTTTAAATCGGTCTAATGCTTTGTTTAATAAATTAAAATAACTCGATCGAAGTTGAAATATATTTTGTTTTTGGAAAGGTAGAAGGAACCTCCCATAAGGTTCCATTTTAATTCTTTCAAAATCGTTCAAGAGCTTTGATATTTATATCGAAATGACTGATATAGTTCTATCGGCGCATACAGTAAATGACAGTCAGTAGTCACTTTTTTATACATAAAAAAATTATGAACTAGAAGCTAATTCCCTTACGTCAAAGCAGATCACGTACAAAAGAAATTATGTTTTAAATTGAAAGGTCCGTAAAGGAAAAGGTAGCTGTTGCCAATATAAGCATGTGTGATAAATCAGAGTTACATCGTATTAAAGTAACAATAAATGTTTTTCTTTTGCCGAATAATCATAACTAGGTATAGACATTAAACAACACTATCCTAGTTTCCATAAATACAATAAATATAAACAGTGCAAGAATAAATTTGATAACGTCAAAACTGCAAGCTGGAATTTCATCAAACACTTATCTGTTAACCTTGCTAGATCAAACACTCTTTAAAAAAAAGATAAAACAAGTTTCAAACTCTTAAATTCCTGCGAAGAACTTGAGAACTGGCACAATACACAGAGTGTGGTGGCCAATCAAGAAAGAAAAAAAAAATCCTGCGTTATATCTTTTAAACCCAGCTTACTGGAGACGCCAATCAATGGTATTTGAATAAATATAGAAAACCCAATACGTTGTGGTTTTTGCATTTTCAACTAAACTTTGTGATGAAATACCGGACTAAATAAAATTGAATGAAAAATTAATCATTATCATAAACCCAGTTTCAACAATATAGTGAGCACGAAATTTCTTGTAGGCAAAGTTCCGTACATACAAACTGATAGACGAAAGAATATTTTTCCAGACTCGAAGCAGAAAGGCGCCAGTCGCTTCGCTCGCTCAGACAATAAATAAAAGACAAATATAAAAACACTAGTTGCGCCCTGCGGTGTTACCCACAACATTACAGGGTAAAAATAAGTCTAATGTATGTGTCCAGGATCTAAGCTATGTCCGTACCAAATTTCATCGGTTCATCCGTTCGGGAGCTATTTTAGGACATGTAAAAAACATATGCAGTATGGACTGTCTTAGGTATTAAATAAAATTACACGATAATTAATCCAATAAGAGTCAGACTAAGTTATTTTGTATACAGATTTAGTTAGGTATAACGACAAATTAGTCTATGAACCCATGACCTGGCCTGCCAAATTTAGAAGTCATATCGTACTTCAATAATGCAAAAATAAATATATATATATATTGTTTTATTTTTCTTATCAATTTATTTATTAGTATAGGTACTGTATGAAAAAAGTTTGGATATTGTATGGAAGCAATAGTGGCAAAAAATTATAATTTTGGCCGTTCATCCTAAAAACGTGTTAAGTTTCTTTGTAAACGTGACTTTTTATGATTAAGACGGAAATACCTAACGTAGCATGCGTGCCGAGACGCGTGACAAAAACTGGACGGTTTTCCAAAATTTATGTAGCTATAAACTTTTTTGTACGAAATTTCGACACGTTGATCACATGTACTTTATTTATTTATTTGTGTTTTTTTTAGGACTTTGTTTTTTGAGTTTGCGATATTGAAAGTCTTGGAAAGCTTCAAAAGCCTTCGTGTCTTTTTTCTGATTTTGTAACAACAGGTTAATTATTTTTTTTATTGTATAGGGTTATCGGCTAATATAGGGGTGGCTAGGGGTTTCGGCTACTAAGCCGAAAGCGGGTCACTATACTCATCATATATTGTGGTAAAGGGACTAGCATTCTATGCACGCTGCCCTCTAGCTGTGAGTTGGAGCATTTGGATTATCTGTAGATCTTAAAAGTTCTATAGGTAATATGTCTGCTAGGTATACTTTTTTTGGTGTTCTAGTTAGTCAATTTCTTTTTGGTAATAAAGGCACTTGCCCATATATTGATAACCATGATAACCATATATATATATATATATATATATATATATATATATAAGTATATCTAAAGTATATGGTACGTAAGTATACAGGTTTTAGGACGAGCTCTACGTTAATAATATAGATTAAATTTTATATTTCACGCTTATGTTGCTCAAACGTATACCATGTACTAATTAATATCAAATCAAATCAAAATCATTTATTTGCACTAAATGTAGGCGGACAGCAGATGGTTAAGCAATACATAGTTCGCTATACTTAGCTTAATTAGGCGTACAAATTTATAAAATTGGCAAAGAGACTCGTCATTTATTTATAACTAAAAACAAAAAATACATATAGACATAAATAGCAAGAAATTTAAAACTAAAACAAAAATAATGAATAATAATAAATCTTATATGAAAATATATAGAATATAAAAAAGGCACATTAGAGAAATAAAATTAAAATCAAATAATAGTATATTACATTTAAATTCAATAATAGTCATATAACAGTAATAGAACACAGCGATTTGTGATAAAACTATTACCAATTATAATGTGAGTGTCAAGAGTTTTTTTAGTGTTGTAGAGTAACTCACTTCTCTTCTACTTGCCTTTTACTATGGGACCAACTCTAAATTTAAAAAAAAAATCCCGCTGTTCTAATAAAAAAGTTTATCGCTCGTCGACAAAATGTATGAAACAGCTCATTTTTTTCTCGAATTCGGAGTTGGTCCCATACACGAAGTTGTTTATAAGTATGAGTATAGTGACCCCCTTTCGGTTTCGTACACTACTAACCAATAACTTTGAATTGTCCGGAACTCCAAAAAATTACACCAATACAAGTCGCCTTAGACATTCTATGCCATATTTCGTCTATTTGGGCTATAAAATTTGATTGCAGCTAATTTATGTTTGGGAATTAATATTAGTCTAATCACTACATCATTGATAATTGCTTTGGATTGAAAACAACAATAAAGTTACTGTATCATATGCATTAGCTTAAATTGCCCCATCTGCGGCAATCAACACTATGAGGAAGGCGGAAGTGCGAGGTATTTTTCAAGTAAGCAATAGTGCGAGCGCTTGAAGAGTCAACATCTCAGCACAAGGCGTCCTCAGCAGATGACAAAAGAAAAGATACTGAGAAAAAGAGAAATAATAAGGTGAAGTGTGGAGGTGGTGAAGTTTACAGTTTACCGTACCATAAAACGAAGTGGAAAATGACTAGATATTTCTTTTTACCACATCTTAGTATTTTTCATTGACAAAATCATATATAAAATCATCTGCCTTATAAATTGTAGTAAGTAACAGAAATTACAAAAAAATGGTTTGCTACATGTAATTTTTTAGATAAGAACTACATATAATACGAGTAGATGACATCCGACTTTAATTTGGCGAGCTAATTATTTATTTATTTTTATTTATAAACTCAGCTGCTAGACCTTTCTTGATAATAAATATATAGGTTTGACTGAGAACTAACCCGTTCAATAAAAAAAAACGCATCGGAGTAAACACTCCTACATACTTAAATATTTAGCAGCAATCGACTATATTATTGCATACTTGTTGGCAGGTGCATATACGTTGTAATCAGCTATTTATAAATAAATTGGCCAAGTGCTAGTCGGCCTTACGCATGAAGGATTCTCTACATTATCTACACAGTATTAGTTCAAGTTGCTACCTGTTGGCGTTATTAATATTAAGCAAATAACGACAAAAATCACGTTTGTTTTATGGGAACTCCCTTAAATATTTATTATATTCAGTGTTTAGTATTTGTTGACATAGCGGCAACAGAAATACATCATTTTGGAAATTTAAAACTCTTAATAATAGCTTTGGATACAGAACGCAAAAAATGTTAAATTGTTGATTGATCGAAATCGAAGAGAATTAAAATTGTGACTGCACTGCACTGCAACTCGGCCTATTTTATTTTAGCGAATTATTATCTGTGTATTCTTAGTAATTAGTAGTAGTAGTCCTGTGTGTACAAAATAAATGAGTCCATTATCTCTTTCTTGCCGATGCTATCATTTCAGCGTACTCCTGGCAATTAGTTGCCACAATTATTGATGCAAAATTGCCCGCGTATCTAATTCTAATTAAAGATAACGGATTATTGCAGTGTTATTTTCTAGGATTGTAGAAAACGTGTTTCGTCGAATTTAATTAATTCTCCCAAATTATTCGAGAACACGTAAACAAAAAATTAAAAGGTCAGGTTCGTAATTTTGGTAAATTTGTTGTTTACAAACTTGACATAGGTACAACTGCATAATATAAACATCATTCATTCATTATCATCATCATTCAATTTAAACTTATCCTTTTTTAATTATTTTTTTACTAGCGAACAACGATGTGATTATTTATTAGTAATTCTTATCCCGTCAAATACATTACATGTACAAAAATACACAACTCTCGCTGCGCACTATTTCTGCCTTCAAAAGTTGAGTCGAATGTAAACAAAGTCGGTTAATTCAGTATCTGTGTATCTATGGGAGAAACTTTTACATGGTGGTAGGACGTTTCCTATCGCTCGCTTGGCAAGCTACAACCCTCAAGCTGTAAAATCTGTCGCCAAGCACCTAGTGTGTTTCGGTAGCACCACCGGTGTGTTTCGATAGCATTCCAGACTAGGCATGCTCCATCTATGGCTACAGTATCGCTGACTTCGTAGTCGTGCGAACTTGTTGTCAAATGCCTAGCTGTGTAGGATAAAAAAAATCCAAGTACTTTGTCAGTTATTAATATCCTGCTCGTAAGATAACAAAATTTTAAAGTAACTATTTCAATATAATTAATGTTTATTTTTCGATTAAATATTTAGATATCATGTTATAAATGATGTTTTGAAATTCTGTTATAATCTTAATAATTGTCTGGCAAGTCTTTACTTCGTGTGTCTGTCGTCTCCTGTAAATTTCATTCGGACGTATACAGGTCGTAGATTCCAACCAATGCTGACGAAACTTGATGTATGGGTTCTACCAGTATGTTTTGTCGTGTTTTTGAAGGGGTGGGTTTCCATTTACTTTTTAGGGCCAATCCAATTGCCTTTATTAATATACCAACTACATTGTAGTTGGTCATTTTGTTTTTGAAACAAAAAAAAATGTAGCAGAAACATTACTTATAGACCATTTAAGATCTACAGTTAATCCAAATGCTCTAACCCACCATCAGAGGGCAGCGTGCCCAGCTATGCTGTACCATTTACTGGGCCGATTTCAATAATATTGGGTACCTAAATCAACGAGCAAAATTGGTACTTACAATCGTGCGGAAATTACTGAATACTAAAAAATCTGTTGGTTGTTGTTCCTTTTTTATACAGTCTTTTTGTATCGTAATTAGAAATAGCAACGGCTTATAGCCGTTGCGAACATCTCTAATTATTATATTAACAACGCGCTATAACGTTATGCTGTAGTGTAATATTTTATATAGAGTCACGTGCCAAATTGTACTTTAACTCGCCGGCTTAAGAACTATATTTGAATATGTGTGATTAGGAATTGATTGAATGTGTTGGTCATAATAGGTTCCAAATTATACTTTAAGACATCGGCTTATGCACCTGAATCAGCATGTGGACATGCTGTCTAGCGATATGACCGGCTTTAATACTCTTTTGAAATATGAAGTAGGTAGTTATGTTGCGATCCGTATTTTAGTTTATTCGTTTTATACGTTAGTTAGATATATTTTTGAATTTAGTGCGGATGCAAGCGTGACCTTATGTGGCGTAGTCAATTACGCGTGTAAATGAAACCACTGTAAATATGTAGTAAACAGCTATAAAAAAACTTAAAAAAAAATAAAAACAAAACAATTAATAGCTATTGTACATAAAATCTATTAACTTTGGAGTTAGCCTGACTACTTTTCTATGCAGAATAAATTATTGTTATAAAATGTGTCATATTAACTACTAATACTTAAAAAGTCAGACTTTCCTAAGCCTGTTGAAATTACGAAGGAAAGTTCAATAAGTATTAAAATAAGGTAATCTTTTTTTCTTTTATCACATTAGAGTTACTAACGTGTTTTTTACTTTATTAGACGATATAATTGCATATCCTTAGCTAGATAAATATTGCTCACTATCGCTAATCGCTACGCCTCCGTCGCTTGCGTTGCGCAAAGACAATAATCAAAACGCGTATAAAATAACTAGCGTTTAAAATGTAGCATAACGTTATAGCGCGTTGTATAGCGATATAGCCGTTGCGAACATCTCTAATCGTAATCGCGAGGTCGACCCTTTATCATTTCTGTTTGATATTAATAGGTACTACGAGTAATGCAGGTCGCCACATTCAAAAGAAACGTTTATTATAATATAGTTAGCTGTCGGCCATTTTTGTTTGAAAAAAAGCGTGTATGTGTATCACCCTCTCACTGCTGGGTACGGATCTCTCCGAAGGGATGTAGACTATAGTCCACTACGCTAGCCAAATAAAGATTGAAGACTTCATTCATCTCTCCACTTCCTATCTCTCATCTCACTCTCTGAGACAACATTTTTAACAAGATGTTATCCTTCTTAAAGTTTTGACAAATCACAAATTTTTCAACGATTCTTTATAGCATAAAATTTAAAAAGTAACATAGATTCACGTGATACTTCTGATAAACAAAAAACAGACAATATTCGAGATTGCAAAAATTTGCACACGGGGTCGACTATTCGTCAACTACCAGTCCTACATATTGTTTAACGTCACAAAATCAAGAGTTATGCTATCTAAATCAATTTAATCAATGTGGCTGTTGGGGCTCTGAAGCAAAAACTTTAATTAGGGAGATAGGGCGTAGAATTAGCGACTTGACTGGCGACTCTCGCTCCGGATCTTACTTGGTGCAAACGCTAGTCATTTCCAATCAACGCGGTAACGCAGCCAGCGTAATGGGTACCTTTGTCCAGATACGATTCGGGGTGGGTTGTTCGACTAATTTATTTTGACGTGTTTTAATATAATGCAAATTTATGACATTTTTATTTGTCCTATAAGAAATAAAGAATTTATTTAATCAATCCGCTGTAATTAACTATAACTAGAAACAAAAACAAAAAACGTGGCGTCAATTGGTCTTTTTTTCTTAGATAGTTTTGAAAACAACACTATTTGATTTGTTTGTCAGCTCTATAGCGAATGACGTAGTAGATCGAAATTGAAATGTTTCATAAGGTTTTCCTTGTTTTTATTGTCTTATCTTGGGTTTCGTGGAGCTAAAACAAAAAAAAGAAGCTAGAAATGATTTTATAATTACGTTAACACTGGGAACGAGCATGGGAATAAATTAAATAAAAATTCAATTTGAAAATTAACTAGAAAAATAGGCTGTTATTAAATCTTCTATTTTAATTTAAGAGTACTATTTGCAATTTGAGTCATTGGTGACTGTGTCCCTTCAGAGCGTCATTTCATCATGCTACTCCACTAATTTCAATGCGTAATTATTTACCATTGTTATTTACGTCATCAGGTTTAAAACCTACTCCGCTTATTCAATAATTATTACTTTTTTTACAGCTCTTTTACTTGCAGATATTAATAAGAAATCTATTGTTTTTATAATAGCAATAAGCTGGCCCTATATCTCAAAGACCGGCTAGGGAAACGAAGCACGTTTCATCTTAATTGTATGTACGTAAAATAAAAGAAATTCCGAAGACAATTCACAGCATTTATCATATACCTATGTGCTTTAAGGCCGCCACTTGTAGCACTATATATTGTAAGATTTTTATCTTGTATTTAATATATTTTTTTTAATTGTAAGTAGATATATTTAGTGTTTTAACTACTGTTCTTGTCGTAATACATATAGGTATTATTACAAAAAAAGAATTGATCTATCTATCTATTTTATGAAATGGTAAGCGATCCATTTTTAAAGAATACTCCGAGAAAGAAATAGGTAGGTAATAGGTAGGTAATAGGTACTTCAGTGTAAAATCTAGGGTTTGAGCAAATATAGGTACAGTTTCATAAACCCTTAATTCAACTGAAACAAAAACGGTACGACGATCGGCAATGCAAAAATAAAGCGACGATTTCACACATAAATAATATCAAGAAATTTCATACCCAATTTCATATTGTACTGATGCGATCCAAAGAATGACAACTGAACTTTTAAACAAATAAGTTAAAGTAACTGGTAATTAATCCAGCATTACTAGATCTCACCACACCTCGCATTCGGGTCTATCAGTTCCTAGTTATTTCTTAACGACAAAAATAATTACACGCTAAAAGGTACAAAGGTACTCTCGCGGCTGTATCTGAAACCTCCACTAACACAAAACTAGTGCGCCGGATAGCCTTTAGTACCGAGGGTGCCTAGCCTACAGGAAAGACAAAATCCTAAACATGTTACGAATAAATTATGCAATATAAACCGAGGTTCTGAGACCTAATTAACCAACGAATAGCATAACAGAATAGTCTTTATTAAAAGAAAAACCAATACCACAACATCTGACAGAAGACCTGGGTGGTAGAGTTGTTCCAACACCCCAAGATCGTGCTCCAATATTATAAATAGAGGATAGATTGGGTTAGACTACTGGGGGAAAAATATCAGCCCCATATACAATAATAAGAATACGGAACCATACTGCTTAGTTTTGTAAACGTACTAGATTTGAAAACAAGTTATATATATATATGATCGAAGTATAATATCTTCTATCATTCTATGGATGCACACGCGAGTTGGTACTTGACGTTTATGTAAAAAATGTTTTTTCAAATTTTTTTAACAATATGTGTGATTCTGGTATTATATTGGTTAAAAGTAGTGAACAACGGTTGGGGTCCACAGATTAAAGGATCCTTACCTATTATTGGTTACACGCACAAACTGATTGGAAATACTGAAAGTAAGTAATCTACTAACCATCTTCTATAATATAAAAATGAATCGCTGAATGTGTTGCTAAGCGCAATTATCGCAGAGCAACTGAATCAATTTTGCTAATTCTTTTCTTAAAATAATCCTTGAAGTACGAAGATGGTTCTTAAGGAGAGAAAAATTTAAAAATATGCCTGAAAAGGCCTAAATGCAACACTTTTCTATACTCCCAATCACAATCGATTCGTAATAATACTTAAAAATCGAATTGAACTTAAATACCGTAAGATAAAGTTTAAGTGTTAGTTGAGAAGGTCCGTGATGTCAAAATAATTATAAATATTAATGTCAATATTTGCTGACCCAGGCGTCCCGAATATTTTATTTTATTTATTTATTTGTATAAACACAGTAATAACATCATAACAGTAAAACCAAGGCGATGCTACACCAAACTATTTTATGGAACATGAACTTTTAAATACATAATTTTCACACAGTCTATTTGCGGCCTCTGTGAATTTTGCCAGGTTACAATTAAAAACAATATCAGAATAAGTATTAAAAAAATTATAAGAATCTACTGTTAGGCGGTACAAAGTTCGCTGGGTCAGCTTAAATTAAGAAAAATTAAATGAATAAATTGAAAAAAAAAATTGCAGTTGGATTATTGGGTTTATTTACTTATTTCAGCGAATCTTAAAAAAAATCACATTACAAACACCAAATTAATTACCAACTAATGACAATTAAAGAAAAAAAAGAACGTTTAAATAACTGGCCCTGACACTCTACAGTGAATAGATTTATTCTCGTATTACAAAACTGAAAGAGTTTTAAGTAAGCTTATTTTCCAAAATTGTATCCATTGGAAAATTTTGGACTTATATAACACATTTTTAATTTTAGAACTAAATCATGTGTTGAACGATGTATCCAAGGACAGTTTGGAAAATGGAGGAGTCAGTAGAATGATCGTCGCATTCCAGACTTACTATGGTAAAAGATATCAGATCCTTGTTTAAAAAAGACTATAATAGTTATTTATCAGTTGATAAATTGCAAAAAGTTTTATTATATGGCAGTATAAGTAATATCCATAATGATATATACTCGTATATATATATATATTGTTCTTGCTGCTGCTTGCTTGACAAAAGTTTATATTTTCTCTGCTTTCTAATCTGTCATTTCTCCAGACATCATCCCATGTTCCAAAAAAATCCTTTTTTTAATACAAATACCATGCATGAAATAATAGTTTGTCCGCTATCTTGGGCCGTCCACTATATGTATGGGATTTAGAAATACATCATTAGCTAACTGCTTATGAACTTTTTTTTGAATAGACAGTTTTGACCCGAAGCATTACAAACTGAACAAAAGTTGAAAAAAAAACTAAACAACAGAAACAGTTTCTTATATTAGTAAAAAATAGGTTTATTATCCAGATTTAAGTCGATAAGATCCATAAAGTGCGATGGCTACTATAATAAATCAGTGTTATTAATTTTCAAAGAAAATTAGTCTGAATTTTTCAGATTGTATTTATTATATTTCTTCTCTTTATCTCTTTCTATCTTTATCTTTGTATTTTTTTTTTCAGTTGTAACTGATCCAGAAGATATTACTACATGTGGGAACCATTTAACTAGGAAACACTTCGCCTTTGACTTTGCTCAACGTTGGCTTGGCAATGGACTTCTTACGGGCCAACGTAAGTTCAGTTTATCACTAGATCGTATAAAATTAAGTCTTTATATTCAAAACACTCTAATGCTCAAAAAATAATTTAAAAAGAAACTGCTTCAATCTCTTAGATGTATTACGTGACTTTAAAAATAAAACATCGAATATTACGTCCCCGTAAGTTAACTAAAACGAATCACAAATACATGCTACCACGAAACACTTACCACCGAAGCATCGACGAGTTTTTTTTATCCTATATCGATGCGCCGAAGCCACGATCTCGAATAACAAAAACTCTTAGTTCACCATAACACCTATCTTAACATCGAATGTACGCTTCCACTAAAAACCTATCGCCAATGCCACGGTGCCCCTTATACGAGTGTAACTAAACCTCTAAATCAAAAACACTATTCTTTAAACTAGACTTAGCGAATAACGAAATGGACCAATAAACACTAATGATTTAAATGATTAACGGTAGGAGGAAAGTTCGACTCCCAAATTCGGCTAATCTGGGGTAAGCTGGCATTTTGGAATGTACGTTATGTACATACATATACATCTTCTTCCTGTCCTTATCCTACTTGAGGTCGGCATAGCAAACCTTCCACATACGGAAAAATAATATAATATTTATTTCCAGCTGAAGTCTGGAAACGTCACCGAAAACTTCTGAACCCTGCATTCTCTTTGCCACTGTTGCATAGTTTCATTGGAGTTTTTAACGAACAAGGTCGAAAGCTCGCGCACAATCTAGCTAAAGATGTAGGCAAAGGACCCATTGCACTAACTGATCGCTTTAGACAGAACGTCATTATGTCTTTGTGCCGTAAGTAAAACATTATGCAAGTTATAAAATGTATTTGTTTTAAATTAGGGTGAGACCATCGCCTACAATTGGGATTACCTAAAGGGTAACGACTGTAGCAATTCAGTATTATTACCCGACTGCGAAAGAATAGAATAGAATATGGTTTATTTGAGACAAAAAACAACAAACAATTTTGAATCAACAATAGTAAATACAATAGTAGGAAAGCATGTTTTTTGCCACAAGCCGATCCCAACTCAGCATGATGCTGGTTGTGAACAACTCGCGCTGGTCTTCCGTTTAAAAATTGAAAAAGGGAAGGTTATGTTTTTCAAGTGTAAATGGATTAAGTTCAATAGATTCGTCTTCAATGGATTCGTATTCACCTGCATATAGTCATAGACTCGCAATTTCACTTGTTAAGATGCACGTGTTCTATTGATTACTGCATGTTCACTTAAAATATATATATTTGAAATACTGAATAATTTATTTACTAAGTCAGGTATATCTGTCATTTGACATATATTTCTGGCTTTCAACTTAACGTATCATCGAAGCCATGGATGTACACAAATGTTAAATGCTCTTTTAAGACTACTGTTTAAATAATTACTACACTAATACATACTACTATCTGCTCACAATTTACTTATTGTAACACGTCCTTAAGCTGGTGGAGCTACTCCAGTATTCCGACTAATTTCGTGATCAGTATAATATGATGTTTATTCACCATTTATTATTACAGAAACAGTACTTGGTCTTTCTAACCTCCAAGAGGCCGATGGTCTCTTTTTAAAGTACATGCCAGCTGCAGACAAGGTTCTCGAGCTGGTTGTAGAAAGGTTCCAGAACGTCTGGCTCCACAGTGACTTCATGTTCAAACTCACAGGTTACAGGAAGAAAGAGAGTCAACTTATCAGCGAAATGAACGAATTGTCTGACCTGGTATGTATATCTGTACTACTCGTATATAGTTAATATCTTAAGTCTCTCTAATACTCGTGTTTTGAAACTTACACAAACTACTCTCTTGTAATTTGGCTTTTTTGGAAAAAGCCAAAAATTGGCTTTTATTTTATCCGGTAATTACTAACTCTGTAGATACTTTGTATGATATCCACCTTGTATGAGCTATTAACAATATACCAAATTGCGTTTTACAACTCTTTGTCCAAATTTACACTCATTTTATGAGAGGTTATGCTTAGTAATAATAAATACAAAGAAGGAGGCGTATTTGAAACACTGACATTGTTTTTAATTTAAGACCTTGTGGCTTTATCAAAACCTGAATATCTATAATAATATAAATTCGTATTTGATGGTCCCTACGTCCATTTTTTGCAGATGATTAAAACAAAGAAATGCCAAATTGACATTGATAACAATAAAGCCGGTGTTGATGCCCAGAATTTGTTAGCTTTGGATGGTAAGAATATAAGTTTTTCACATTTATTATTACAGCTGATTTTTTGTTGAACTTTGACGATAAACACAGCAAATTGTATAGAAAAAAATCAAAATGTATAGAAATATTTACAGCTCATAAAAATCCTGGCTGTCGAGTAGTAAAAGATAAAGCTGTCTGACAAAACAATATATTTCTAGGAACGAAATACAAGGCCTTCATGGACCTTCTGATAGAGCTGTGGTCCAACGACACCCTGACAGAAAAGGAAGTCAGAGAAGAAGTAGACACAATGCTGATAGCTGGGAGCGACACTTCTGTGTGGGGTATCACTTACGTCTGTACAGCCCTCGGTACTTATCCTCATGTCCAGCAGAAAGTACTTGATGAGTAAGTTCTTTTGCTTGGTCATGGTCTAACCGTGTATAGTTTATTGTAAATCATTTTCTTCTTAACCTTGAAATGGGGTTAAAACATCGCGCCTGCTTCTTCCCTTTGAAATGGAATAAGTAGTGTCAAACATCTACGCGACGTAGTTGCGCAGCGCTGCATAGCTTTGTGCGATTTTTGCGTTCTTTCCCATAATATTTTGTAAGTATATTACAACCTCATAAGCCGTGCTGTGCTGAGCTGCGCTGCACTATGCTTCATCCGCCTTTATACACGTTGTAAAATCAGTAAAAAAAATTGGTGTTTCAAATTCGGCGTCTTGAACACTTTGACAATAAATTTGCGTAATTAATACACTTTAATGTTTTTTTTTTTGAAACGCCAAACTTTTTTTTTAAAAAACGTGTATCAAGGCGTATACTCGTATATCATATTATTATCTTATCTTTGTCCATAAGCAGTCTTTGAACTTCTATTTTAACTTTCAGTGAAATCGTATTAAATAATACACTCTCCTATTCCTAAGGATTTTTGAAGTTATTTCTCATATTCATTCGTACACATAACACTTCATGTTATTTTGTAGGCTACACGACATATTCGGTGACTCTGATAGAGATTTGACGAAGGAAGATCTTCAGAAGATGGTGTATACAGAAGCAGTTTTGAAGGAAACGTTACGGCTTTATCCCGTTGGACCTCTTAGTGTTAGAACTGTAGAGACCGCAGTTAGATTAAGTAAGTATTCTTGCAGTAACAGAAATATTTTTTTTTTAAATTTGTTTCTCACTAGAACAAGATTAATTTCTACATACAGGTGATTCCCATATAAATTCCCAAATAAAATACCCATGTTTTTGTTAAACACACTTTAGTACATAAATAAAGAAAACTTCTATTGAAGTCATGCAAAGTGTATGTGAAACTCATGGACACCCCAAGAAACGGCACTGACTCGGTGCGAAAGTTGGTCACGCCGACGTTAAGCGAGTATTCGCATGGCTCAGGTTTGTGTAATCGCGCTTAGATTTTCTAGTTTCCCAGGTTTTGTAAACATAAGTGCATTTTTTTTTTTAATTTTTGTTGCGTGGTAAACATATACGCAGTCAATTTAAAATCACCAGTTTTTTTATACTAATTCACTTATATCCGTTAGCCGTTATGGCCGCTTTAGCACTCGGATGCTAGGGCAAATACAATCCATGTCTAGTAAGGTTCCGAATTTTATGATCCATTTATGCAAAATACGTCAAAACACAAACAAATGTATATTCTTTATTAAGAGAATACTAACTGTATGAGTTTATTAACAGATATATATTTTTTTAAAGAAAACTTCACCCTTCGTCCTGGCGATCACGTAATCATGTCGTTCTACGGTGTCAACCGACACCCGATGTGGGGTCCAGATGCCAACCAGTTCAGGCCTGAACGGTGGCTAGAGAGTGACAAATTACCCAGCGTTTACGGAGGATTTGGAATCGGCAAACGCAGTTGCATAGGTACGTAGGGATGCGGCGTTGATACTGTAATTCTGTCTGGTATTGGCTGAGCATACAAATTACCTCTGCTTTAAATATTGTAATATTTTCATTCGTCAGTCATCTGTCCGATATCATGTTGGTCTGGATGTAGTACTCACGTGCTATACGCGCTTTATTTTTCAACTAAGGCCCTTCGTGCACAACGCTACATAAAGACTAATATACCTAAATATTTGTATTTAGTTTACTTCCATTGTATTGATTTTTCTTGCTGTATTTAAATATATTTTTGGTGTGCAATAAAGATATACTCATTCATTCAAATATTTTAATCTTCAAGCGACAGTAACACGTCATGTCCGTACACATACGAACACCGACATGTGACTTTGTAGATATTACTGACATTGCTTAAAGACTCGTCGGGTATCGGAGGCACGGCATTGTGTGCGAAGGGCCTTATTCTTGACAATACTTTGAAAAAATATTGAGTCTTACGGATGTTTGGAATAACGGAATATGTTTCTCTCATTGTTATTAAATAATAACGATGACAATCTATACATTTTCTCAGTTGTTAAAAGGGATGTTTCTATTTTCAGGTAGAACCTACGCCATGATATCAATGAAGACCGTGTTAGTGCATATATTACGCCGCTATCACCTCTCAGCAGATATATCTAAACTCCAACTCAAAATGGATTTTGTCGCAAAACCTGTAATCGGACACCACATTGCAATTTCTGAAAGAAAGCAAAAATCGACTATGATACGTTATCAAGCCTAAGGCTAATTTGTTAAAATAATTTGTAGAAGATTTGTAATCAATATAAGGTTAATTAAGACTATTAGCTGTACTCGTAAGTGCTAGATATTCTTTAGTATGGATTTAAAAGACTTTAACGCAAGACTGCGTTACAAGTAAAGTCTCTATAACTTCAAACGTCTTTTGTTTTGAAGTTATGATTGTAAATAATAAGAAGGAATCACAGGAAGGAACGCAAAAAAAACTTCGTAACATAACTAAACTCTTTCAGTTTTGTTTTGATGTGTCACGTAATTTTTTTTTTTTTGTAAAATCAAGGCATAATAGCCAAAGTTAAAAGAAATTGTGTCACTTACAGATCAAGTCTTTTATATAAGTGCTAAAAAGAAAATCTGTTTCTTATATTATTTGATACGAAAAAGATATTCGCAGTACCAATACCTTCTTGGATTCTGGTGTTTAACATTAATATATGTAGTTAGTTCAATATTATAAGTGTGCTATTATTTTAAGTGTAAATTTTAAAAATATTTTTAAAGACAAGACTTTATATCATTAAGAAAAAAGAAGCATTGTTTCGTTTCTACATTGTAACAATTAAAATTAAAATTTTGATACATCTCCGGCATTAAATAATAAAATGTAATTCGCCATTTTGTGGTGGCTGTCATATTGGACGGGTTATAAAACCTAGTCGTTTTTGCGTCGGGCCTAATAAAAGCACTTTGACATCAATACGTCTCTATACAAGAACCTTATTTGTTGTAATGTATCTAATATGGGTTTTTATAATTTGTTGTGAACATTATAAACTTACTTGATTAATTATTTTTCTGTTGACAATAGGTATTTTTAATAAATATCTTTTTATGAAACTGTGACGTACATTTTCTTGATATTAAAATCTACCAGAAGTTTTTCTGCCCGACTGCCTAAAATGAAGGCAACGTTTTTGTAAATTTGTAGGCATGTCTCTCTGTATGACCCTCTACTCATTGTGGCCTGAACCGGTTGAGACCGATTTGATGTTTTTTTTAAATAACGTTTCACACTCATATCTGGCCACTATTATTTTTCCTATGTCAGGGATGCCATGCAACATTCACTAAGACACTCAGACTCAAAGACAGATGTTTAAACTCGTCGTTTGAACAACTGCCACGACCGGAAATCGAACCCGGAACCGACGGATCTCGAAACAAACATGCTAGCCAACTAGACCACGGCGGTCGTCAAAGTTATTGCAGTCTATTGTTTTTTAGCGGCCGATTCCAAATGTAAACTTTGATTTAGAAGTCGTGATAAACTAAGATACGATTACGTCATTGTGTCTCGATTGATTTCTTTAATCTGCATTTCAATAAACGAAGTTCGCTTTTGGCGATTGATTCTTAAAAGACCTTGCGAATGATTGGTACGTTGCTAGTCCATCTGTTCTGTAGATATATAGGTAATCTTACAACAACGAATTGTTTATCTGTAAATCCGACTGCGTTTCAGGTGATGATGTCAAATGTCATCAATGTAGTCAATTACGATATTAATATTATTTGCTAATCCATTAAATGTCATACCTATACCTATTTTGACTAAACTTATATGGGACCGATTGGAAATCACCTTTCATGCAATCAAATATACATTGATCTAGCCATTTCTTAGTAAATGATTCTGAAAATATGATAAATAAATTAATATTAGTAAACCTTTTTGTAAAAAAAGATGGAGCATGTTTTTAAACCCCGACGCAATAACGACGGGGTGTTATACGTTTGACGTGTGTGTGTATGTGTGTATGTGTGTGTGTGTGTGTGTATGTCATTGGCATCGTAGCTCCCAAACGGATGGTCCGATTTAGATTTTTTTATATGAAAGGTGTATTAGTCGGGAGAGTTCTTAGCTATATTTGATAAAAATCGGTCCAAGATGGCCGCCGCCACAAAATGGCGAAGCATATTTTTTTTACAACTCTCTCAATATGGTATCAAATGAAAAGGCTTGACTAGTATAATATATTATAATAATTTCAAATCCAAAATGGCTGCCACAACATAATGTCGAGGGAATTAAAAATTTTCTATTTTAATTGTTTAAATATGGCTTTTAATTTTAATTTTACCAATAGCGCCTCTCTGAAATAAGGTTCTTTATAAATAAGTGATTACTGAGTTCCGTTAAGTACGGAAGGCGCCGATAGAACTTTAATTTTAGTTGGCTATGCTATATCTGTTATGTTATAACAGCATAACAGATATAGCATTGTTAAATTTATATCGATTTGAAAACAAAACCGGTTTTTATAAAATTTAAATGAGATCACTTGAGAAGTCAACCCTTTCAAACAAAAAGCAATTTTTTTAAAAAGTATGTGAGCCCCAAAGAATAACTTGTAATGTATATTTGTTTGTGGATTTTGTTTTAAATAACATTTTTATTAGTCGTGTAAGTGCAATTTAATTAGTTTATATTAAAACGGAACGGATAGAAAAGCGAACGTCACATTACTCGATCAGTAGCAAGTTACTTAAGAAACAGTCTTTAAAAAAATGGTTGGTTAAAATATACCTCTGTAGGTTCCGTAAAAGATTCCGTTGACAAGTTGGTCGCGCATCAGCAGAATTAATTCAAAGCTGACAAAAGCCAAAGTCAGTCAGATGAGAGGCCATTTATGGGATAAGAAAGAAGTTTTACTGCTTCGAAAACTCCACTTTTATAAACCATATATGGTGTAGATAAATATTACAAAGAGCTAACGTAACAGATATAACATAACCAACTAAAATTAAAGTAGGGACCAAAAACATGCTCACACAAGTGAAACTTTCACTATTCCGAGTATGATGTTTTTATGATCACTAAAGTGCACATTTAACTTAAGGATCGCTTAACAAGGGCATGGTACTTAATTGATGTATTTTCTATCAAATTTCCAGGCAATCTTGATAAATAAAAACTCTATTGAATAAAAGGTATATTTTCTTAAATCTAATAACTACCAGAAATTCTTAACATGTGCTTTTACAACATCTTGATCACCTTCGTTACTCAGAAACTCCATTTCATCCAAATCTTTTAATATGAATAACTCTCTACTAAGATCTCTTTTTTGTCTTTTGTCCTTCTTATCTCTCTTTTGTAGTTTCTGGAACGGCATATGATACCCTGAGTATTTAGGGCTGTATTTTCGTTTAGTTTTCTTTTTTTGATTAGCCGGCGTGGTTGTTGATTTCTTTTTTTTATTTTCCTCTTGAGCATATAACTTTTCGTAGTCTTCCTTTGGTTGTAAAGTTGTTGGCTTGGCTTTTCTTTCAAAGTACATCCTCCTCAGTTTCGACTTGTTCTTTTTGATGATCTTCTGTATGGTCCTCTTCGGAGTTTTCTTTGGTTTCTTCTTAGTTTTGTGCTCTTCGTAATACTTGTTGATGTTAGGAGTACGAAGAGGATTTTCTGCTTTTTCTACGTACGTTGCATTGTGGTGGGAAGCCTGCAATATTTAAAGTTTATTGTTATCAATCCAAACAACCAAATTTAGTTGTTACGATATTTTTAATTTACTTGTTCAATATGAACTTGTTGGCTCACAAGTTTTTTTTTTTTTGTACCGACTTCTTAAAAAAGAAAAATACTTACTCAATTCCGGTATTTATTTTTAAAGAAATATACAAAATTTACTAAAAATAAGTGATTACGAACTTCCATTACGACTGGCGCTGATACGAGTAGAACTTATTAAGTTATTTCTATTTAAAAATCAAACCTCTTTCGACATGGGTCTACTTGAGAAGTACCCTTTAAAATAAAAAAAGGAATTATTAAAATCGATGTAGCCGTCTCCAAAAAATCAGTTAATGAACATACTCGTAAAAAACATGCCATCGAATTAATTACCTCCTCTTTTTTGGAATTTTGGTAAAAACAGAACTTTTTAAGCCCATAAGTTATTTAAATTATACATGTTAGGTTTGTTAGAAAACTACACTAATCTTATCGGTTTATTATAGACAAGTATTCTCAGGCAGATTACCATCGGCAATAGTAACAAATAAAAAACAACTTAAAAAAACCAACTTCAGTACGCCCGGGCGGCGCCAAAATCGTTATGAACTTATTTTCTTGAAAATCTTTCAAAAAATTCTGAAGAATTTAAATGTGATCACCTGGAAATTAAGTACAGGGTTATAGACATAGGAGTATATCATTTTTGGTTTTGTACGTAATCTGAATTTCTAGCAATAAAATATGCTGTTTCATAAGGTTGTTTTATATCGAACCGCAAAAATGACGTTAATGAAATTTGTTCATCATGATGAGCATAGTTGGGGTAACTATGCTCATCATGATGAACAAATAACAAACATAAAAGAAGATTTGGACGAATTGCCATCCTCCCCAATTTTGGAGTAAGTCATCATATTTTCAATGAGTAATAATATGACATACCGCATTATTTCTAGTGACTGCGCCAGTTGATCCATTGCTGACGATTCTATTTTCGGACGCGACATGATTTTGGATTGCTGATGTTCTCGTGTTCTAAAAAAATGTATTATATTACATTACATTAATTAGAAAACAAAATCTAGAGGAAAAAATGCTTTAGCTGGTAAACCGCCAGGTGGTCTGAATAAACTAGACCTGCTCCCTCTATCGAGTAGAGCCGATAGAGCGAACATAGATAGGCATTAATAAGGTGAAAACATGAGAAAGCAACGTTAGTTAGCGGCGAACTGTTCAAGTTTGCTTTTCCTTGTTTTAACCTCTTTCGGGCCTAACAGTTCACCCCTTCAACTCTGTCAAAACGAAACCAGGATTGCTTTCACTTGTTTCTCTTTAGACTTTTTAAAGTTTAGGATACGTTATATTACGAAAACTAGGCTTAAGATAGGAACTGAAAGTGTCTATTCTTTACAGAAGCCTGCATAATTTTAATAGAAATACACAACGCACAATACCCCGCCTACATGAAACGTAATAGCAAGTAATTTTCATCACCGAATGTGAACGAAACCATAGTTGGGCCTTTCCAACAATCAGATACGCGTGATAGAGGTTAGTGTTAATCAAAATTAAATTTTCACGAATAATTCTTACAGCACGCGAACGAAGCCACGGATAACCGTCAGTACTTACATAAAATGTTTTCTTACCTCTGAACCAAAAACTGTACTTAAGAAAACTATCTGAAAACTAACAACAACGACCAATAAACTATACATTTCTTATAAAACTGAGCTACTTGCAAGGCAGCAAGCGTCTTTATCGCTAACGATTTATAAACTTACAGTTAACGATTTTGACAAACCTAAACACCTATTGTTCTAAGCAAAAATATTGAACAAAGGAAACTGTATGATTTTTTGCATTTTTGCTAACAATGGTTGCCTAATTCGAAACTAATAGGTCAAAGTTTCAAAAACGACGTTTAGTTTTCTGATTTTTATGTTGTATTTTTGCAATTTTTTATACAAGGGAACTGTTTATTTATAAAATTTAAAAGACAGGTAAGATCCAGTACATTATAAAAAAGTATATAAGTATATAATAATACATTATATAAAAATATTTTTTTATATAATATATATTTACTATCAATACTTATGTGTGAATTTATTTTAATTTTGACATTTATTCAGGAATCATGTTTTGTTAATGTGACAACCGCTTTAACCTAGTGGGAAGCATGGTCGCTTGGAGAGCCGTCAGGCCCAACTTTGATTCTAGCAGGGCTCTACTTTTGAGGCACAAAATTTGAAATTTGTAATGTCTCTTTCTATTCGCTACAATCATTGACCTGAATTATACAAGTACACTGGGCTTCAGATTTTCAAAGTTAGGTAGAATGAATCCTTTTGATTTCCGATATTTTGGCTGCCGCCGTCAATGGCAGCGTGTGCGTGTAGTGTCTATTTTAGTTTCTTATTCTCACATCAGGAGTTCGACACAAAAACAATTTTAATTTTATGGTGAGTATTTTGTCCATATGTTATGTCATTGGCTACAAAGCAAGTTTATTAATTTCAAATTAGTCATGTTCTTTTTTGTCCCTTGCCCTGGGGATATATGCATTACAGGCCTGCTAGAGCTCGAACTCTGGGTTTATTCAAGTCACGAGTGAGTTGATTTCTTCTGAGCAAGTCTGTAAGGCTACATCGTCATCAGCCAGAAAACCACTGCTGAATTATTATGTATATTATATATTCCAAACGAAAAGCTGACGATTGAATCTACTGGTTATTTGTGACTTTAACTTTGTCATCGGTCTACCTAGTGGGAGACCTACTATGTTGCGTCTTCCGGTTCGTGATCGTTCTCAAGAACCTTTCTTGCACATCGGTTATCGGTATCATTTAAATGTAAGCCTGTTAAATAGCTATGAATGTGAAATGTTTATATTAGAGAGTTTAAAAAAAGTTTTATCATAAAAAATATATTTAACATATTTGAGAATATTATTTTGCAAGGGAGTGTAAAACTTTTCGAAACTCAAAGAAACATAGATATAAGAAAGATAGATACTTAATTAATAAACAAGAAATCGAATATCAACATTGGTAATTAAACACTAAGTGGCAAAATAAGGTTATGGACGAAACCTTCGCTTAATTACTTATCAAAGGCATGTCCAAATCTTTTATGGTAAGACGGTTAGTCTTTCGTAAAAAAAACCAGCTGCCATATACATAATATTGTAAAAACTCTATGTAGACCTATATCTACTGGCTTTTTTTGTTGGGTTGAGCCTCTAAGTTAATAAATACACATTTTTATATAAATAAATATCTTTAATAACAAATATCTACGTGAAAAGTAAGATTAATTAGGTTAAATTCACTTCACTTCTCGAAAACAAGAAAAATCATATTTGACATGACTTCACTTTTCAACACAGACTTAAAAACAATTTAAAACTTCAACAATTAAATGGAACGAGTCTGAATCGTAAACCAATTGAATAAAGTAACCTTCACAGTGAATGACTTGTTATGTACTTATTGAGATACCTGCAAACTCATTTTAAAAGTTATTGAAGATAATAATATAGAAAATTATGAAAAGTGCCAGCGAAATTCACAATTACCAGGCGATGACTTGTATGTTCCAACTTTGGGTTGAAGCACTTGTTTATTAAATAAGTTTTTCAATACACATTGCTCAGAACGTATATTTTTTTTTTTGTATATGGCACCATATGATTTGTATATTTGCGAGCGTCTAGTTCATGTTTTTTTCAACTAAGTTCATGTTGACTATCAAGTCAAAAGTCATCATGGTCAAGTTCTAGTTATTTAACGTACTCTAGTAAAGCAGTAGAGATTTAACTAAAGTTTTCATGGAGATTTCCCGCGAACAAAAAACACGTTATTACAAGACAAGACATAAACAAGACATTATCAGTTATTAATCTGCCATTACAACACAACAATACTAGAAGAATCATTAGGTTTGCAGTAAATATATAGAAGGAGACGCGGGAATTTACTGCATGACTATACAAAACTGTACTTGCGATTTCTTTTTATTGATATGGCTTCGTATGATTAGAGTATTGAAGAAAAATAAGAAATCGACTTTAATCCGGCAGAAATTTTTTTATATAATTAATATGGGAGCAACCAGAAAATATATTTGTTTTAAAGAAAAGATATATTCTGATCGGTCCAGGTAATTGGGCAACATACATAAGAAGATACCGATGAATTAAGAAACTGACTTTCATGAAATCAGCTAAAAGCAGGTAAATAGCTTTTGTTACCGTAAATAAGTTTTTTTCATTTGCCCCTGGAGTTTTTAGACCTAATTATTTACGGTCTAAAGAATACATCATATAAATTAAAGATCGTCAGACCTTTGTTTTCAACCCAAACATAAGTTGTGACTAAAAAACGTAAAAAAATATGATCATATATTTCTATTATAAATAAATTAATCGTGAAACAAACATACGAACATAATTCTGGCAGCGACACACATTCATAAAACAATTTTTTGCTCTTGACGTGTTGTAGGAACAAAATTTTTAATCAAAAGTTTCGAAAACTGTTACATTACTCAGAAAGTTCGTTAACAGCTTTTGTAACTAAAATAAAATCGACCAAGTGCGAGTCGACCTCGCGCACTAAGGGTTCCGTACGGCTCTAGGCAAATATGACGTTTCAACTCGTGTATGAGAGCCCCCCTTTAATATTTATTTTATTTTGATTTCATTATTCGTTTTTTGGATTGGATTTACAACCGCCGATACTCTAATTCCCTTCGTTCGAAATGGTTTAAAATTCAGTATTAATTAATTAAGTTAAGATCTTTCAAAACTAGACTGACATTATTGCGAATTATTCACACTTCAAGCTAATCTTAATCATCATCAGCTAGTAATCGTCATCGGCATACGCCTCTTCTCATGAATACCACAGAGTTCGGTCTTCAGCTCGTGCCATCTAGTTCTTGTGCTTCTTTCCTCAAGTCATTTTCTCTACTAGCCGTCCTAGATAACGCTTGCATAATTTACAATACTTCATTATTGCACAGTTATGGAAATCGGAAATCTATTTCGAGATAATGTTATGAAAATTTCATGCTAAAAATACCAGATTTTATATCCACTTTCTTCCGAGTTACCTAAGAAACTGATGGAAAAAACTCGTATTTATGTTAAGACTGTCAGATGCCAATAACAAAATCTTATTGTATCTGTCATCTGTGAAACATACCAAAACAAACAACAAAAATACAGATAATTAATGACATCATTTTTAAGAGCTTTTGACGAGAAAAATATTGTGCTGAACTTTACTAATTTTTCAAAAATCTCTATAAACTAATAATTACATTCCGAATAACATAGAAGTACGTTATTTTTCATTTGTATTACCATTATCTTAATAAAAATGGGGAGTCCAAAAATTGAAATTTACCGTTGCTGATCTTTTAGCAGTTGAGTCTTGAGAATGGTTTAATAAGACTGCTTTACAAGCACTATGCTCCACTGCATCCGACAGCGATGAAGTTAACAATTAACCGATATAATTGCATCTTGTCGAGTACCAAATCTTACGCAAGTTGTAAGTGAAAGTACTCCAGATTGTGCGCATGCGACGGATATTTCTGTTTCGAGAGTCACAGCTCCGACAGCCGTGATCGTCTAGTGGTTAGGACCCTACGTTGTGGCCGTAGTAACCCAGGTTCGAATCCTGGTCACGGCAGTGTCACACTGTCACGGCGGAGCTTTATTTTACATTTTTTATGTTTCTAGCAACCCGATCTGCGTATAATAAAAAAAGCTATTGAGACGAAAGCAAACTAAGAAAGTTGCTATTTTGTATTGTTAACCTTTCTTGCTAGATACAGATCTACCTAATCTCATCAGGCAGATCTACAAAAACTTTAAGAATACTTCAAAAATATTTAATGTATGATCAGTATAATGAACAATCGTGATTCTGTAATATAGGGCTATTATTAAAGGGCGTATTTAGCAGAAAGGAGGTCGTTATACTCATCCTATGGAATAGCTTTCACTATGGGATCAACTCCGAATACGAAAAAAAAATCAGCTGTTTCATATATTTTTTCGACGACCGATAATTTATTTTACGAATCAGAGTTGGTCAAATAGTGAAAGTCGTTCCTTCGTGTATACTGATCCCTTTTCGTCTAAGTACACCCCCTAACCTATAATCCTGTAGGTATGGTTCTGCTATGTAGGTAAGTGTAAACACATCCACTGGGCTCGATGGGACTAGTGGAATAGAAACCATTTTTTCTGAAGAGACACATCTAGAGCACAAGAGCAGGGCTATCGGCTAGACTTAGGTATGAAAGAGATTAAATCAAACTTGGTATCATTTTGACAGCGTTGAAGCGGCGAACTGTCAAAACGAAATAAGTGGAAAGTCCTCAATGAAAAGTCCTCTTGATCAGCGTGATGATAACTAACATACCATAAGAGACATCCGTGCCCAATACTAGTCAACAGCGCGACGCTAAATATGTATCGATATTATATTGTTTTATTTTTTGTTTGTTTTAGAATTATCAAACACGAATAAAATGAGCTGAAACTGAAAGTTATAATGTTCGACAAGGATTCAAGAGAACTAAGATGCTATTCAAGGTAGATATGTCAGTAACATATGACAACAATATCATAACCACTAGCTGCACCCTGCGGAGTTACCCGAGTTAATACAGGGTAAAAAGTAGCCTATGTTCAGGGTTGCTGCAGTATTTGCGTGAAAGATTAACAAACATTCTTACATACTTCCGTGTTTATAATATTAGTAGAAAGATTTAGTCATTTATTTTTAGCGGGCAAGAAAAGAGGAGGTAGTCAATTCGACTGTATTATTTTATGTGAGTTATCTGACTTCTCAGAGGTGGTCGATTTCCCCTTCTTATTTTTATAAAGAGGTATCACTATTATGTTAAAGAACTTGTTTAAGGAAAAAAAAAATACTAAATACAAGAAAAAAAATAGCAAATAAAATAAAATACCAAAGAGCAGCATGCCTAGATCGCTAGTGGCTTTACCATACTAAATGGCAATGCTATAAACATTAGGCCAGATATACACCGACATTCTGGTCATACGTTGCATCAAATTAACGCTCCGATAAGTAAATAAAAATATTTTAATAACTTAGTGAATGAAAAAATGGCGATACTCTCTCAACGAAGTTGTTTTTTCGTAAAAATTTTTGATTTGGGACACGAAAAACGTTTACTCTCAAGTTTTCTAGAATTTTAAGTTTTTCATTTAAAATGTGGACCATTTCTCATATACTTGCTTGCTCATGCTTCCGAGACAACATTTGGTGTTTGGGTTTAAACGCATACCTCAATATTTTCCCTGGGGGTAAACGGCCATACTCTACCTAGATCTCGACTCGCAATTCGGCCAGCATGGTACACCCCTTCAGTCCTTATGAAGGGGGTGTACTTATTCTGGGACCTAAGGTGAAATTGGTGAATATAGAAGCTTCTTCTAGGTCTTTTATCTTTTTGTGACGGAATTTAACAAAATTAATAATCATTTTAAAGTTTCAAATGCTGGTATTATTCCTAATTGTTTTATTAATATATCGAATATTTATTCAAATGACACATTTGTATAGTAAAGTACTTATTATATTGTTCTAAATATGCTTAATTAAAAAAAAGAATTAAAAAATTACATGTATATTAAATTATATTAAGTTCGTCAAAACACAAAATAAATGCACTTATATACACTAATCAAATATCCCGCCTTGACCGTTCCCGGTGGAAAGGTGCCCATCACACTCCCAGCATTACCGCGTTCAATTGCGATATTACAACCATTGCACCGTGAACGAACCAGAGCGGGAGTCACCGGTGACAAAACTGACGTTTTAAAAAAATAACTTAGCATAATTGTGGGAAACTTTTCAGATTGTCCTGATTCTAGCTCTATCCAGCAGTATACAATGTTCCACTGTAATAGACGCCAGCAAACAAAAGGGCATTTATGTGTCCGACTATTGCCCTAAGATGAAGTACTGCCCGGAAGGATCGCATGTCATGTGCATGTATTATAACCCTGTAAGTTTTATAACTTATGTGTATGTTAGAATTAATTCATTCAGCATTCAGCGTGGTAATGTGGCTAGCATACTCGGTACGCTGCTCTCTGGTTGTAGGTTGAAGCATGTGAATAATCCATAGATTTTAATATTATTATCTTTCTGCTTATTTTTTGTTGTTGTTGTAGTCATTTCGTTTTTGGTAATTAAAGCACTGGTCCTGTTATTGTAACTTGCTGTAACGGTGAAGGAAAATATAGTGAGGCAACCCACTGTTTGGCTGGCGTGGTGGGCTATGGCATATGCCCTCATCATTAGGGGCGACTCGTCACAGCTTTACTATTTAGTAGTTAGTCTTGCTTATTATAGCAGTGAACTTATACAGCGCAGCGCTACTATTATTTAATAAGCATTATCTTAAGGGTATCTTCCGTTATCATTAGCAACAGCTTTTGTTCTAGGATTTTTTTAGCTCTTAAGGGGCACGTCTACTGAAACGCGTCTTAAAAGTTTAAAGACTCGGCACGTCGAATGACATTACAAAAAATATATAGGGTTAAGTAATAGATTAATCTACAGAAACGCTCTGTGATTTTTTTTTATTCTTCTTCGCGCTTGCGATAGTTTTGGCTTTACATGGCTTGTGCATTTGCCATCTTTAAGTACATCTACGGGGTAAGATAGTATGGCGAATGTTTTTGAAGGTTTGTGATGATTCCTACAAAAGTTAGGGAAACGTATATATCGCGAAAAAATCAGGATTAAACGATTGTGATACAAACGGATAATAATATTTACAACATGTCGGAGGCATTAACAATAACTAAAAACCAATTTGGGAATAATTTATTAATTCACGATGGTTTTCGTTACAATTTTAACGTGCGAAATAAGAATTCCAATAATTGGCGATGTGTAAATAAAAGATCAGAGAACTGTAATGCATCTATAACACTCGATTTGACAAATAAAACCATCTTAAGATGTAGTCAACATTTCTGCCAAAGAAACGTTGATAAGTGCAAGGTAATTATTGCCATGAATCAATGCAAACAAGAAGTGTGTGATGATCTAGGCTCTGTATCAATAATCGTAGAGAAAAAATTAGAAGCTCTTGGTAATGATGGAGTCCGTGGTTTGCCTACCGTAAAAGAAGTACAGGATTCCATGTATAGAGCCAGAAAGAAATTTCTGAACAGTGACAAGCTGACTTATCGACGGTTAGAAGACGTTGAGGTTCCTGATGTGTTAGCGAATAAATTTTTGTTATGCAGCGATGGAGACACGGAAAAAATTTTAATATTTTGTTCCCCGACAGCCAGAAAATTTATAAAAATTTTTGGATCAGACATTTTTGTATTTCGGTGACGGTACGTTCAAAAGTGCTCCACCCCCTTTCGCACAGTTATATACTATAAACATGGATCTGAATTCTACCGACACTGTCACTCACGTGATTCCAGTGATCTTCGCATTACTGCAAATATGAAACTTATATACAACAACAACAACAACAACAAAAAATATGAAACTTATATGCGGATGTTTGATCTTTTAAAAAATAAATTAAGCCTGACCATGAATGTATTTAAAACAGACTATGAAGCAGCAGCTATCAAAGCCATAAAGACAGTATACCCACAAATTACTGTATCCGGCTGCTATTACCACATGAGCAAAGCTGTGTGGAGAAACGCAAAGAGATTGAATTGTATTGAGACAAAAGATGACCGAAGAATGGTTAGACTAGCGGCAAACTTGCCGTTATTACCAGCAAAATTTATTATACCCTGCTGGCAAAATATATTAGATATATCCCCAACTACGGTGAGTTGTCAAACATTCAAAAAATATTTCGAAAGAGAATATTTTTTGTGTCTTCTATATCTAAAAAAAATCTTGTGTAAGCCACACAAGATTTTCTAAACGTGATAAGTGTATCAGAAATACGCCACCGAACAAATAATGCATTAGAGGGATGGAATCACAGAAAAAATACAAGAATAATTAAAAATCCGGCACTTTGTGACTTTTTTCACAAAATAAAAAGAGAAAGCAAGAAATGGGACACGACGGTTAAAGACTTTATATGGAAAATTTCAAAAAAAAAGTAACCGAAGAAATGCAGATATAGGATTTGATCGGGCATACATTAAAATGTTAAAGAAATTAAGGGCCAAAAAAATAACTGCCTTGAATTTTCTTAAAAAACTAATAATTTTAAAGCTCTTAAAGTAAGACGTAAAGAAGCAGAAAAAAATAGTTTTACGTTAAGTTTAAGCATGAAGAATGTGCGAGTAAATATAATTAATTTCAATAGAATTTTTAAGTAGTCCTTGTTTTTGTGTGTTTTTTAATGTAAACGATTAATTTAAAAAAAACTTTGTTTAAAGTATAAATAAAACATAAATTTTGTGAAGATATCAAATGTTTTAATTCGTTTGAAAAATTGTTGAACATCGTAACATAATTTAAAACAAATTAAAAATATTAACCTACCTAATATGTGGTAATTTGCGAAACTAAACCTGGTAATATGCGTATCTGGTACTTTGCAAAACTAAATCTGGTAATATGCGTATCAGGTCTTCTGCGTGTTTGGTAATTCGCGAAATGTGCATCTGGTCATCCGCGTATAAGATATTTTGCGTTTCTGTGCGTCGGAAGGTCCGTTCGGGCTATAGAAGAAACGACATGGGGAGCTGGATTATTGCTTAGTGGTGGAGAGGGTGTGATGGGTGATGGGATTTCACGATGTTTTTTAACGATTCTGACTTTATTTGAGTCACTGTTATTCTCGCTATCCGTACAAAGGCAACCTAATTTTCCATCTATGGCCTCAGCGTGCTACCTCGTTTTTTTATTACAATGCTTGCATATTCTAGTATTACGACTCTGTTTACGTTTATTAGCTTGCCTGAAAGATGTATCTGTGTCCATTTCAGGTTCATTAGAAACAATGCTATGGGTAGCTACCGTTACGAAATTAGTTGCCGAGGGAATCATTTCGCCCCCCGGGCGGGTCGTTCATATCAAAATGATGAAAAGTTACCGGTTCCGAGGAAAATGTACAATTATGTCTAAATCCATTTTTACATGTGAAATTAATTAAATTAAAATTAGCGTGAAAATATAAACCCCCTAATTCAACGTTTCCCGCGCTTTTAAATGTGTTTTTTTTTCACTCTTTACTTAAGCAAAAAACGTCGAAACCGGTTTTTATAATTTTTTTCTCTCAAAAAAAGTTCTAGTACAATTTTTTTTAGTGTCATCAAACCTATAATATTCTCCAAATTTTTCAGTCGTAAATGCTAATTTAGCTTTAGACGCGCGCTGACGTTATTTTGCAGTACGTCAATGATGTTTTTCTTGTGAATAATCCTATATAATATCTGTGGTTAGCTGAATTATTATATAACTCAAGAGTCCTAGTCTTTTTGATTGTGCTAGTATTACGATTACATTGCGTCATTATAGTCGTTATGACATGTACCTATTAAAATTTTCGTTTCTACCAATTTTGTTGAGATGGGCCGATTTGCGATAAACACTTGAACAAAAGATATTTAATGACATTATTTTAGATGTCTATTGATCATAGTTTATGCTGTTGTATATGTTGCTACAAATAAATAATTCATTCGTTAAAATCAATAGAAAACTAATATAAAGCTAAGTTGCCAGCTAATGGTATCGTTATCAACATCATTCATTCAGTCTTCTTCTTTATCTCGTTCTTTAGCGTACAGTAACGGCTCTTGGTAACCTGAAGGTGAACCCTGCCCGAGGGCTTTTACAAACTTAATTGAAGTTGTTATAAGATAATTGATATTTTAATACCTGTGTAGCTTAACTGCGATCTTCACAAAGTTTACTTAGGATACAGCCTCAAAACACACTATCTTAGAGGCAATTTATAATATAAAAATTACATCTAAATGTCTAGTCCTAAGTTTAATTATCTTCTAAATGTATAAGTATCAATGATTAACTACGACATAAGATGAGCTGTAGGTATATAAATATTATGTTATATGATAAGTAATTAAATAATAATGTTTTTTAAACTGTCAATTTTAATAAAAAATCTTTTTTGTGAGTCTTTTTAATTCGCGAGTGAATCGATTTCTTCTAAGCAAGAGCGCATTGTCGCTTTACGCAGAATACATTAGGAAAATCTGAAACAAACTCTCGAATACATTTTCAAAATATACCAAAAAAAGCACAATAAATTACAGTTGGGTTAATTTTTAACACCCCGTGCAAAAGGACGACGTGTCATAAATTTGGCTGTTGTGTGTGTGTCTGTCTGAGACAACGTAGCTTTAACCGACTTGATGCTTCTTCTTCTTGTCCCTTTAAATGGGTCAACTAATCCGCATGCGGTTCTTCTTATTTGAAAAAGACATCTTCTTATTTCTAGTGTTGTTTTTAGACATACCTATTTTATGAAATTCGGTTGAGACATTTTGAGGCCATCAGCAATTTTATTAGCTTCTGCAGGAACCTGAAACAGCTAAAGGAAGTAAAGGTTTTTTTTTGTTTTTATAAAATTATGTTTTTCAACCATCCAAGTGCGTTCGAGTATATTTTATTTGATTGCAAGTTCTAACAATTCTTAATATTACTATACATTTTCAGAAGAGTGCGATGGGGCCGCAATGTCGGAAAGCTCAAAATATATCAATTACTCAGGAACTCGCAAACAAGCTGCTGGATGTTTCTAATGCGTAAGAATACAAATAATTATGTACCAAACTTATTTACGAAATATGTCCTGATGAAAACCTATAGACCATTAATTTTCACCACTTATTACCACATTTTTTTAGTAAATAGCTTGACCGCAACTCGCCTGATGTAGAGCGAGGATACGGCCTGGAATGTGGCACGTTTGCCTAGAATAAGCCATTTTCTCAAAATTTGAAAATACCAAGATTATAGCTATAGGAAATAGATAACTTGGCAACGAATTCCACAACCTAGTTGTTCGCACAATAAAAGTCGACGCAAGCGTTTAAAGCGAGTCCGTAGGATCTCTAGATACTATGTACCGATGGCGTTTTGCCGTATCTTTACCTATTAGTCTAGAAAGCCATGGCATGCATATATAGGACACTTGGCATAACTATATGGCAGCGTACTAAGGAGGCTATCGGTAGGTACTAGTAGAGAGAATATCAAAAATTAAATTGTTATCCATGCCGATATGATCTTCGATGTTAGCTTCTACACCCTAATGAGTTAAGCATGGGTGTTCTAATGTGGGTAATTTTAATAATTTTGGCAGTAAATTAAATAAAAAATTTTGATTTGCAATTATGATAAAAAGCAATGCTTATTATTTTATTAAGCCAAATAAACACAATTATTCTGAAACTGAACCTTACCATCATCATTCCATATATTTTTTTATTACATTACGTAATAAAAGTTAGGATAATTACTGTATATAAAATATTTGCAGGAAAAATACTTATTATACCTTCCATAACGAGTTCTTATTGCCCGCAAGGTATTTTCTGTCCTACATTATTTACGTTTATATTTTTAATGAACTCCGAGGTGTTTTAATAACTCCCAATTTCAGCAGGAGAAATAATTATGTTTTTTTTCTGGCAATTTTAGGGTGAGGAGTAAAATAGCCCGCGGTAAGGAAAAGGGGAAAAACGGAGAGTTTTTGCCTCGGGGCTACGGCGTGTTTAGATTGGTGAGTCATTCTGTTTGCGCAAACAATTGGTAGAATTAATTTAATTTAAATACCTGTGTATACTTTTTTTATTTAAATATAATATTTAGGAATTGCGATAATAACGGCTTTAATTGCTTCATGCAAAAATTGTTGATAAGTAAGTGAATAAGAGTAATCTAAGATATTTCGGCCTCAGTATGGCGCCTTTCGAGACTCAATGGTTCTGAAGTGAAGTATAGCCACAGGCCTTCCTTCAATAGTACCCAAATATAGTAATTATATGTTATTAATGCTTTAGGCGATAAGGCCGCCCAATGCATTACCGATGATTTGTTCTTGTTTATATTTTGTTTTTGGTGTGTAATAAAAATTTGGTATACGAGCAAGGTGACATAGCTATGCCTCACTCGTGTATACCAATGATGAAGTATAAGTAGTTTCATGCCCTTACCCACTAAAAAACCCTCAGTGGCCTGCCTCAATTTAAATATCGAGGGGGATCGAATTGGTCTAGAAATTTATAGAATTTTTTGCATTCGGTATTTTTTTATGTTGGGACGTATTAATTAAAATTCATTCACTGGACCGATTCAATAGATCCTCAATGTTTACTACCATTTACAGAACTACTAGGTAATATAATATTGCGAACAAATATTTACAAATAAAATCTAATCCACCGCTTCTTTCATGTAGGATTTTTACGTCACCTCGGGGGAAATATAGTGGTATGAATTGGGGCGGGATGTCGCGTCAGAACCTTTGTGTTATATTTAACGAAACCCTCGTCGCGTGTACTTACGGGAATGTGTGATTATTGTGGGAAATTACAGAGTACTCTTGTGCTAGTTAAATAAAATTTGGTAGTTCGACCTCTCGCTCGCAATTTGTCACTTTTAGTTATACAGGGGTAAGCAATCGAAGTGTTACCAACTTTGAGTTGCTGTAGCAACCAAACTGTTTACAATATGGCGCCCATTTTATCACAGTCGTAAGTCTATTGTATTGTTCCTAAACATACAGAAGCTCATTGTTTTTCGTCGCTGCTAAAAAAAGTTATCCAGATGGAATTCAAACGCCACAGTGTCATTATTTTGTATTTGGCTGGAAAATCGCAACTAGCCATTGTTAATGCGCTACGACATTTGCATCTGAATAAAATGTTTGTGTATCGGACCATCACGCGTTACAATGATACGGGTAGCATCAAGAAACGCCATGGAGGTGGACATCCAACAACAGCAACATCATCAGAAATGGTTCGAAAGGTAAAGACTAGAATTGAACGAAATCCACGACAAAGCGCAGTTAAATTGGCGAAAAGTCTTAATGTATCTGCCCGGAGCATAGGACGCATAGGTATTAAAAAATAAACTACAACTGAAGCCTTACAAAATACAAAAAGTGCAAGACTTGACACTTGCACAAAAGGCAGTTCGCCTAGAAAGAGCTAAGGAGTTAAAGCAGTTGCACGTTGATAGCAAGCTTGAAAATTTGGTATTTGCCGATGAAAAATTTTTTACAGTTCAGCAATATGTGAACAAACAAAATGTTCGCGTATGGTTAAAGTCTAAATCAAACGACAATTTAGATCAACGAATTGCTCTGCGAAAGCAAGCACCAGCATCAGTGATGGTTTGGGCCGCGGTAACTGCTACGGGACGTTCACCTCTCGTTTTCATTGAGCAGGATGCAAAGATAAACCAGCAAATCTACCGTGAAAAGATTTTAAACGATGCTTTGTTACCTTGGGCACGTAAGAAATTCGGTAGAAAATATTGGACGTTTCAGCAAGACTCGGCACCATCTCACAAAGCCCGTGAAACCCAAATTTTTTTGCAAGAAAATGTTCCGAGCTTCATTTCTTCGCAACAATAGCCACCATATTCGCCGGACTTAAACCCAATGGATTTTTCCATATGGTCAATTCTAGAGGCCAAAGTGTCAGCAAAAAAATATGAGACAGTCGACGCCTTAAAGATTGCTTGCTCTTCGCCGAGAATGGAACAAAATATCAGCAGACCACATTCGTGCAGTGTGTGAAGCCTTCTCGGGCAGACTCGATGCTTTTATCCGCGCTAAAGGTGGCCACATCGAACAATATTTTTTTCTTTTTAATTTTATATGTTTTTTTTTCTATATATTGAAGTTTATAAATAAAAAGAAACAAAATTGTCAAAATTACAGCATTTTGAATTGGTAACACTTCGAGTGCCGCCCCTGTATTTAGAAAGATTTTAAATTGCCAAATCAATACACAACTTACTTTAGTAATTAATTTATACATATAAAATAGTATTCTGACTGACTGAAAGATATTCGCTAGGAATCAGAATAGAGCTTAAACCGCTAAACGTAGAGACATGAAATTTGCAAGGTAAAAAAATATTTTTGAAAATTCGAAACTAAGGTAGTCAAATGGTGGCTCAAAGTTTGAGACTTCCTTATATTTCCTAACATGTAATACCTGTAATGAATGTCTTTTATTTTAATTATATTCCATTTGATGTTGCGTGTAACGCCGCGGATGATTGCTGAGTACGTATCTGGGAGTAATAAGAATGTCATTTTTACGAATAAAAGTTTTGGGAATAAATACATTTTAATTATTTTATATTAAATATTTCTGCTCAATACCCGAATCTGATAGAATACTTATTAGGTACATAATAATTTTAAGAAAGTGCAAACGAGTAAGCTAAGCTGGTGCTTCAATCTTTATGCACCCTTGCACCAGGTTTAATTAAGAAGATTTACTCCTCTTTTGCAACCAGTTCCGAAACAGCTGCCAAGACAGCTGAAAACGCATTAACAAGATTTGTTTGGTGCTACTAGTGCATACTTTTGCATGATAGTAGGGCGTTTCCTATCGCTCACATGGCTACCTACCACCCTCAAGTTGTAAAATTGTGTGTGTTCCGGCAGCATTCCTTGAGAGCCAGTGTATTACAGACTAAGTATGCATGCTCCATCTAGCGCTACAGTATCGCTGGCTTCCGTTGTCGTGCGAACTTGTGGTCAAATGCCTAGCTGTGTATGATAAAGTAATGCTAATTAGTACTTATGATCCTCAAACTATTGTCTGGTTTACAGAGATGGGACAGCGAACTCGCTACATTTGCCCAAGTGCTGGCCAATCAGTGCGTGCTACGTCATGATCTATGCAGAGCTACAAGTAAGTTTAGATTTCTTGAGGGCTCACTATGGTTGGAAAAATATAATATATTGATTATTTTTGTTTAACAATACGGGTTTTTACGCATATCTGATTGTTGGAAAGGTTCAACTATAGTTTCGTCATCGTTGTGGACAAGAAAGATTTATGTCATCCCTGATGAAGTTGAGCGAATATGAACTTAACTATAGTTATTAGAACGTAATTATATTTCTGTAGTAGGTATAATTTATTTCATTGAAATCTGTACCTACCTCAATGATCTGTCATCCAAATTAACCCTTTAAGTTTTTGTCTTATGGTATAAGGCACCATACGATTTGTATTGTTGTCAGCGTCAAGTTTATCAATTTTTAAGTTATTAATTAATCTAGGTAAATCGAATTTTTTTTTTCGGGACAAAAACAGTGACATAATTAAACTTATATCTAATTTTTAAGTAAGATAATTAAATAACTATGCCACCCACATAATCAAATATCAAGTAATAAGTCATAGTAGTCCAGTTATATCCTCGTAAAGTGGTGGAGACTTTACCAGGCTTTCTATGGAGGTTTCCCACGAATACGAAAACCACGTTATTCCGCCATTGTATGTTCCCTCACTTGATTAATAATCCACCAGTATTACTCATTGAAACTCGAAGAATCACTAGTTTTGCAATAAATACACAGACAAAGACGCCATTTTTTCAACGAACACTGAAAAACGCCTCCTTGTCAAAATCTCAGAACAATAAACTTTTTTTTCGAACAATAAACGCGCTTTGGTTGCTTTAATGACACAAAAGTAGTTAAAGAAGTAACTACGAGTATGATGTTTACGATCTCCACGCCATCTTGTCTAAATGCTGTGAAAATGCACGGAATTAAGTAAAAGAGCTACCACGGCTTGTAGAGCTGCGTTAGTGGACAAAGAAATCAATTGTGGCAATTAGTTCCAATTTTATCCACCCGGCCATTTAGTTCCACCCACAACTCAATATTTCTTATGACAAAAAATTTGAAACAAGCATCCTATATAAAAATACACTAGACAAAGCTTTGAAGCAGCTTAAGTAGATAGCTTCCCAGTAAAAAACGGTTTAAATTTTTTACAACTAGTGACAACCGAGTTCCATTCCTCAGGTCCCTATACCTACACTTTTTTCAGTTATTGTGGTTATAAAAAACAAACTACTCAACTGATTTTGACAAAATTAACGCGATATATGGGATAACCTGCGAAGCATACCCTTTCAGACAAACAAAAAAGGTTTTTAATCAGTCCAGCCGTCTGTATTATATCAGGTAGTAAATATAAGAAATGGTTTGATTGCTTCTTGCCTCTTTACTAATATTTACTTATGTATAAATTAAATTCGTAAATAAACGTGTTTGACCCAAAATCATTTAAAAAGTAATAGCAGAAATTTAATTTAAGTTGATTTTAGCTAAATTGTATAAGTCAACTTAGGTTGAGCTGATGAGCTGTGCCGTGGGAAAGAAACGTTTTGTTGGTCAGGACGGTGCGCTAAACAAACTATTTAGACAACCCCTTACTCCAGTCTTAGAAAATCTCAAGGTTAAAACTTAGTGTATTTTTGCAGAAAAATTCCCCGAACCGGGCCAAACCGCCGGGCTAGTTCGTTTTTCCGTTCCAGACTGGATCCCAGCGTCCAAAGCTAAAATAGGAACGGGTAATTTCACCAACCCTGGACTGAATGTTGAGAAGCTGATGTACGCGACCACACAGACCCTCAAGGTCTGGTACGGACAGAAGAGCTTCGTCACTACACCCATGGTCACCAATTACCCTGACTGGATAAAGTAAGTCTACATTGATAGTTCCGATTGACTAAAAAGATTTTTAGATGCCAGCTAGCATGACAATAAAATATATACATACACTTGTTTTTTACTTTTTTGTATCATTATGGGCTACTAAAAAGTTTATATGGGTTTTAATATGACAATGTTCGCCACATTTTGTCGTATTCGCGACCCTGGATCAAAACAACAACATACATTTCCTGTTTCAAAAATCACCTCCTTGCTCCTGTTTGCCCTTTTAGGGTTCTATACCCAATATTCTAAAGTCTTCGCTGTCTGTTCACTCGTCCATTTGTCTGTCGTTAGGTTGTATCTCATGAACCGTGATAGCTAGAATAAGAATAAGAAATCTTTATGATAAAACTGTGTACTTAAAAGATAATACAGTTCCAACATTTTTGTTCATATAGAACATACATTAGTTAATATACTTGATTATACCTTAATATAAGCAAATATGTTCATATCTAAAACATTAATAGTGTGTGTATTTTATAAATTAAATTTATATTGTTTATAATATGTTAAAAACGGTTTACTTATACCAAATAAAACCCTAAATGTCAAACATCTTACTAAATTTACATGCATAAAAATCTCAATATATCCAAAACTCGGAACTGTGGGCGCGATCCCCATTTCGGTCAATTTTTAGCCCAACATATCTCGTTGGCAATTCAGAAGGGGAACGCTGCTAGCCTGATGGGTACGTTTGGGCATGGGGACTCTTTAATGTTAACGTGACCTGATATGGATCAAAATAATTTGTGACTTGCACTTGTAATAAAAAGTATTTAAAAGTTAAAATAGTTCCATATATCAAAATATAATATATATATCTAATAAGCTAGACTATGTATTCCTGTTGCCGCTATAACAACAAATACTCAAAACAGAGGAGGCTTACATACAACAAACGTGATTGTTTTGCCGTTTATTGCTCAATATTAATAACCACAACAGGAGAAACTTGAACTAATATTGTATAGATATTGATAAGCTTCTCTATCTATCTAATATTATATATATTCTTTATTAATTACCGCATTGTCCATTTCCTTTCAATGCAGTGATCCCAACAATCAGAACGGGCGTCTATACCTCGAGATGATCTATGGCTCGTCTACTCACATGGGCTGTGGGATCTCAGCGTATGCCGAATACGCATATTATCACGAACATGACACTCCACTAAATTATAACGTAAGTGCTCTAAAGTACTTCTCGAGGAGCTTAAGATGCCCCTTGTGTCTGTCATCATACTTCAAAATAAATGTAAGACTCGATACACCGAATGACGTTATAAAAATTATATACGGCTAGATAATAAATAGACTAATCGTAAAAAACGCGACGTGCTTGAAAAACATTATAGTTTTTGAAAAAATAAATGTAACGTCGACCTTTTTAATGAAATTAATTTAAGTCTCTCAATAAAAAAAAAACTCGACGTGTTTCTGTAGGACAGTTTATTTAATGTAGTTGAATTCATCAAATATCTCAAAGTTGAATGCGCTATACGCATCCCTCTTAATAATGGCGACCCTGCAGTGCTGAGGTGGACAATGGATAAAATAGTTTTTTCTCTACTTTAGCAGGAGAAAATTTTACCAATCACAAATTAGCAGTAATGCTATTTTTATTTTTGTCTTCTCGCGTAATAACTTACTCTAGGCCTGCTGGTGAAAAAACACCCCTAGAACAAGTGTATTTATTTTGTTTACACGTTTTAAGTAGTACCTAAATAACTCGTCACATGTATTAGCGTGTTTGTAAATGTATTAATTAAATAAAGAAATATTATTGGCTAAAGTTATAAAGACATTTAATTATTTTTTAACAATTATAGCTCTTGCCGAGAGTTGATATGTCTACCATAATCATCACCATCGGCTAGAAGACATCCACTGCTAAGCATAGGGCTCCCCTTCCGCCCTCCCAACAAGTTGCAAATTTTATCCACTGGTGATTTTTACTATGTCGTCGGTCCAACTACAACATAGTGCAAGTCACAAATTAGTGGGAGGCCTACATACGCTGCATCTTTTGGTTCGTGGTCGCCACTCAAGAGCTTTTCTTCCTCATCGGTTATCGGTTCGGGCCTGACATACGTCTACAAAAAACATTTTTTTTTTCTCAGTCAGTACAGATAATCTGCAATTTCTCGGCTCGCCCTCGTGCTGGCAAAGCAGTTTACAATACAGTACCACCGACGGACACCGAGAGCTTGTTCAACGCGTGTGGCTGTCCCGCTGGCACCTTGGAAGACGACGACTGCTTATGTCTTGAGATACCTAAAGATACCGGTCAGTGTCAAGTCTTAGTTTAAGTAGGTTGAGAATGTTGAGAATAAGAAAATAATTGATGTAATTTTTTTTATAAAGTTCTTATAAATTGTAATAGTTTCAACACTTTTGCTTAAACAGAGCAATATGCACAAAATGGTATTAAATGCCTTGCAACGGAGGAATCAAAGACTTAAAATATAGCATTCTGGGGTTGATGAAGAAATGACAATTCTAGCTACAGACATTGAGGGTTCGAAGATGTGACTTTTAAGATGTGGTTTCCTGTTGGTACCGTAGCAGTAGTTCTTTACAATGATAAGTCTGTAAAGTTATCTCTTTTTGATTTAGTATACTACTAACTAATAATCATGTAGATAGTATAAATCATCCCCGCTAAGTCGCGATCAATATAGTCAAGAATAAACGTAAATAATAATAAATATAACAATTTTTTTCGTTGACAAACACTGGCTGAAGGGGCGCCAATCTGTCAGAATTAGAGAGATGTTTACGATAATACTGTCATCATCACGTCGTCATGAGTGTAAAGTTGATCACAGTACTAGGCAAACAGAAACGTGCAAGAAGTTAATGTGCAATCTATGAAGTAGATCAAATATTATTTCAGAATCATCTGCGATGCATCCCACAGTTACTGGAAAGTCGTGTACATCTGGTGATTGTAATCCTACAGTGGTCTTACTGCCAATTTTTACTGTGGAAGATGCGCCTCCTGATAAATTGATCACACATAAAAGGTGCCATAATGCCTATTTATCTACCTTAATATTAAAATTGCGAGAGTAACTCTGTTGTTTGTCTGCTACACTTTCACGTAAGAACCGATTTTGATGAAAATTGGTGTAAACGTAACTAATCTTGGGAAAGGACATAGACTACCTTATATTGCAGAAAACAGGATACAAAGAGTTGAAAAGTATTTCTGGCTTTCTGGATAATTTACAAATGATTGGGGTCTAAAACGAGGCTTTCAGTTAGGGCTATACAAAGGGCTTCCATTATGGGTACAAACTTTCGAGAAAATACATCACCAGTCCTTGGTCGACAAAATGAAACAGCAGATTTGTTTTTCTCGTATTAGAGTTCTTGTATTGGTTCTACAGCGAAATTCATTCATTAGAATGCATAATTATAATGACCTTTTTTAG
This sequence comes from Ligdia adustata, assembly GCA_947049295.1. Classification (NCBI taxonomy): domain Eukaryota; kingdom Metazoa; phylum Arthropoda; class Insecta; order Lepidoptera; family Geometridae; genus Ligdia; species Ligdia adustata. The sequence continues at coordinate 2,960,311 of OX346236.1, read as the reverse complement.
CTGCGTATACCCCTAACCGATAACTCCGTATTATGCTTTCAGGTTTCCTAACATTTCGGTAGGCCGTGGAGGGAATTCAGATATGGAACGTATGGACATCATTGACAGTTTCGAAGAACTTATTGACCACAAGGTATACGCATCAACCCATAACGTTCCATTGCTGGGCTCCGGTTTCCCCTATGAAGAGGGTGTAGGCTATAGTCCACTACGCTGGCCAAATTGCGGGTTGGGGTCTTCACTTACCTTCTAAAGCTCCCTAGCTTTCCTTCCCTGACAATACAGGTTTTCTCACGATGTTATCCTTCATTGTCTAAGCTTGTGGTAATTAGTTATAATACACACAACGTTGAAAACCTAAGAGGTGCATGCCTGTACCTGGCGTTGAACCCGCACCTTTTCGCTTGTGAAGCAAGGGGTTTACCGACTAGGCTGCCATCAACTTCACTGACCACAAGGTATAAAATACAATAAAAATTGAAGATCACAGTACCTGTACTGTGATATTGTTCTAATAAGTTCATATAATTTAAACAATACAAGCTTATTTCATATAAGGTTACTGCATGGCTAACTAGATACGATCATAACAATTTCGCTTGTTAAAAAACAGCCTATTGTTTTTTTTTCATATTTAGAACTATTTTACTTAAAGGTGTATGTATTGAACAAATATAATTTCAATGGGTCAGTAAATACCGCCGCAGAAAATTTTTCTCGCTGATCTACGACGACTTAAAAATTCTAAAATGTCTGTACATATAAAGTTTCGTCAAGATTGTTTCTTAATTTGCAGATAAACATACGTACAAATTGACAGAAACTAGTTTGACAGCTGTCAGACAATAAGCAGACACGGTCGCTCATTTTTTTCAACTTTCAGGAGACATTACGACAGAGTCGGAAGACGCTTGAGTTACCGCCTCGGTCAAGCGCGAAAGAGAAACAATTGAGGTACAGTAATTTTTAACAAATCATTACGTATTAACCCATAACGTTCCACTGCTGGGCTTGGGTCTCCCCTATGAATGCGGTGTAGGCCATAGTCAACCGCGCTGGTCAAACTGTGGGTTTCGTACTCACACATTATTTTTCACGATTCAATAAACTGAGTAAATTTCAATTTCAATCATTTCATTGCCCAATGATTCTTGGTGTAAAACAGTAAAGCGATATGCAGTAGTTGAAGCGCCTTTAGAAAATCCCGACTGCATAAAAATTAGACCACTGTCTCACCTTAACGAGTGAAAACGCGAGATACGACCAGAATAGCCTATGATCATTTGAAGATAAAGACTAATCCAAATATATATCTCGCACATCAAAATCGAATTTAGACTGTACAGGGTCGCAAAAGTTGGACATACATATACATATATATACAGACACACTCACAGACACCTTTCGTTTTGGCGTCAAAGGTTAATAATTGTGTAACTGGAAAATCACTAAATCAGTTACTGAAGTCTAGGCTTCGTCTGTTTAATGATGCATGCCAAGCAAAATTATGCCCCGTTTGCGTTCATCATGCGAAACGATTTAAGTCTAACGATCGACTCGTTGCGTACATCTGCTGAATATGCATATCTACCAACTGAATAAATAAAAGAATACACACTAGGGACCCTAGTTTTGAGATCGTTCGTATGAATACAAGATGCACTTGCAAAAAATACCACCGGAATTTTATTTTGTATTGTTAGCGAAGGATCGAAGTTTCTAGAATGCGATTTTATTGCATATCGATCGTAAATAACGTAATTAGCAAGTGATGAATTCATAGTAGAACAAAAATGCGTAATTTTTAAGCTTGTTTTAATATTTTGCTAAAACCACTTATTATACCTATAAGTATTTATACACCACAATTATATCGTTAAGCAGAGAAAAAAATACTGTATACATTCTGCAAGGAATTTAAACAAGCGATAAAAACATCGAAGTGATATAAAAATTCATGTTGCTAGAGCAATGGTGATAGTAAAGTAATATCTAGCTACATGCAATCAAAAATCACCTTCTTAGAAGTTTTTGGGCTGAATAAAAATAACTTTATAATAGAGGATGGGTAGAATAAAAGAAAACTCTTTATTTGAGAACCAAACCAGTACCAGTTCTGGGCACGAGTCTCCCATATGAAGAGGGTGGACCAATCCCAACTGAAATCAATCTCCGGGTTTGTTATGATATTCTGATTCCTATCTCCCGTAACGTGTACATAGATATATATATATCTATGTACTAGCATTTTTTTATCTGTATTTATTTAGAGACTTGTATACAAAAAAGATCGTGTCAGCCCTCATAGGGTTCACATTTGAAAATACCTGTGGATTATTTTTCTATATTTGTAAAGCTTAGATGCTTTACAAACTAGCTAAACCGGAAGGTGGTGACGCAATAACACTCTGGAACAATCCTAAATTAACTTTAGTATGTAATAACAATGACGTAAGTGATTATATAATAACAAACTTTTTTATATCAGGTCATCATTACACAAAAATAGAGGACGTATTACGAAACGCCGTTTTGACATGACGAGTGAAGCTAATAAACATATGGAGTTAAACCACAATGACACGATCCACAGACCTATGCAAGTAAGTTACTTCGGATATTACCACAAATTTTGATAAACTTGGACATTTTTTTCAACCACTATAATACTGTGTTGGAACTACTATTTGATAACTAAGCCTTAAATTAATTAGTATCTGAGTATTTAAGTTATAGCGACGACAAATGTTTATATCATATACCTTAACTATGTTCCCATGTAAGTGATGTAAAACTTGAATAAAAATAAATGTTTTTAAACCTACTGACATTAAAATGAGACGATTGATGATTATCTTAACTTCATAAAAGTGTACAGTACTTAAGTTATTAAAATATTTAAGTATAAAATATTCTCGAAACGTAGCAGAACTCATTAGCATAATGAGCTCGCTTGCTAAAAAGGTGATAGTGATTTAAACAAATTTAATGTATTTATATATTTTTTTGCAGAAGTCGAGTGTTTTTACTAAAACACCTATATTCGAACTACCAGGACCTCATAATTTCCTAAAAAGAGATGTTGTACCACGTAAAGACTTTTCCACGGGTAAAAAGCTTGTCAACAAATACTTATACAATAAGAATCACATAATTCTTCCCAACGAACGTCATTCCTTTTTACAACAAACTCATGAAAATGGCTTAAATAATGAAAAAACTATACGTCCAGATTTGTATGCAAATAAAGATCGGCACGACGATGTTCATTTTCTTGATATACTTACAACTGAAAATAATTTAAAAACTGTAGAAAAATTGATTATAAATAACAATAAAGATAGGAATGAGTTAAATTCATCTCAATATATTGTAAAAATTGAAGACAATACAGTTACAGACAAGAATGAAAAAAAAATAATGGCTCTACTAGATACACTAGAAAAAGAAGTGAAACATTTAGAATTACGCGATAAAGAAAAACAGATATTCGATGCAAAAATCATGAAAATTTACGGCAAAATTACTGGAAAAACCAGTAACGCGCTGCTTTTGGCGGATAAAAAACAACATTCTAAGAAAATTGCACTTCAAAACAAAGAAGATGATGAAGTTCATAAATTAGATCCCTCGTATGATGCTACAGACGATGAAAGTAATTTAATCGATGAAGCAAATTATTGTAGGCATGAAATCGAAAACGACACTGATGATATTGATCTAGAAGACTTCGACAGACCGTTGAGTAAAATTCAAAAGTCTCATGGACTTTATGAAAGGAGAGACAAATTTAACGATCGTCAATTTAGTAATAATCGACAAAATATCCGTAACCATTTGAGTTCGTATGAATATGCACGTCAAAGATACCTCAATGGAAGAAAAGGCTACAAGAGCTCATTGAGAAATGACTATGGAAAACTGAGACATAGGAGCAATACCATGGATTATAAAAAGAATAAGAAATATTATGGGATCAGCTTTGATGATCCCCTCAACTTTGATAGACAAAAATATTACCAGGACAAGTTGGATAGAATGGAAAGAAAACTGCGTGATGTTCGACAATATGACAACGGGAAAGATGTGAGTACCTAACCTGGTATCACCTAAAATTAAAGTGGAAATTTATGTGTCGTCAATTTTCCTTGAACTTATTGTATCCGGGTAATATGAAGGATATTATTATATAATAGTTGATTTGAGTTTAGTTTTTTTGAGATACATGTTGTGTGTAATCAAAGTACACAAAAATCCTTTAAAAAATCGGCAATATTCACCTGGGTGCCTTAATTTCTACTACTATGGGGTCCAAAACGTAAAAAAATTATGTTGATCAAATGTCTAAATATAAATTAGTGAGTAATGTCCAAGTATTTTTCTTCTAAAACAGGAATCTCGTAATGAGTTCTGTAAGAAAATAACACAAATCTATTTATTGTCTATTGTAGTCTAAAATACATTGTAGAGTTAAACTCGTATGGATTAGAAAATCGGGTATAATAGTTCAATCAACATCCTTTCAATCTAAAAATTCAGTCGTGGTAAAACTCTCGTCTCTTAGGTACATTTTCTTTAGATAATGTATGTAAAATGATTCCAGGGCGGAAGATCACCGCACACGCGCGCACTACGACCGAGCTTTGCATCTGACAACCAAATGAACCCTCTCTATGCGGGTCGTGCGAGAATCTTGCATGGATATTGATGGAATATTGAAATATCCGCATTGCTTGCTCGCCGTATGGATTGCTGAAAGCTTTTACGAATATACGGATATAATACATTTTATATTCTAAAAAAAATTACGCTTTACGGAATTTCAATACGAGTCCTAAGTATCTGCAGTACTCGTATTAAAATTGCGGTTAATAATGCTCTTAATAATTAGCATTAAACTGCCATGATGTCGGTGGTAAACTAGCAAAAGTATATTTTAAGGATTCAAAGCATCTTAAAAATCGTAAATTATATGGGAAATCACATGCTGCGGTCATTTCATTATTAAGTACTTAACTATAATTATTGATTTGTTGTTACTAGTAAGTATAATAAAGGAAATAATAAATCACCACATATTACTTTACTACTCCTTTGAATTGAGTATATCTTGGTTTACGAAGAGTTATACATTTATAGGAGTTATGGTCTTAACCACCTACATTGATACCCACTGAGCTTTGAGCCTTTTAGTACAGGCTAGCACTAAAGATCATTTATAGATGCAGCAAGATATTTGGGATAACAATTTAAAATCAGACAAATTAAATGAGTAGACATATTTTTGGTTTACGAAGGGAATATTTTACAAGATACCCGACAACCGGGCTATGTAGGATTGTATTTACTAAAACCTATAGCCTGCCTTAGTGCTTGACGGAGGTCACCAGGAGGAATAACCTAGATCTAGTAACCGATGTTATTCATTTTATTAATTTCTGCGTTAGAGCACGTAAAACTTTGTCTGAAACTGCAAAAATAAAGCTCCGCCGTGACAGTGTGACACTGCCGTGACCAGGATTCGAACCTGGGTTACTACGGCCACAACGTAGGGTCCTAACCACTAGACGATCACGGCTGTCGGAGCTGTGACTCTCGAAACAGAATTAACCGTCGCATGCGCACAATCTGGAGTACTTTCACTTACAACTTGCGCAAGATTTGGTAAAAAAGTGATTTTGGTCAAACGGTTGATTGCCATTTTACTTAATAATAAAGCGTCGATCGATGCAGAGCGTAACTAATAACATTGCAGTTCAGAACAACTAATAAAAACAAGTCCATAAATCCAGATCACGTTTAAAGTATTTAATTATTTTAGTCATCACATCACATCACCAAATAATAAATAAATATAGGTATATATTAAACATATAAACCTACTAAGAAAAGAAAACAAGAAAGTTGTCAAAACAAAGAAAAGAGTAAAAAATCAGTCAAAATTAGTACATAAATTGATTATCGTCGGGCAATTTCTGGTAAGCCTCTTAACGTTTCAAAAACAAAGTCAATGAAAGAGACTGAAAAACTTACAGCGATTGTTGACAAAACAAAGCCAACGAAAAGACGATTTCTAATACTTAAACACCAAACATTGCAACTAGGTAGATTAGGTTTTCCCCCAGCATACGGAAAAAACGGTTTCCAGATAAAAAAAAATCAGAAAGAAGGCATCGATAAGACTTGTAAACTATGAACCGACACATAACATTATAAGATTCAGGAAAAATATTCATTTTTAAATTTTGTGTGTTTTAGTTTTATCGAAGCTTTATATAATACATTTATTTTTAAAATGAGATGGGGTTTGCATGTGATCATATATTTTATTATAACTATTCACCGTGCGTCATTGATAACCGGACTACTAAGAAAAGAAAACAAGGTTAGTTGCTTCATTAATGAAATTTTATAGAACAGTGTAATTCACAATTATTAATAGGCTATGAATGAAACAATTGGTTATTTTTCAGATATATATAACAGATGAAAAGAACTTTAATAATATTTTAATGGAAGGCATACAGAAGCAGGAAAGAGTAAGTTTGTAAAAATTTTACAGGAAATATTTCGCAAGTTTGTTAGTTGTGCTCCTTCAAATAATTAATTTAGATTTATTTATTTTAAAACCTGATAAATAACTTTTTTTAGTACGCACGACACGTCCAAGTAATCACCGAAAGTGCTGTAGACCACATAGTGAAAGAACTGAAGACAAGATTTCCCCAAGTCAACAACCGTAAATCCCGGGATAAAATTAACAAAATAGCAGACCATTTAAATACGATGATAAAGATCCTCAAGCAGAAAAGGCTAAGAATAAACAGAATGCGGAATACAAATAATGTGACAAAAAGAAGCTCTACATTTTGGAAAAACAAGTTGATGTTTAATGGTGACAAATTTCCAACAAAATTATAACAAATATATTCGACAAAATCAGGAATTGAGTCTCAATAATATGTTTTGTATAAATATTCTTCGTAGGTGCTACAACTCGAGATACGAATATACAACCTAAGAACTTAAAAGAAACCGATTGACTTGAAAATTGAAATGAGATTATACTTATTGGGAAATATACAAGCATTAAGTTCCCAAACCTGGCAGCTAACATAGCACTTTAGGACGAGCGTGAATTATCTTCTGCGAGGTCTCGTTTCGGATAGTCAGAAAAAATTGAGTTAAAAATTAGAATTTTATTTTAAGCATTTTACTTCATTTCTTTTAAGTTCTGTATGTTCTAGTAAATTGATTGGCTTTTCTTTCTCTCTGTTATAGCAATGTGATGTCCCGAATCAGGTTTTAATATGAAATCCATCTTGAACTTGAGTTTAGAGGCGTCAGCGTCGAAGAAACGGTAACGTCGTATAATGTGCGATAATAGCGTCTTCATTGAAAACAGTGCGTATGTTTTACCTGGAATCACATATAGTCTATGATAATAGTTGTATTTTTTTTGTTTTGTTATAATTGTAAGAAACTTTCGTAAATATATTAGATACAAAAACGTATCTAGGCCTAGTTCCTCAACATAGTTATATTACCTATGATCTATTTTATGCGTTACCTTTTCATAAAACCGTTATGATTCTATCTAGTTCTTACCTATACAACTCCGTTTGCCTATTCCAAAGCCTCCGAAGTAGCTGGGCAGAGTATCTGCTTCCATCCACCTCTCAGGCCTGAACTGGTCTGCGTCTGCGCCCCACATAGGATGCCGGTTCATCCCGTAGAACGACATGATGACGTGATCTCCTGGCCTCATGATATGGTTCTCTATAATCAGTCGATATACTTTTAATTCCAAAAATATAAAGTTTTAACAAAGAAATAACTACATAGAAAACTTTACTTTTTTTTAATTTTGTTCAGTCATTTTCATAAACATTTAAAGTCACAGTCATAACGGTACTTATAATATCATTCTACTTCGCATATTTGTTAAATAATTTGACATACTAAAATTTGTAAATGACCAATTTAATTAAACAATAATAATTAGTAATGTAGGTTTAAGTAATTTGGCATATAAATCAGTTTAATGTATAATATAATCAGTTTAATCCTAACTAATATTATAAATGCGAAAGTAACTCTGTCCGTCTGTTTGTTACGCTTTCACGCTAAAACCACTAAACCGATCTGGATGAAATTTAGTGCACAGGTAGATTGGACCACGGGAAAGGACATAGGATACTTTTTAACCGACTTCAAAAAAGTAGTTCCTCATTATCTCGACAATCCAATGGGGAACTACGCGGGTGAAACCGCGGGGCACAGCTAGTAGTTAGTATAATCAGTTTAATGTATAATATAATAGGCGGGTACAGGAGCAGAATCAGCCGCGTTGAGTAAACACAACAAGTATTCTGCTCTTGAAACGAGCTATGAGTTCATCCCTTTTGCTATTGAGACAGCAGGTCCGTGGGGCTCTGAAGCCAAAAAGCTTGTTAGGGATCTGAGACATCGTTTGCGGAACTGTGGACGTGATCCCCGTTCCGGTCAATTTTTAGCCCAACATAATTATCTCGTTGGCCATTTAGAGGGGGAACGCTGCTAGCCAGATGTGTACGTTTGGGTATATAATAATATACTCTTTAAATAATTTGTGACTTGCATTTTGTAATAAAAAGTACTTAATATAATTCCATGTTAAATTTAATTGTAAATATAATTACTAACGTTCGATGCATGTCGATGAATACATGGCACTTTTTGGCTTATTCTGACTCAAACTAAACTTAAAGGTACGTGAACTCACTAAGTTTATATTCCATCTCAGCAGTTCTAATACTGATGGGTACCACAGGATGAAGCCGTAACGTCTCCTTCATCACTGCTTCTGTATACACCATCTTCTGCAGATCTTCTTTTGTAACATCTCTATCGGAATCTCCAAATATTTGTTTTAATCTTAAAACAGAGAATACACAGTGATAGTATTTATAGAGAACTGAGAGAGAACACACATATGAATAAATATCCTAGTTGACGCTTGTGCCGTGTTAGTTGGGTAGGCCTCGTGTTTGGGACGCGCAATGTTGACACATTAGCGCCATCTCATCTTCCTTTGACACAAGGTAGGACTGGGGCGGCGGCATATTCAGCCGAATAGCATAAGCGGTAAAAATATGCTAGCTTTAGTAGTTATATATTTGAGCCATTTGAAGTCGAGACTTTAGGACCGTGCAAACCGGAAAGCTCATCATATTTTCCAAAACTTATTGGAGCGTTTTATCGATTCCGAATGCCGGTTTTTAACTGGCCCAACGTATAAGCATTGCTCTGGTGGTGGGTTGGAGCATTTGGATTATCTGTAGATCTTAAATGGTCTATAGGTAATCTTTCTGCTATATTTTTTTATGTAGTAGTTAGTCATTTTATTTTTGGTAATAAAGGCAGTTGCCCGGTTGTTCGTTTATTCTTAGTTGGTATATTGGTAGTTTAACAGTACGTCGGAGGAAGCGTCGGTTCGGTCTCGATAGCTTTATGAATTTATTACACACGTAGAAACTAGAATTAAATACCCGTAGCTTAAATGGTACTAGAAAATTATGCTTCTCGATGATCATTAGGATAAACTTTTGAAGGTAAGTCAAGTCAACAACCCGAATTTAATCAACGCGAAGGATTTGAACATTTGGGAAGATTCATACACAGTAAGTGTGGTATATACGAACTAATAATTGACTGAATTTCATTTTTGCTAACTGATGGAAATTCGAAAACCATTCCCAGATAATGTAATGAAGAAATTATACTAAAAATACCAGATTTTTATATCCACTTTCTTCCGAGTTATTTACAAAAAACTGATGGAATAAAATCTCGTATTTATGTTAAGACCGTTAGATGCCATTAATAAAAAATATTTTTGTATTTGTCGTATGTATACCATACCATTTCTTTATTTGAAAGGTGTATTCGTCGGGAGTCTTCTTAGCTATGTTTGATGAAAATCGTCACAATATGGTGGCCGCCACAAAATGGCGGAGTTTTTACACAACACCCTCAATATAGGTATCAAATGAGAAGGCTTGACTAGTCTACGAATTGTCGGGGGTTTTCCACAATTTTCTATTGTACTTGTGAAAGTGCGAGCGATACGTAATTCTGACCGTTAAACAGAAGAACTCACTCATCAAAGACTTTCTGCTGGACGACAGGATATGTTCCTAAGTAAACACAGATGTAGGTGACCATCCAAGACGAGGTGTCACTCCCGGCGATCAACATCGTGTCTACTTCCTCTCTCATCTCATCTTCTGTGATGGTGTTGTTTGATGTAAGCTCCAGTAGAAGGTCCATGAATGCTTTGTTCTTTTGTCCTGTAACATAAGTGAGTTTACTTTGCAAGGGCTAGGCTGCTGTGCTAGGCCAAAATGTATAAACCAGGGGCCTAATCGTCTAACGTTAGGCATGAAAGATGTGAAAACAAGAGCGAGCAAATGAGTCAATATTTGAGCGGCGAACTCCGAAATATCGACTCCATTTTTGGACGCCACTCGACATTAGAATAAAGTTCCAACTTTTTTAATGTCGAGAAATGAAATAAATAATGTCTGCTTTTAGTTTTGTAGATCTAGAAAAAGAGTGATTAACAAAAGTATTTTTGAAATAGTGATAGAGTCTTAATAGTCTAATACTGCAAGTAAAAACGTTATATGTTAGACTTATACTAACCGATCAAAGTCGTTGTGTCTGTTTCTATATCATTCTGCAACCTTTTTGTCTTAATTACCTAAAAATAAAAATATAAACTGTTTAACCGTCCGTGGTTAACTTTTCCAGTTATCTGAATTAATATATTGTCTATATATTGTTAGAACTCACAGTTGACACTAATCTTTTTGTAAATTATCATAGATCAGCGGCTGTGCATAAAATCTATAATAAAATCTGTATAACCTAAAGGTCAAACGCTGTGTTGCTTTAATAACCGTTCCTAAGAGATAAATAATGATAGAAATTGGAACGACACTAAAAGTTAGAATTTATTGCATACTTTTTTAACGAATGAAGGAAAAATGTTGTGAAGTAATTTATTTATAAGTGAAGGTTTTCTACTGAATATAAAGTTCGCAGGCTTGGCTTAGCTATGGTCAACACTCCCTTCATAGGATAGACGCTTTCCCACCAGTGGTAGAAAATAAAGATAGATTAATTCTCCTTCAAATGCTATATGTAAGTTACATTGATACGAAGGAGTCGATTCCTGTTAGTAGAATTTAGACTGCTTTGATCACCATAACAATAAATTGTACTGGACAGATTCTAGACTCGCACGAGATGTCAAGATACTTACTAGATCAGACATTTGATTCAAGTCTTTGATCAGGTTTCTTTCATACTTCCTGTATCCTGTCAGCTTGAATATTAGATCTGGTTGAAGCCAAATGTTCTGAAACCTTGTGATGATCATTGCGAGAATTTTGTCTAATGCCTGCATGTACTTCCGGAAGAGACTAATCACCTCTATGTTGGAAAGACCCAGTACTGTTTCTGTAAAAATATGATTAAAAAGTTATAACAAATTATTCTAAAAGTCTAAACTAGTAAGGAAACAGGAGCAACACGATTATAAATGTTTGATTCAGGGCAAGCACGAGGTCATTATATATAAGCATGCAAGACTCTATAGACATCAACAAGAAAAAAAGGTGGTCTGCTTAGTATACAGGTTCATCGGCTAAGGGTGTACTAAGCCGAAAGGGGGTCACTGTACCCATCCTAAGGAACAATTTTCACTATGGAACCAACTCTAAATTCGAGAAAAAAAAACAGTTGTTCCATACAAAAAGTTGAATGAGATGATCTCATCCAAAAAGCATCTGTCACCCGCTTTATGAGCTTCGTGGTGCAAAATTTAATAAACAGTTTTGCTTTTCACTATCAAAAGAAAACTCATGCTTGCACTGATTAGCTTTTTCAGCTGGGCGAACTAAACACACTCTTAGTATTTTTAACACCTGTGGTAAATTAGTAACAGTGTCAAAGAGGCATATTGCCAAAATGAAACCAAGTTTACTATCACTTGTTGCACTTCTTTCACCGCTATCGTAACGCAACATATATTACCTCTGGGTATATTCTCATAATCTAAATTCGGACACTGCAGAGTTTGCATTGCCTGTTAATTATTATTTTGCTATTAAATATAATATAAATAGTAATGAATTAGTTACACTTACGGCTCAAAGATCTCAAAGCGTTTTCTCTAAAGTGAGTAGAGAGGTCAACGGATCCTTTGTCGACATCCTTTGCTAGACTGAGCACAAGCTCGCGGCCTTGCGCGTTGAAAACCTTGAGGAAACCATGCAGCAAAGGTAAGGAGAAGGCTGGATTCAGTAACTTTCGATGGCGTTTCCATACTGAGGCTGAAATAAACAGTAAGCCACAGTAATTTAGTGATTTTTTTGTGCAAAAGACCTCAGGGGCGATTTTTTTCATCATTTTTAAACTTTCATTTCATCGTCATATTAAGTTTATCGTTATTATCTCATATCCATCAAATAATATATGAAATTGGCGTTTTGTCGTACTGGCCACTTTAATCTCAAATATCTCTTCTTTGGTTAGGGATTCCAATTTCAAATTTATACAGCTATTTATTCATACATTTGTATTTCGAAAACCGTAATTCATTTGTTTTGTCCTCGTTTTGTTTTTTGCGTCACGCAGTTTACAAAATGGAAAACTTGAAATATCCGAAAGATCCGATTTAAAAACCCTTCATTATTGTGCCGGTTGAGTAATGTAACGCAGCAGTTGACGCGCGTTTGTCGGTTTGCTGCACTCAATTCATGAGGTACCCACCTTTCAAGCTTTTTCACCTTTCCAATTTGCTTCAAGTGGATTAAAACAGTTTTATCACTAACACCGCAGCTAACTCGGACGTGGTTTGCGATGGATCTGCTTCCACAATTGCTTTCAATTCTTCATTAGCAACTTTAGTCTCCGGCCGTCCACGGGGCTTGTTCTGCAGGTCGAAATTTCCAGAACGACAACGTTGGAACCAAAAACCCGCCGCCATACACATCATTAATCCTTCGAGCCGTTTCTGCAGCACTGGTACCACGGTGGAACTCGTACTCGTAAATAACGCGATATTTCAAGTTTTCCATTTTGTAAACTGCGTGACGCAAAGAAAAAACCAAACGAGGACAAAACAAATGAATTACGGTTTTCGAAATACAAATGTATGTATAAATAGCTGTATAAATTTGAGATTGGAATCCCTAACTAAAGAAGAGATATTTGAGATCAAAGTGGCCAGTACGACAAAACGCCAATTTCATATGTAAGGACCTAATATTAAAATCGACCTGTAAATAGCGCCACTAAAAACTGGCCTATCAAAAAATTATTTTTTTATTATTTAATGCACTAAGTAACAAAGTAAAAGTAAGAAATCTTAAATAATATTATAGCTATTTGATACTCACGTGAGGCTGTTAGAAGTCCATCGCCGACCCAAGGCTTGGCGAACTCGAAAGCGAAGTGTTTCTGAATAGAATTACTGCCAAAGGTTGTAAGGTCTTCCGGATCTGTAATTACTGTGAGCAACAATGTAAACTCATTTTATGCATTAACCGACTTCTGAATACAGAGAAGTGTTTTTCAATATCTCTAGTACATTAAGTATTGCAGACTTCCCAAAAAAGCAGGTGGTACTCAATTCTACGGTATTTTCTTTATGTTTGTTACCCGATTTCTAGGAGACGGTTGAAACGATTTGAAAAATTCTTTTTTGTTTGAGAGGGTACGTATATTTCTTAAGGAGCCCCATTTACATTTTATAAAAATCGGTCTAGAGATTTGATTTTTAAATTGAAATAACTGATAATGACTATCGGTTCCTGCCCCAATGGAAATCGGCAATCACTTTTTTTAATGAACTTATTTTTGTATGCTGTAAACACTTATTGTGTTTACCTAACGATTTTATTGCAACGTTGGCAGAGGTAAAATAAATAATAATAATATATTTGTCGATTGTCGACTGAAAGACAGTAAAAACAATAACAGGGTTACAATGCAACCGTCGTAGACTGTCGTAATCTTACTACCAGAATTACGACTTTCTTGTCTTATTATTCTTAAAGCCAAGCGTGGTGATTTAGTCTTTATTTTGCGCCGTAATCTTTTACTTCTAGTACTATAAAACTTACCGTAATACGTCTCTAACGCGATTATAAGTCTGCAGATTCCTCCATTCGCCAAACTATCTCTGGATAGATCTTCGATTGCAAGCCAAAGACCTGAAATTGTTTAATTTATAAAGTTTAGTGAAACTACTATCATTAATTAGAAGCGATCACCAGCGGCGTTGTCCGCGACATGAAATTAATTATTAATAAGTTTAAAACTTTGAACTACCATTTGACCCCCGTAGAGATCTTGGTACACCCCTATACCCTATAATAAATACACCCTCCAATTTTATATCTCCTTGATACAGCAGTTCAGGCTCTGTGTTGATTTCTAGTGAATCAGTTAGGACTTAATCTTTTTTTTTTTGTTTAATGTTTTTAAGACCACCCAAACCCACGTTTACCTAACTTTTCTGCAAGTAGTAATTCTACAATCTGCGATTTAAAAAAATAACTCTTGACCGACACTTTATGTCTACAAATTTTACTTGTGTTTCCAATAAATCTGACGAAAAGATAGAAAGTAAGTTTTTCAGAGCTAAGAAACAGAAACTCAGTCACGAGACTTCTTTATTAAGGGTACAGAACACCTAAGACGAGAAGAAGATACGAAAGAACGTGTCTTATGGGAACAGAAAACTAAAGAAGTAGACACAGGAGAATCGCTTCAGAAAGATGCAATTCTTGTAACTTGATCTATAGAAACTCTTAAAAAGAAATGATAAATATTGCTCTTAGACAAAATTAACTTAGCTTGTACAATGGTACAAGCTAAGTTTAGTAAGCTGGTGTTTGTTAATTAGAAAAGAAGGATGCCAACTTACTTTTTGTGTTTCCCATAATTCTGTGCGTAAATCCAAGTATAGGTAGAGATCCTTTTATCATAGGGCCCCAACCACTGTGCACTACTTTCAACCAGTAAATCCATAAACTGACTGGGATAATTAGTAAAAATATGAGCACAATCATTTTTACTTAATTTTAGATATTTTTATAAAGAAAATTTCTACGATATGTCACACATCTTAGATGGTAAGCGACGATGTATCGAGATTTATATCTAAGATTATGTATACATAGTGAATGGGAAATACCTACACTAGGAAATGATTTATCGCTTTGATAGGATAGCGATCTAAGTAGGAAATGGGCTTTTGCATTCAAACTGATGACAGAGCGGCGAAGATTTTTTAGAAGCTAAAAGTAGTTGTGGTATATATAGTTTTTCTTTAGCACTGCTAACTGTTGACCTTGCGACCAGTTTTTAATGCAAAAAAAATACCGATCTTCTCATATTTATTAAAAATAATTTAAATTCACCATCTGCTTGCCGCTTTTTTGTTACATTGAAATCGACCAAAGAAGAGGAGAAATAATTTGCTACGTCCAACGCATATCAAATTTTTCTTAATTTTTGAAGATATCTAAGATCCTTGGCTATAAACTTCTTAAAACTTCTATCTACTAACTTTACATACTACACTAATGTCCCGTTTCTCGCCTTTTAACCGACTCCTAAATGGAGGAGATGCTATATTTGTTGGTTTTTATTATGTATGTTGACCGATGTTTCAGACCGTGCGCTGGGCCAATTTCAAAGTTTTTTTTTGCTTCGATTGGTTTTGTACTTTCCGAATGGTCCCATATTTTTTTTCCCGTCAAAATGCCCATATAAATTTTATCAATATCTTATATATTGTGATGTTTTTTTATTGTTCTTTCAGTAGTTTCCGAGTTAAGGTCAATGTCAATTTACTTTCTTTAAGGGATTTCTTTTATATATATATAACTTCTGATCGCTAACTAATATAAGAGACCAACATTTTCTTATCTTCGATGTTGTGCTTTGTAATTGTTCGCGTCTCACTGATATAGGGTAGGGCTCAACGGCCAATCAAAAGCGGTCAATCGTTTCGACATGGAAGGTCATTGTACTCGTTTCCAACGAGTCGTAGGTGGCACAGATTATAGATAACTAGCTGCACCTTGCGGTGTTAGCCGAGTTAATACAGGGTAAAAAGTAGCTTATATCTTAATCCAGGGTCTAAGAAATCTCCGTACCATATCTTATCCACATCGGTTCAGTAGTTTCGGCGTGAAAGAGTAACAAACATACACACATACATTCTTACAATCTTTCGCGTTTATAATATTAGTAGAATGATGAAATTAAAAATTAAAAAATATTTAAATTACTTAGTCTTCCATTTTAATATGAACAGTAATATCTACAGGTTTTCTTGACTTTACACGGTCTAAAGACCTCGAAAATACAACGGGCTCAGCACTGGCCGTCTCTAAAGAAAAAAGTGCAGAGCTCAAATCTTCTTCTGTCCTTGATACTGTCGTGGTTGTTAAAATTTTCTTCTTACTTCCCCTGGGTATTATTTTCTTCTTTTTGCTCACGAATTTACGCCTTGATTTCTTCGTTCTTATAGTAGTAGTTTCGAGTATCATAATTGTTTTCTTTTTGGCTTTTCTTTTAAAATGGCGTTTCTTATTGTGTTTTTTTGGCTTTTCAGTAATGTGTTCCGTTTGTGATTCTGAGTCAGTTTCGTAATAAAGTTCCTGTATGTAAAACAAAATATATCATTTTTGCATTGCTCTCACATTCGATACTATGATTAGACTTGTTTCAAGCTATCGGGAAGTTTGAAAGGTCTATTTATCCGTTTCCACCGGCTAGTGGTACAGTCTGTATTTGTTTTAATAATAATAATAATTATAATAGTAATTATAAAAATTATATAATTATAATAATTGATTATAATAGTTTTTCTTACCCGTGGTGGACTGACGCGGTGATCGTGCTTTGTATCCTTTCCCAATACAGTGCCGAGAGGGTGCGAAATCTCATTTGAAAAGGCATCTACCTGAAAGATAATATTGCGTTTTATTAATAGTTATCCTGAGAACAGTTAACTGTGATCTAGGTCCTTAATATCTTATATATCAACAACGTCGTGATCGACTTTGTTCGTATTTGACATTACTAACACTACGTTACAACCGGTTTCTGCATTTGACCTCTTCTTTTCCCCTTTTTTGGGGTTAGTTCAGGGCAAATAAAAAATCTCCGAAGCCGTAGCCAAGTTTATATAATTATTTAGTATACATACCAAGTAACTTCAACTTTAGTTCAAAACCATGAGGAACCAACCAAGACCTATCAGTTACTACCAACATTAAGACCTAGGCCAAGGCAGATGAAAGCAAAGACTACGATTGGCGTTCCTTGCAAAAACATAATAATAAAGTTGGTAAAGAAATGAGTAACTTATTGATCAAGTTGCATATCTCATTAACTATTTCACTACTACTAATGTTTTTAGGGTTCCGTATGGCTAAAACGGGACACTGTTAATAAGACTACACTGTCTGTCTGTTCGTCTGTCATTCGGTTTTATTTTATGAACCGTGACAGTTGAAGTTGTCACGATAATACTATATTTCTATTGCCGCTATAACAACAAATACTATAAAAATAAATTTGAGGCGGTTTCCATACAACAGACGTTGATTATGCCGTTTTTTGCTCGACATTAATTACGACAACAGTTAGAAACTTGAACTATTGTTGTATGTTAAGATAATAGTAAAAACCTTTGGCACGTCCGACTTGCACTTGCTTGTGTTCAGCAGCATATAAAGCAGACGATTTTAAACGTGACGAAATTGTCTATTAAAAATTAAAAGTCTATATTATATAATCATAGTCTTACGCATGAGTCACGTATAAGACAATATAATAATATGTGACTCATATGCAAACAGAACCTACTCGTATGTGTTTACGCCTGTTACAATGTAAGTACGATAAAATTAATAGAAGACACCTTTGACCTAACAGACATCTATTTGGTTTTACTAACTATAATTTACGATTATTTCCATTTATGTTTTACTATATTACTGACCTTGTAGTAAATAAACTCTTGTATATTAAACATACAAATTAGATAGAAATTTATCGATGTGAATTTCATAATTAAAACACTTATTTAAAGTTATATACGTTTGTATATAGTAAGTAGTATATAAGTTGATCAATGAACATTATTGTTAGACGTATGGAAAAGAAGTGGCACTAAATGCCTTCTGCTAGAGATGTTTTCAAAACATCCGGCCGTTAAAAATTCTTTTTTCATTCTAAAAGGTTTTTTTTTTCCACTTTGTAAACTGATTTGGTAGTTTTTTACTTCACGAAAAGTGAAGGTTCTCATTTCGATTGTTATTTTTATGTGGGTTATGTTATCAAATTATTTTAAAACTTCTTCACGGATTTAATTTACCTAATATTTTTTTGGTTGAAGACGCAGTGACAACAGACTTCAATTTTGACATGCGTTCATAGACTTTTTTCAGGTATTTTAATTAAAAAACCAAACTACTAGACCAATTTTGACAATATTTATATTTTTGCTTTTAATTTATGCTATTACGCTCTTACAGACTAAAAAAACAAATCTATTCGGGCATTTCTGATAAATCGGGTTTTAGAAATCGGTTAAAAGTTTCAAAGAAATACAAATCTCCTTTAATTAATTTTGTAGGATGCCGGTGAAAAAATATACCTACAGTAAGTAGCTTTTGCATAACAAAAATTGATGACCTCTTTAGCAAAATAATAAGACGTAAAAAGTTTAAAAGCGCTCGATAACAAAATAACATGAGTCTGATTTATATTTCTTTCTAGGAGCAGAGTGCAGGACCGAATCTAGTATATTTTCGTGCCGGGTCAAAAATTGATTGCGACAACCCAGTCCGATCTTTGAGATAAACTGTAAAGAATAACAATAAACGGCTTCAGTTTTTTAGCTTACAGCAAAATTCTAAAACAATCACCACAAGTTGCGAGCAACTCTTAAATAATTCATTTACAATTGCGTACCGACCCCCATACATATTGATTGAGAGATAAAGCAAATTTTGTGTGTGTGTCAGAGACGCTTCGTTCCCTGGGTTAGTTATGATTACGGCACAACCTGAAACAACTACCCGGAGTAAGATTTTTTTTATTTAAGACAGCTAGGCATTATGCCACCTGCCTCGAGCATGGAAGTCAGCGATACTGTGGCCCTAAATGGAGTATGTCTGATCTAGAATACACTGTAGATGCCCCCATTTGTCCCCGCCTTAGATCTGTGGCTGGCATAGTACACATCAAAAATTGATAAAACCAGTAAAATATAAGTATCTAGAATTCAGAAGTTTTTGCGTGTATTCTATGAGAAACTACGCCTGCAGTAATTACTGATATATTTACTGAATTGAATTTAATTATACTTCTACTCGAAATACCTAAAATAAATTTAGGTCATTAATTAACAGGGTATATTTTTTAATTTACTTTTTAGCTTGTCACCTAAATAATCACTTATTATGGTGTTTTCGATACTTTCTTGTAATATTTAGCACTATTTATGCGTTGTTCAAACATGATCTTCATTACAAAAATATATCTACAGTACGAAGGCCCGCCAACAAAAGACTTCCCAACA
Organism: Ligdia adustata; assembly: GCA_947049295.1. Taxonomy (NCBI): domain Eukaryota; kingdom Metazoa; phylum Arthropoda; class Insecta; order Lepidoptera; family Geometridae; genus Ligdia; species Ligdia adustata. Next base: position 2,940,654 of record OX346236.1, on the reverse strand, counting down.
ATAAGCAGATAAAGTACTATACAAAGTACCAAACAGAATTGAGCGCATACGGGAAGTGAACCATCAACAAAGGATCGCTTGGACCTAATAAAGGCTATTAGCACAGCCACGCAACTCCTAACAAGACGATCCGAAACACCAAACCAAAAGTTCGTTGACACAACACGAAAATTGTCAATAACAAAATTAAAGTGAATCTTATACTTCGTACATGACCCGTCTGCTTTGTTCGGAGATTTGAAGTTGGCGAGATCGGAAACCAAACAAAAATACATTTTAGAGACTTTATGGCCGTGGGGACCGGGAGATCATCTTATTTTCCAAAACTTATCGGAGCGTTTGATCGAATTGACGCGTGACCAGAATGCCGGTTTTTACTTGGCCCAACGCAGAATTAAGCATTGCCATTCGGCATGGTAATGCGGCTAGCCATTGGGCACGCTGCCTTCTGGTTGCGGGTTGGAGCATTTGGATTATCTGTAGATCTTAAATGGTCTATAGGTAATCTTTCTGTTATATTTTGTTTTTATTTTAGTTATTCATTTCGTTTTTGGTAATAAAGGCACTTGCCCGGCAGTAGTCATAAGACCTAAGACATCAGATTCTGATTACACCTAAGACATACTCGTCACCGATAAGCCTGTTCAAGCTACAAACACTACGTTAAAATCTTGCTTTTCAGCCAGAATTGGATATCGTTGTAGTCTGGGAAAAACAAATTGTTCAGAGCAATATATGTACGGCAATTAATGACAGATATTTGAATTAAAGAATGAATTGTTTACCATTGAACAACACAACATTATATGCTAACATCATACTATATTATTATTCTGTGTTGTGCATACATTCGTTCACAAGCACGATGTCCGCTCTATGCAACAGCGGCGATTCTAATCCTCTGCCACCATTATACCGTGTTACTGCGCAAGACTGAAAGCATGCGCAGAACTCTGCAATGCTACAAAACACTAACTTCACTCCTTACAACAAAGTGAAAAGATTACCATTTTCAACAGTAATCTATACGACATAATGCAGATTTCTCAGCGTTTATAATAACAGTGAATGTTAGTTCGAGTGAATATGTGTAGATAATCTTTGTGGATTAAAATTTAGATCGGCAGGAAGCCGATGCCCTGGCATAGAAGCACGTAAGTGATATGAAGAATTTGTTGAATGAATTTCCGAGCTTCATTGATTATCCCGACGTGATTTTGTGTAGACATGTTATATCTATTCTATGCTATGATAGTTCCATGCAGAATACATTTGTTTAGAGAACAAAGCTAACGTTAATACTGTTTACGTTAATATTTAGTACAATTAAACCTGCTAGGTAAAATATGAACTGGAAACATCTGTTACTAAAAATCAATGCGAAATTATTGTAGACAATATAATTTGCATAGTCATAAAACGGATTGCCTAAGTACCTTGTACGAAGCTATCAACCTGCTCCGAGCCATAGAATAAGTAATAGTACAAATAAAGCCTTTAAAGTAAGTAGTGGCTTATGAAGAGACAATGATTTGACATAAATTTATCGATATGTTACAAAATACTTTTTGGATATTATTACTATAAGATATCGCTACTAGTTTCTGTTAGTGCCACTGACCTACCCAATAATAGAGTTTGGAATATTTAACTGTATAAGTTAATACCTTTTTTCGATCTTTCTTATTTCGAAAGTTAATTTAGATTACATAGAAGTAAGAAAAGGCTTACGTCGAATTATGATATGGATTGCTACTAACGGTTATATTTAAGGTTAAAAGTTAAGCACTACTCTAAAAATTCATATGTATACCAAAATAAAGGCTTATTTATTACTAATATTCGATACTTATTTATCTTAACATAGAAAGGTAAGCAGGTACTGTAACTGTAGTTCATAAAATGTAACTTAATACGACACCTGACGATTTTTTTTTGACAGCTGTTACTGACTATAATAGTCTAGGAACCTTAATGACCTAGGTGATTTCACCCAGGTACAATATGTAAGTGGAATTTTAATAACCACAATTTAAACCGACTCTTATCTTGTGTTTGCCACATTCAACAGATGCATTGTTCTACATAGCTACACGTAAAATTATGCGAAAGTGTTTACAAATACCACAGTCGATCTTTGTCGGCTGAATTAGTTTTAGAATAATTAGGTGATGGGTAACATCATTGAGACTAACTACTTCGAAATCGGATTGAAATAGCTTATTGCAAACAAGTAAATAAACATGTTTACAAAAAGCGCTAAAATTTCTTACTACGAGTAGTACTGCGACGTTTAATTTTTGGATGAAAATATTGCTTTTTTCTAATTTCCTATTTTATGAATTTAAACTGAGACAGATGCTGCGCTGTGATAAAAAATAAGGTTGTACTTTTCATGTGGTAGACTGATATTAAAACTCGGTCCAGTCGTTTAGTTTTTACATCAAAATACGAGTAGCTGTATAAATTGTGTACGACGTGTACACGCACTTTCATGCCTAATTAAAAACGATTGTTACATTTTTAACCGACTGTATCCTTACCTGCCGAATTGAAGTTTTTTAATTTTTTATTTATGTCTATAATTACTTGACAGACTTTGTGGTCCAACCGATACAATAGTTTTTAATTAAATTATCTTATAGTAATTTAGATAGCGGTTATATGTTTGAGCCTTTTGGGGTTGAAACTCTCGGGCCTTGGGGACCGGGAGCAAAATTATTTTTTAAAGCCCTAACAAAGCGTCTAGTTGACGCTACTCGAGATCAAAATGCTGGCCTCTACCTGGGTCAGCGCATTGGTATTGCCATTCAACGAGGCAATGGGCAATAATTTTTGGATATTGCTTTTGTACATATAGTTTATAACTTTGTATAGTTTTAGTTAAAATTTTATCATGTTTTATAAGTTTGTGAAAAATAAGATTATAATTCGATGTTTATAATTAAAGAATAGAATTAAATCCTTAATAACTATTTTCTTGGATTTACTGTGCTTATAAAACATCGAAGTTGATAAAAAAATCCTCATTGTCCCCCTATGACTTAAAACTTGACAGAAAGGAATTAGTTTTTCCTGTTTGTCACCCTGCGATATGTTTAACGTGACAATCAGGAATAAACCTTTTTAAGAGCGAGGTTCTGAATTGGTCTATTTAATTATTTTTGATTTTTACTTGTCTATGTGAACGAGTTCAGTGCATGTCTTCCTCAGCAATTAGAAGATGGACAACGAGCAGCCCCACCAAGAGCTGGTGAAATGCGTGGTGGTGGGCGACACGGCGGTCGGGAAGACTCGGCTAATCTGCGCTAGAGCCTGCAACAAACACGTGTCTCTCTCACAGCTGATGACGACGCACGTACCCACAGTCTGGGCAATCGACCAATACAGGATTTATAAAGATGTGAGTGAAGATGACAAATATTTTTGTATTTTTTTCGTGTAGTATCTCCTCACCACATTATTTTATTTTTAATATCATAATATTTATATATATATTTTCCCCTTTATCAGTAACAGACATCTTCGTCACGTGTTTCGCCTTAGCACAAGGCGTCGACAGGAGATGTTGACACTTCAAGCGCTTAAAGAGTCAACATCTCATGCAAAAGTAGATGTAGCGGGCTAGACTAGAATAAACTGAATCACTCGCGACTTGAAAAGTCCTAGCAATCGGGAATTCCACATATGTTTACATAAATACTATAAATACATAATAACATACGATACGGTACAGTTTAGATAATGTTTAATTAAATTCCATTAAATGCAATGCGTGACCAGAATGACGGTGTTTATCTGATTCAAAATGCTTATAGCATTCATCGCGGTGATGCTGCTAGCATGCTAGGCGTGCTGCTCTTTGGTGGTAGGTTGGAGGATTTGGATTGTCTGTAAATTTTAAGTGTTCTCTAGGTAATCCATCTGCTACTTCTTTTGTTGTAGTTAAGAATAATAAAATGACTATTTTATTATTCTTAATAAATGCACTTGATAAACATTAATTTTATAATTAAATTTCAGGTTCTAGAAAGATCTTGGGAGGTTGTAGACGGAGTGAATGTCTCACTGCGACTGTGGGATACGTTTGGAGATCATGAAAAAGATAGGAGATTCGCTTACGGAAGGTAAATAAATGACCGGCGAGCGCAGCGGACTTGTATGCTCAGAGCTTAGCATTTTTTCTACAGAGTTATCGGCTAGGGCTAAACTAAGCTGAAAGGGAGTCACTATACCCATCCTAAGAAGCAACTTACACTATGGGACCAACTCTGAATTCGAGAGAAAAAAATCAGCTGTTCCATACAAAAAGCTGATCGATCGGTCGTCGATAGTAAATTTTATTTTATTAACTTAATTAATTATAATTTATTTAAGTTAATCGAAAAAAAATGTTTACTTCGTACTTTTTCTTTTCAGATCTGATGTGGTGCTTCTATGTTTTTCAATAACAAATCCGATATCTTTGAGGAATTGTGGGGCTATGTGGTATCCTGAAATCAGGTAATTAAGTACCTAAGCTAGAGCAATCTATGCAATAGTGTGGTTTGACGTTTTTTGTCGTATTTCGTATGATTCGATTTTTAAATCGATATAACTTTAATAGTTCTATATTCGCTTGCCGTGATGGAAGTCGTAGCCAAAGAATCATTAATAGTTTAAAGGCAAAACAAAGGTAAAATTAAAAAATTCCGCCTTGTACTGCTTGCCCACGACTCCCATTTCTTTCTGTACAGACTCCTATCGGTTACCTCAAATATTGCAAAATGTGACATAACCTAAATATACTTTTTTTTCTAACAGACGATTCTGTCCAAACACGCCGATACTTCTAGTGGGGTGTAAGAACGACTTACGCTACATGTACAGAGACGAAACCTACTTGAACTATTGTAAGGATCGCAGCCCTTTTATACGGTAAATAAAGTAACATTTTCTATTTTATTTATGAGCTGATCAAATTCAAATAAGATGTTGTTTTAACGAATAAAACTAACGTTTTACTGCTTCGTTTTGATGTCAGCGAGAGAAAACGAAAATATTTTACCGGTATTTTGACGGTATGATTTTTCGGCAACGGCTGGACAGATTTGAAAAAATATTTTTTTGCTTTAAGAGGTAGGTATACTTCTGAATTCATCAAATTTAAATTTAATCAAAATCGCCCGGTTTGCTTTTTAAATCGAAACTGAAAAAGTTCCTTAACGGAAATTGATAAAACTTTAAAAAAAATCTCGTCTTGTTTAACACGGTTAGTTTTAGTGTCAAATCATAGCCACAAGTGCAATATAGTTTTTTTTCAGGGCGCCAAGAAAGAGCGACCTCGTAATGCCGGACCAAGGGCGGGCATTGGCACACGAACTCGGCATTTACTATTACGAAACCTCAGTATTTACATACTATGGCGTGAACGAAGTGTTCGAGAACGCTATAAGGGCGGCTTTGATTGCACGCAGGCAACAGAGGTTCTGGATGACTAATCTCAAACGAGTGCAACGACCGCTTTTACAGGTAAAATTATTGTATAGGTAAAAATACCGCCCAAAAAAATCCTATTTCATTACCAAAAAAATTATCTGAACCTACTGCGGATCTTGTTGCCGAAAGTATTTAGAATGTCATAAAAAATAACCTGAACCTACTGCGGACCTTGTTGCGGAAAGTGTTACACGCAGATCTTTAATTTTTTTATAGCCTATGTATAGATTTTTTAAAAGCGGTCCAGTGGTTTTTAATTTTATTAATTACATACAAAAAACAAATCTTTCCTTATTAATAATATTAGTACAAACTAGTATACATATAGATTTTTCCTCATTACTAGAAACAAAAGTAAACACTTATATAACGTGTAAAATCGTAAGTGTAGAATGTCAAATATTTCAGGCACCTTTCCGCCCGCCCAGACCTATGGAACCGGATATCCCAGTTGCGAACAGTGTTTACTTGGAGAACATGACTGCTCTGCTTCATCATCAGGTATTTTAACCAACTTCAAATAAGCAGAAGGTCCTCAACTCATCAGATTTTTACACAAATATTTTTGTGTTGTTACCCGATTTAACCCGAAGTTTTAAAAGAATTACAAACAAAAGCAAGCAAAACATGGATTCGTTTTGACATTGGCCGTTACAACGCTGTCAAAACGAAATCAAGTTTGCTCGCTATGTAGTCCTAAAATTATTAAAATATGTAGTTTGATCTGTAAATCACAATAACTGAAAGAATTGGCTACTGAATTGAAATCAGTTGTAACTTTTTTCCGACGGTCTAAAAAGAGTTTTTCGAGTGTATCTTTGCTATTTGTTGTATTTAATTATTTATTTCTAACTTACTAATTCTTTGTGATCATGTATTGCTTAAGCCGGTATTTTGTATTTGTATGTATTTCTCTGCAGATGGTCATAGGTTTGGGGTGTTTATGTATTCGCTTCAAATTATTTTTTTGAAGTATTAATTGCGTTTTCAGTATTTCTCAGACATGGTGATAATATGCGGTGCTAAAGGCTTCCCCGTGCATCGGTTCATGCTGGCGGCGGCTTGCGAGGCTTTCCACAGGCTTCTCACCACGGACTGTGTTAGCTTATCTGCTGAATTGGCGAGGAGCTCTAGTGAAAGCAGTATGGTGTGTATGATTAAGAAATCACTAAGAAATCATTACCACTATCTATATAATATTAGTTCAAGTTTCTACCTCTTGACGATTTTTTTTTAATATATCAAGGTAAATACGTCAAAAAATCACGGTGTTGTATTTGAAGCCCCCCTTAATTATTTATTATATTATTTGTTTAGTATTTCTTGTTCTGTTTTAGCGGGAACAGAAATATAATATCACCTATGAATATTTCAACTGTCTAGCTATCACGGTTCATGTACAGCCTGTTGATAGACAGGCGGACGTATGGACAGACGGATAAGATTTCGGTCTTAGTAATAGAATCTCGTTTATAGCTTTTTGGTACCGAACCCTATAAACAGACTTGATATTGTCACTAAAAAAATACAACATAGAAATGCAATAGGTATTTTCTACCAACGAAAGTTACAAATTAAAATATACGAGTAGGTATCTGTAAAATCAATACACGGTAACGTGCATATAATTATTCGCTTTGCCGTAACATAATTATCCTTAAAAGTATTAGCTAACTCGCGGCGTTGCTCGCGGCATAAAATTGAAAATAAATAAGTTTCTATCTTCAAAGGTCCTTTCATAGTACATCCTTACACCCTAAAATGAATAGGTCCTGCAACTGAAATTAGTGGTTTAGGCTCTGTGTTGATTGTGACCTCTCAGTCAGTCAGTCAGAACTCTTTTATACATATCGACGTTTAAAGGTATTAGGTCATGCTTTCGTTTTATGCTAGCTTTATCTACTAAATAGATAATAAAAGTAATTTTAAGTATGATAAGGTTTCACGTAACTAGCACGGATCCGCATTATATGACATAGTATGAAGAATATTAAGTAACTTATTTAATTAAATAAGCTTATCAGCGTCTATTTAATAACTTTTAAAACAAACTATAATCTATACTTATAACAAAAATGTAACAGGTTAGTACAATTTATTGTAGTACAACAGTACAATTTTTTGTAGCGATGGTGACAGAGTATTTTAAGGGAGTAGATTGCCGTGCGAGAGGTACGATGTTCAATCCCACTAAATACGCATGAAAAACCTGGGCTACCGGTGAAGGATAACATCATGTGGAAACCATAGCATGGTGGAAGGGAAATCTTAATACTTGCCTGACTAACTAGCTAGCCCTCTAGTTGAAAAATCTGTCGCAAAACAGCTAATGGTGTGTTGCGGCGGCCTTTTTTGAGATCCAGTGTATTCCAGACTAGGCATGCTTCTTCTAGGGGTCACAGTGTCGCTGGTTTTTGTAGACGTGCGAGCTGGTTGTACATACATTATTTATCGTGATACATACATTAGCAAAACAATATCCTACGGGTTAAAATGAGTACAGAATTCGTAAAATTAAATAGGCGTTTATGATATGCAGAATCTTAACATGCTGAACATAATTGTGCGAAATTCTCTGTATCGCTTTAATTAATAAAATTTACATTTCATGACACTGCTATCCTATAGTATCTTTTACAATGATTTAAGACGGACCACTGAAATGATGTCTCTAATTTTTAAGTCCCACCGCGAAGCAACCGCGAACGAAGTCGCGGTTTCAGCTAGTACTAAATATAATCGTACGAACTTCTCTCTATCGCTTTAATTAATCAAATTTACATTTCAAAATATTGTATATTTTACAATGATAAGACTTTTAGGAGGGGCACCGAAATTAATTCTCTATTTTTTAAGTCCCACCGACATAATTATGCAAGGTTAGCAACCGCGAACGAAGTCGCGGTTACAGCTAGTATTATATTTAGCTACGCGTTGTTAAGCTTTCAAAGCAATTTAGCACTTTCTTTTTATCTACTACCTACCTATAAGAATGGATGTATGTTTATTACTCTTTCATGCAAAAACAGCTGAACCGATTTGGTTGAAATTTGGTACGGAGATAACTTAGACCATGGATAAACAGGCACTACTTTTTATCCTGTATTAACACGGGTACCAAGGCGCAGGGCGTACATATTTATAGGCACCTAAAAGCAATTAATTATAGCAAAATACGCTTTTATTAAATAATTATGCATTTCTATTTGAATACAGGTAAGCAGTATGGGAGAAGCGACAGCAGGCGAATTCAACGAAGACACTGAGTACCTGATAAGCAAAGAGCAGGCCAAACAGATGAGGTAAATATTTCTGTACCGGTTTCTTAATCAAGGTTTTCATTATCATAACTAATTTTATTTATATAATAATCACATGTTACAAAGAAGTTGTAAAAAAATGCTAAGTATTTTTCTTTTTTAATATTGGTTGATATTGAAATGTCTGTCATATATTAATGATGGAGATATATTTATAATGATCAGTTAAAAAAATATTTGAAATATAATACTATAATAATTCTGTATTTGCTGAAATATAATCAGCATGCTCTTTCAACAGCTTTGTTTAAAGTTTCGTCATTTAGATTTTTTTAAACTGAAGTTTAATCTGCATATTTTATAATTAGTTTATTAAAGAAATAATTCAAATCCTTGAGAATTCAGTTTTTTTTTAAATTTAAGACAGATCTTTCACCACTTGTCACAGTAGTCTCCAAAACTGTGGCCCTAGATGAAGCAGGCCTATAGTCTGTAATACACTGACTCACATCGTTTAGGTGTTTAGCGACAGGTTTATCAAGTAGAGGTAGCCTAACCAGGCGATAATTAGAACACGCTCTATCACCATGCATTAGATAACATAAAATATGTGTAATATTTTCTAACTAACGCAGGGTATGGGATCAAATCAAACGTCGCTCGTCATGCCAGATTCTACCCCTCAGTGACAGCTGCAAGAAACCACCGGATTTGTACAGGGAAGTCAACCATCCTGCTATTAACTCCATCAGAGTTGTAAAGGTATTTATGAAATAAAAATATATTTCTTTCCACTAATTGTTAATTTTCTAATTTTTTTTTTATGATAATCTTGACGCTAGCGAATATACAAGTCGTATGGAAGTTGGATTTTCTATTTCAATGGTGGTATATACCAAAATGAAAAAAACTAGGTTTGTTAATAACGGATGCTCGTGAAACAAAAGACGGGTTTTCCCTCAAGAAATCAACTAAAAAAATATAAATATATTTTATAATAAAATAAATAAAAGAAAATTTATATGACGTAAAATTACAGCGTATGGCATAATATCGATTGTCATTGTTGTTTCACGCATCTACTCGTATGTCTCACTCGCGTGCATTTATGTCTTACTCATAATAACTAACTGTTAGTTGGTAACTGTTAGTTTTTTTAACACTATTAATGCTTTAATTTTTTTTTTGCTACTGCTGTCGTATTTGTTTAATTTTTGTTTTACAATAATATTTGGTTATGAATTTCAGTGTGACAAAATCCAGCACGCCACGTCACAAACACAGACAATAGTGACAATGAGCAAGCTTATATCGCAAGCAGTCATGCAAGAAATAATCAACTTTATCTACACAGGCACTTTGGATAGCAGTGCTTTCAAACAACAGGTGAGGTTTTGTACGATGCCCGTCAAACATAGGTATTGAGCAAAAAGCGACATGGTAAGCTTCCTTATGCGCTTATATAAAAATACACTGATTGACGAATCACCGTTCGCGACTCGACGAAATCCCTGCCTCGCTCTCACCCTTTATTGGACTGACCTTCTTCGGTAGAGTTACGCCACCGTGTCACCTCTGTCCGTGTACTGGCGGGACACGGCACGCTCTCACATTAAAAATTGTCCGCGACCCGCCACGGCTTTTGTAGCCTCACGATTATAAATTTACGATCTACTTTTTTTTATTGACGATTTTTCCTACGATCCGCGAAAGAGATCTGAAAATCGTTGCGCAGTAACGTAAGTTTTGCGTCAATGAGCAATGATTTTTAACCAAGATCATTATTCAAGTTTATTTTTGGTGTTTGCCGGTGTTTGCATTGACGTACTTGCTATACTAGTTGGCCAGCGTTGTACATGCGTTGAAAACGTATCTACAAATACCAAAACCTTTCCAAAAAGTATGTTGAGAAAAAGAGCGTGCAACGGTCATTACAATTATTAAAGGTGTATTTATCAAAATTGGCAAAATTTCTTTATTAATTAAGAATTAGCACACTAATTTAATTAGGGGAAATTTTGTTTTAAGGTAATTGAAAGAATTTTTCGAGTTCTCTGTTGTAGGAATAATTATAATAATCTAATGAAATTTCCACTGAACTTTAGCCCTTTTTAAGCTTTAGGTATTCTAAATTGGAATGACTTAGATAAAAATACTTAAGTAATAGGTACAATATTTTTAATTTCGTATGTACTTAAGCTTTGTTTATTTAATTTTTATCTTATGCTAAGGCATCAGGATTTATGAAATAATTAGCCAACTGCTTAATTTTACTGCAAATAATATGTTTGGACATAATAGGTAGTTATTGTGTTCAAGCATTATTATTCCTAGTAAATTGCTTTAATTATTCTTCTTACCGTATTATTATTTTATATTGTGCTTTAATTGTTATGTTAAATACCTTCTGTCCTTCTTGTCACTCTTCTTAAATAAATAATTATACTTAAATTATTATATAAACAACTCTTTTCTGCAGTCCGCTGCTATTGGATTATTACTGGTAAAAATTATAATAATAAATCATTATTATTTCTGATTCATAAACATGCACCATTTTATTTGATCTTTTCTATTTATCTATTTGTGTTTATTTTCATTTATAGTCCTATCAACTTATTCGTGTGAATAATTGTAATTATTATTCAAAAAAAAACACTGAAAAATTGTTATAACATGAGGTAAGTACTTATCTGATATTTGCTATTCTTACCAGATAAATTGTTATAACATGAGGTAAGTACTTATCTGATATTTGCTATTCTTACCAGATAAATTGTTATAACATGAGGTAAGTACTTATCTGATATTTGCTATTCTTACCAGATAAATTGTTATAACATGAGGTAAGTACTTATCTGATATTTGCTATTCTTACCAGATAAATTGGTAGTGATTATATATGTATCTTTAGTATGTACGTTTTTTGTATTGTTCGCATTTCATTATATATCGCCTTGTAGTTATTTTTCAGATTTTTAAACCTGACCATAACTTTCATAAATTCAGATTAATAAATTATGTTTTGTCGAATTCTGTCTCTCGAAAAGAAAGCATGGAAACAAGAAAGTTAATTTAGTTAATCTAATCATATTCTTCATAACTTATACATAGAAAAAAGAGTATACAGAAAATAAGAATTAATTTAAAAAATACTTGCTTACTTCTTTGTGGGAGTAAAATAGCGCTGAAAAACCTACTAAATATTGGGTACGTGATATAATATTATTTCGAATGCTATTCATTTACCCTGACAACTTTAGAGCGAATAGTCTAGATAATATAAAACTAATAACAACCATGAAAAAAAAAACAATAGTAAGTAAAAGTTCATAAAATACTAATAATACATAATTTAAATGTATTATATAAATAATTATAATATATTGATATATAAATATATTACATTTGCAAGTCAATTAATTATATATTGTGTAGTTAATGTGGATATATTATGTCTATTACGTGAAATTGTTTTTTTAGGAAATCAGGCAAGCTGCTGAACTACTAGGATACCATGAGCTAACGAAATTGACGCAGTTTATATTGGACCAGCATCTGCTCTTCGATAAAGGATTCATGCTGAATTTCCATGGAGTAAGTACTTAGATTTTGTTAACTAGATTGTAGCTCTATTTCTTTTCTAACTTTCTTTTATTTATTTTAATGTATACGATCTACTTTTTGAGGGAAATTAAGAAAAAAATATCAAAAAATATTATCCATTTCTAAATTAGCAACTCAAGTTTTGATAAACATACTGACCCACCTACGATTGTTTATTTTATTTTAAAGTAACTATAAATTTTTTAAAAATGATCCTGTATTATTTTGTATTTATAAATTAGAAAAAAGCCGCCAAAACACATACTTCAAAAGATTAAGAGTTAAATATATTCCAATGCCCACTATACCATTACCTACCACCAATCTATATTGAAACCTACACAAACATCATAATCATAGTATACAAAAGTAAATAGATAAGCCTAAAACTTTCTCCTCTTTAGACGTCAATTCAATATCAATAAAATATAATTAACATTATTATCAATGCTTTTCGCAGCCTCTACCACAAAGACTTCGAGAAATGTTCGTAGAAAACAATCTTTTCGCCGACGTGACATTTGACCTGGACGACGGGATACATTTAGCCCACAGAGCCATACTGATGGCACGGTGTGACCCAATGAAAGCTATGTTCCAAGGACACTTCAGGGAAAGCACTTCTAGAGTGGTAAGTCAACTAAATTATATGGTCTATAGGTAATCTTTCTGTTATATTATTTTTGTTGTTGTAATTAGTCATTTTGTTTTTGGTAATTATGACACTTGCCCGGTAGTTAAATTAATTAAAGTAGCCGACTGCCGTAGTCTAGTAGCAAGCATGTTTGCTTCAAAATCCAACTGTTCCGGCTACAAATCCAAGTAGGACCAGGTGATAGAATGGTGTGTTTTAATATCTGTCTTCGGATGTGTTGTGCATGTGTTTGTGAATGTTGCAAGGCATACCCGACACGGGGATCCTAGTGGGGTGACCTATGATCATAGACAATAAGGACTAGGGGTTTATTACTTGCGTTTATTTATTTATCCAAGTATTTGTGCTAATGAAGCTCAAGCATTGACTACGTAGTTTCTGTTTCTTTATTAGGACAATTTATACAGTTTTTTGTCTCGCCCGATCTATTAAAGTCTTGGTTTGGTTTTATTTTAGACACAGAGTAATGCACTTTTATCGCAATCGGCCAAGTATAGAATTTTGTATCATTTGACCTAGTAAGTCCGTGCAATTTTGTTTCGTATAGCCTATGGGTACTCGGCCTAATCAGTCCCTGTTTTACTCTAGTCGTATTTGAATCGAAATACAGTTCAGATGTTGGGTACAATATCCGAAAATAATTTCAAATTCACACTAGCTTTTCTATTCCAGATATCTTTCCCGGGTGTGAAAATGTACGCGTTCCACATACTGTTATGCTACATATACAGCGACAAGATACCATGTGTGGAGCCGGCGAGGTGTCTAGAGTTACTGGAGCTGGCTAACAGGCTGTGTATGACGCGGCTCGTCACGCTGGTCGAGACAAAAGTGTTGGAACAACTGCAGCGGCGTGACAGGTACTTGCAATAACCCAATAACCAGCACGCAACTTGAAACCAATGTTTTTGGGGAAAAACTAGGCATGATCACAGGAGCGGGGAGGAAATATATTGAAAACCATGCCATGTATAAGAATGAAGGAAGAGGGGTGTAAAAAGTTGCGCAGCTTCATTCAGTGACGATTTTAATCACATTTTTATCGATTTTTTTCACGTTTTTTATTTTGGCTCTTTGGCGGGTTTCGATCTTAAGTGCACATGGGTGATTTTTTCTTTCCATACCTATCAAGAAAATTTCACGGTTCAGTTTAGAAAAAAAACTACTACTGTCTGTTTCTGTTTCTACAACTGTTTTATTTTAATTCTACGTTTGTTATTAGTTTTAGTTCATTTCATTTTCAGTAAGCGTGTTTATGGTGATGAATGAGAGACGTATGGGTTTTGGAGAATAGGTATTCTGTGTTCTAGTTTTTGTTTCAAGTGTATGTTTTGTTTCAGGGTGTGTGGCGAAGACGACCAAGTGGTAGAAATAGCTCTATCGTTACTAGAACCTGTCAAGGTAAATAACTTAATAATACCACCTTAAAAATTAAGAATAGCATGAGAGCAGCATAAAACTATCCCTATCACGTTTTTATATATGACTCAAAAACTTTTGTCAGTTCGTCGGAATCTTCTTTCATACATTTTGCTTGATTTCTCAGCGATGCCTGGATCAATTTGAAAAATTGATGTTTTAATTTTATTATAAACCTTTACGTTTTGGTTGTTCCCGTATAAATCGCAATCGCTTAAGTAGTTCGGTATAATTAAATAAAACAAATCGCATTGAAGTCGGTTCTCCACTTAAAATTATTACCTACTTATGTTCTAGATGTTTCCGGGGTTTTGTAGATAGGTACTTAAAAAGTATTGTTTCATTTGCGACAGTTGCACAACGCTCACGGTCTGGCTGAGTGGTGTCGGTGGCGACTGTGCGGCGCGTACGACCGCGCGTGTCGTGCCCGCCATCTCAGCGCAGCGTCACGGGACTACCTGTCTGACAACCGCTGGCCGCCTGTTTGGTGAACTACATCTCATTATTTTAATATCGTCCTTTCAGTTCCTATCAAGCTTCCTTCAAGCCATGGGTGCAAACTTGGGCGCCTGCTCCAAGCGGCAGTTTGGGTGCTAAAATCATGACAAACCGTTTTCTTTTTTTATCCTACACAGCTAGGCATTGACCACAAGTTCGACCACGGAAATCAGCGATACTGCAGCCCTAGATTGAGCATGCCTAGTCTGGAATGCACTGGATCTCAAGGAAGGCTGTCGGAACACACCGTTAGGTGCTTGACGACAGATTTTTACAACTTGATTTGGTAGCTAGCCAGACGAGAGATAGGAAACGCCCTACCACCATGCTATGGTTTCCTCACGATGTTTTCCTTCACCGGTAGCTCAGGCTATTTTTGTATGTTTAGTGGGATCGTTCCTCGCACCTTTTGCACGGCAATCGACGCCACTAAACACTCGACCATCATCGCTACAAAGCTCACTATGCCAACTCGGAATTCAAACTTAAAAAAAATATTTCGAAGAAACTGTTTATTGATGAACATCAAAGTTGCTTGAACAGTTGTATAAGTCACCGATTGTAAATCAGCATCCTTCCTTACTAAATGAGGAAACAGTGAGATAAGACAGTATAATTATTAACTAAGTCAAGTGAGACAAACGCGTTTCACTATGCCTGCTGTCTCGATTGAGTTATTTCTTTTTTGTATTCTAAGACCTGACAGATTAGGTACCTACTTCAAGAATTCACTAAATAAAAGCATTTAAAGCTACATCTCAGATAAATAAAATCGCATTATCTAATGCACCTGCATAATATAATAATGTATATTACAACACACTAATATTATAAAGACTTTTGTATGTAATGAAGTTTGTATGTGTGTATGTATGTGTTTGTTTGGTCCTCTTGCGCTCAAACGGTTAGCCGTTTAGGCGGATTTGGATGAAAGGCACGAAAGGCAGTGTTCTCATAGGAAAAAGAAAAATATACCGCGGGGCGCAGCTAGTATCCCTAAGAAATCTAAAATAAACAACTGCGTAATTTTAGTAAGACATTAAAATTTAGATCTCATATTTTCAGGTACGTAAAAGAATTCGACTACTACCAGAAATGTCTGACTGAACAGAACAAGGACCAGAAGGAACTGAGACCGACTACGTCACTACAAGCCAGTCAACAGACTGGATGTCTCTGTTTTACAAGTGAGTATCTAAATGGTATAACAGAAAGGTGTGACAATACTTAACGGTATTAGTCTACCCATCAAAGCGATTGCAAAAATCATTAAAAAAATATTGCGTCCACCATACAACTTGGCATATAACGTGGCCAATTTTTGTATGGAGAACTTATTTTTTTTTTTAGACTTTTGGAAAGTTTTGTTCTTACTTTGATGGGCAGACTTAAGTATTGTCACACGTTTCTGTTACACGTATTTATGTTGTGAAATCAATGAAAGGTCCACTAAGTACGCCGTTTCAAATAAGTACTTTGACTTGTTTTTCACCTATGATGTCTCATCAAACCTATGATAGAATTTAGCTTTATATTAATATTTGAATCCGAATTTTGCTACATTTTGGTCTACCCATCAAAGTTAATCCATCACTTTGGGAAGACCAACAAGCCTTAAGTAATGTCACACCTTTATGTTACACGTTAATAAATAAATGTTTGATTGATTGTTTCTGTATGGTGAAGGCAAGGTGCGTCGTTCGAGCTCGGCGGGCGCGGAGGTGTCGTCGCCGCTGTGTCGCACTGCTGACGCGCAACAGCCGCAGCCTCAGCCGCAGCCGCCGCTCTGACACATGCCTCACTGGAGGTACGCTCCCATAAATATATACCTACTGATAAATAACACCGCCTACTTAAAACCGACCGAAAGTTCGGTTTCGGTTTCGGCCTTAATTGACTGAATTTTATTCCGAAACCGAAACTGCACGAAAGTTGTCGTGCACGCTCGCCTAGCTTCGTTGCTCGCGGCAACTCTTTGGCGGACGCTGGCGGCCCTGTTCGGGAATTGTCGTAAGCCGTTCGGATAGCTCTGTAGCAAAAAAAAACTCGATGCGTTATCGCTGAAGTTTGTTGAACAAACATAATATACTGTGATTTTATTTCATGTCCTAATTAATGCAGAATAATGGATAAAATGCACCTAATTTCAGTATGATAAGGAATTTTATACTTGACCACGTGAGTTTCGGTTTCGGCCGAAACAGAAGCCACGGCCATATATTTGGTTTAAGTTTCGGCCGGAAAACCAGTGTCGGACGGACTCTAGAAAAAAACCCGACGGCTAAATCGTTTAACCTGTGTTACATCTTTTTTTTTAATTTTGATTTATGTACCTAGTGTCACTCTCACGACTAAGACGAATCTATTGATACCATGCACATAAAAATACAACAAGCCGTTTAGGCTCTAGGGCGTGCATACCTCCTACATATATACATTCACTCGATAAACATAACCCTCCTTCTTTCGCAGTCGGGTAAAAAATATGTGAAAATCTGACTAAGATTCAGCAGGTAAGGAAGGTTTTTAAGTTTCAAAGATAAGTCTGGTAATACAATTAAATGAACATTGAGCATAATTTAAAAACTAGGTAATAGGCTGTTTTTGATAGAACCCATTAGAAAATACCTACAGATAACAAAAAAATTCAAACGGGTCTAGGATCTGAGGAATTAATGTTCAATCAATTAAATGATATTCTTTAAATATTGTACATTTATTATTACTTAAGTTCTTTAAATGTTTCAGGTCCCTCCGCGTCGCAGTGCTGTTGCCGGTGTCGATGTGTTTCTTCAGCACGTTATTGACAATTCTAATATTGTTCCATATTTACACATGAACGCACATTGACAGCTAGGGGGAGCTACGCGTTATACTTTCAATTAGAGTTACTTATTTATTTTTGAAATAATTTTTCATTCTTCAACATTTCAACAAAGATTGCGAGTCGTATTGTGTGAAATTGATATATTGTACACAACGGGACGAAAGAGTTTTAGTTGTCTAAACATGGGACAACTTATTGGATCCAGTGGGATAGATCCGTTTTTTGAACCAATTCTCAATAATACGTACAATAGAATACCCTAAGAAGAGTCTTTTGACGTCCGTTTAGAGTGCTCATGACAAGCAATCGTTAATTGTGAAAGTGTCACTGTCAGATGCATTTATCACAATCGAATTGAGTAAAATATAAATGCATATGGCCACGCCATAATGTCTTGTTCAAGTCAGTTAGTTATTCACTGATATTTGCGATAACGTTACGGACATTAATGTCGGCGAATCCACCCAGTTTAGTGCATTGTTGCAAGGTTCATTACACCTAGTCGTTGGTTTTTTTGCTTTATGAGACGTTACAGTAACCTTGGGTTAAATGATTGGTTTTTCATTAGGCTGATACAGAGTTAGGTACTGCCATAAGCACCTACCTACCTTTGTTGAGTTTTGTCACTTTTTTGGATGTTTTTGCGGTATTCTTAACTTATATACGAGATTCGTAAAATAATTAACATGTGCAATAATTATTAACCTCACACTTACTCAGCACTACTCACTTTTTTTCACTATTGGCTTTTTTATGGCTTCATTAGCTGAACACTTTACTTGATCGTATAACGCTAATTTGATAACAGAAGCATCGTGGAAGGAATCTCGACCTTATTAATAAGAGTGTTGAAGTATTTTTTGCGAATTCGCAACTATTGATAGTGATGCTGAGCTCAATATTGTAGTGGATATTTTGCGTGTGATTTCTGAAGTATGGTTTTCTTGAATGTCATGTCTAAATGTTGGTTTTGGGCGATGCCAGTTGAGAGTGCAAAAAAACGATACCTAAATTGTATCGTAATAGACAGTTAGTGTTTGACTGTGGGTTCAAATCCCAACAATGAGCTCGAGAATATTAACCTATTACTGAAATCGTAGTTAAATAATCAGTATCTAGATCTCGCGTTGTAATTTGTTATCAAAAGTTGCAATCAGTCGCTAAATAGGTAACAGTGTTAAAGTTTTACTGTCTCACTTGACTATCAACTAGCATCGCATCAAACTGGCCTTAAAAGAGCGTAAATGCAATGATAGGCGTATTGTAAGTACGAATAAAGACTAATTTAGCCTGCACTATTATTACAGTATAATAGAAGCCCTGTAAAAAATCCTATCATTATAATATTATATACTAGATATAAAACGCACCTTAGAAACGTGGCTTAGTATTTTTAATGAGTATTGCGTATTTTGCTTGAAACTATTTTTAATCATAATAAATTAAGAGCTATTATTTCTACATACTTACAAATTAAAATATTATGATTCTAAAATAAAAGAGAGAACAGTGCTCGATCGCACTCTAAAGGTGTTCTAACTTTAACCAAAGGATAAGTAATAATTAAACTGAAATTATTTTTGGTGCTCTAAAATGAACGTTTCAAATTCAATTCGATATTTGAAACACGCGTATTTGTGATACTAAGAACATTAAATAAAGAATATGACATGGCGGCTAAACTAATAGATGCAATTTAAAACAACTTTATGTAGCCCTGAAAGAAACCTTTATTGATAATTCTGGTGATGAATGGTCACATTTAGCCATATACCTACTCGTATGTGGCAACGTACTATACGTTAGTGTCGGCTCTGTAGGTATATTTTATCACCTGTCTAATACTATATTACATTACGTAAAAAACGAACCCTTGTTACTTTAATATGCAAGTGTCAACGAGACAGTATTTCGAAAAATGGCATGTCGCTTTAATATTGAAAAAAAAAACAAATCCGGGTACAAAAAAAACACAAATACTGATATTTGCTAGGAATCAACTCGTATCCTAAACCAGTGAACCTAGAGACATGAAATTTGGAGGGTGTATTCATTAAAGCGGGTGTAGGGGTGCACTAAAAAAGAATTTTCGTATATTCTTCCCCTCAGGAGGTCAAATAGGGGTTCAAAACTTCTTTATATTCAATTTTATGTGGTGAATACAGCCGCGCATGACAGGACATGACTAGGTAGTACGTCAATAAAAACAATGTGATAACCCGAGTGGGACATAAATGCGTCTAGTCACTCCCTCGGTCTCGCTCGACTTATGTGACCCATTTCACCTTAAATCATTAGGTTTATAAGGATATGAGAACCTACAGTAGCTTAAGATGGAGATTCCGTTGTTGTTACTAGCGTCAGACCGAAAGTTCGGTCTCGGTTTCGGCCGAGTTCCAGCCAAAAATCAAGTTTCAAAATTGGCAAAAACTTTTGCCGAAACCGAAAATGATTTCAGTAGTTGTCGTGCACTGATTTCGGAACTTCGTTTCTTGAGGCAACGCTTCGTCGCACGCTGGCTGCCCTGTTCGTGGTTGTCGTGCGCCGTTAGCTCCGTAGCAAAAAAACTTTGTCAATACGTTATCACTTAAGTTTTGGTTCAACAAACTTAATATACTGTTTTTTTTTCATTTCATGTCCCAATTAATGCAGAATAATGGATAAGCTGCACCAAATTTCAGTATTTTAAGGAATTTTACACTTGACCACGTGAGTTTCGGTTTTGGTTTCGGCCGGAAAACCAGTTTCGGTCGGACTCTAGTTGTAACTTAATTTCTTTTGTGGTCAGTTAAGCCTACAAATCGACATGCCTAATACGTTCTACTTAGCAAATTGCCCGCGGAGCAATATGTCTTAACAACATAATGATTAAAAATCATAAAGCTTTAAAAGCTTGAGTGGACTCGAGATTAATGCATTTTATTCGTTTCTATGTTTGTATGCAACAGTATACATTATTTCATATCGCTAAAAATATGTATTTTTGCTTAGTATACCTACCTAGATGATTTTGATCAATGTTGTTTAAATTAATTCGCATTTAAGTAATGATTTAGTACCTAAGACATTTTAAGTATTATTGATGTATATTGTACCTATGTAATCTATTTTATTTAACCTTAGATTATTAACTTTGTAAGTATTATCGAATTTCTTATGGTTATATTTCGCTGGCTTATTGTTTCGAGCATATAATTTTTGGTGTGATTGTTGGAACTGGAGCAATTTGACAGATAACGTTCATAATCATGTTATTGATTACCTACAAGCTGTCAGATTGCCCTATTCATTATAGATTTTATACGCTAACTGTGATTTTCATGGTGGAACCATGCTAATAACTTATACCAAAGATGACAAGTAGGTACAATCAGCAAAAAACTAGAACTGATATTTCAAAATGATACCTACTTCTGTGGATGGAGATCATAAAATCATTTACGGTCATTTTCCTGGTTCTGTCCTGCATACCATTAAATGAATGGGCCATTACCGTGACTGCCTTAGCGCGAACTACGCTGTATGACGCGCATCATAACGCAGTTCAGTAGGGTACGAAACCAACTTGAACCAAAGAACTTGCACTGAGTGACGATTTTTAGGTCTCTTTGGCGCGCAATAGTGATTTTACCGAAGCGCTACTGTAATTCGTCAATCAGAGGCGAAACTAACGTTATTCCTTGCTCAAAAACTAATTGACCGAATGAAAAGTAGCGCGTTTGATTCATTCTCTTTAACAATACGGGTTTTTACGAGATTTCGATTTCTGGTCAAGTCCAACTATAGTTTCGTTTAACTTCATCAGGGATGAAATGAGTTGTTCGTGTTCACAGTGACAGCACTTCTCACACTGTTCATATCCTTTCATATAATCAGTTACGCGAGAAAACTCGTATTGTTAAACAAATTGACTGAATGAATGAATTAACTTATTATTGCAGACACATTAAGTACAAAATAAGTCTTATCTAGTGCCACATTTGAGACTACGTGTTGTACGATAATAATAAAATATATCGTTCGTATAAACACTTTCGACCGAGGAATTAATAACATTGTGTTTAAAACAATGCCCATATCCTGTGAAATGTGAATTGGTTTTATTTTTGTTGCTGACTGTACTATTATCATTATGTCTGTAATAATTTGGTTAGTGACAGAAAGAGATAGGTACCTATTACGCTATTTATTTAAATCTTATTTGTACAGCATGAAAATATAAGAAAAATCCTAAGAATTCAAAGTACAAAATTTCATCATTATTATACTTAGGTATTACACATTTGCAGTATATATCTAAATATTAATGAAATATTTAATTTTAAGCACATTACCTATAGTACAGAAAAACATTCTAGTACCCATCAATATTTTTTCTGTGCCTTTAGAATATTTTATAGATCGTAAACGATTACTGAATTTGTATTTTCTTACTACACTTGCTTGAAAAATTATTTACTGAAAAAACGTACAGGGTCATTCGAAAAGCATATTACCTATTATGTCAAACTTTCAAATAGTTAATTAATTTAATATTTGTTGCTTGTCAAAAGCTTGTGCTTATTAGAGTTCTGGAGCGGACACCGCGTTTAGACAAACGTAATGTGGGACTGTGGCCGGGCAGGTGGGAAAATGCCTTGCGGAAAGCGGCGGGCATGAACTGGATGGAACGAGCTGGAGATCGAGCTCGGTGGCGTTCATTAGGCCTATGTCCAGCCGTGGACGAACACGGGCTGATGATGAGATAAGCTTATGCAGTTCCTGTTTAGTAGCGAAAGTTTTGCATGTCGAAATGAACTCGGTTTTTACTCGTTTAAAGTATTAATCGTTTGGTATACTTACTGAATTTATAATATGAACTTGAGGAAGACTAGTCCCTCATATGCCTTTAAATTCAAGGATTTGCGTCACAATGTTGCAGACAATATTTACTAGGTTTTTTCCGTTCAGCGGTTTAAGATTATTATTATTTGCTTTGTGTCCCATTATTTATTCTGAGGCGAGACGGAGTTTTGCAATAAGACGGTTTTCGAATGAGCCTGTAAAGAAGTTCCATCACTATGATCTCGTTAAGTCTGCACTCATTCTTAAAGCAGGGTTATTCTAATTAATTAAAATTACTAATTGCTTCAATTACTAGTATTATCGGAGAAAGATTTCAAAGCAATCTATGTCAAAAATACTTTAGAAGAAATGTACATAAGCAATGACAATTTTTTCTATGTTATTGCTACGAGTATTGCATACAATATATGTACTTTCATAATTGATTAGATTTCCATAAGTAAGATCATAGCCATATAGATCCTTGTAACCCATAAAGAATTAGCTGTGGTAAAAATTGGTAGTGGTGCTGAAATTATATAGGTACAATAAAAATTTCATTGATAATAAAATATTGGCTGCTATCCTATGTTTAGGAGCCTAGCCTACGAGCCTATGTTTATCGGCTAAAGTTATACATGCGAGGTTAAAACAAGATCATGCAAGGGCATCGATATTTGACAGCAACGAACTGTTAAATAACGTCAGTGCTCTTGTTTTTACCTCTTTCATGCCTTACTTTAACCGATAAGGGGGCAGGTTGGGAAATTCATTAACTCAAAGTGCTTTGATTACAAAAATTCTATTGTATATCGCGCATTCTGGCCATCTAAGACTAGCTGCCTCTCAGCAAGCGAGTGGCAATGATTTCTAATGAATTCAAATTTTCACATGCATTCTGAGATTGAACCAAACCCCACTTGTTTGCCAATATTAGGGGGGTGGTTTAATATTCTTGAGTTGAGAACTGACAGTTCTTAAAATTATATCCATCCTTTTCTCACATATGGTAACAAAATGAGTAGCCTTTATTTTAGAACTGTCAAAATAGGTTAGTAAATTAGACCTGCCCAAATAGGGGTCAATGTGTCACAAATAAAAAAAAATTTATAACTTTTAAAAATAACAAATCAACCACTCACTTGTCTATATTTTTCACTAATTCGACAAGTACTTAATGTTTTCTTACATTTTTGTAATCTACATTGAAATTAGTCTTAAAGTTTCATATTGTGATCAGAATACCCGCTGTGCAGTACCCAGAGTGTCAGCATAAATTATGTTAAATTAAATATATTATATCTGGTGAAATAGATACTTTTCTTTATTGATTATACTCTAAATTACATTATTCATTTCTTTCCGAGGAAACCTAATCAATTTAAAGCTACTGAAATCTTTCTCTTGGAACTTTTAGACCTAGCTTAGATATTCTAGTGATCCTAGTGTGTAATTTTTAATTAATTGTATTTTGCCAATCTTCACAGTCAATCTAAATGACAATCTGCCATTTTTTACGTACCCCTAGATTTTAATAAGTGTATCTAATAAATGTATGTGTAATACTTTATGAATTTTATTTTACTTGTAGCCGTTCTGTATAAGAGCGCTCGTAGACGTCCGTTTTTTTCACCGGATATACAAGGATATCCGTTTATTGGTGGTCCGTACCACCAATAAACGGATATCCTTGTATACATATTTTTAATTAAATTTTTTTACCGCATGGATTTTAGCTTGGATGGCCGTCTATACCTATGCGCTACTTTCAAACTGGTTGTCAGATATTAGACACATGTGAAATGTGGAATAATTAGAAAAAAATAGGTCGCATTTGTCGTATTTGTAAGCCAATACGTAAGCCGAATTGGCTTACAAATAGTAAGCCGTACGTTACAAGAAAAATCAAAAAGAATCTGATGTAAAGGTCATTGTGCGCATTCTATATTATTGAAAAGGAAAGAATAAGGTTCATTTCATACGCTGTTTACGAAGTTGGAAGAAGAAAGAACGCAGGTAGGCGGCACTCAATTTACTGAAAACCGGCAATACGTCCGGCAGCGTCAACACGCACCAATACACTGGCGTGGATGACCGCTCTTTCTTACGCCAGAACGGTGTCCATCGCGCCGAGGGGAATCGGTGGTGCATCCGGCGTAAATTGTTCGCCGGACGGATGTCCGGTGCATGTACACACTTTCATTATAAACCATACACCACCGCAAAACCGGTAAAAAACACGGTCCGTCATCATGTGAAAAGAACGGACGTCTACAGGTGCTCTAAGTTATCTAAATTGATAATCATAATTTTATATCTGAATGCTTTGCCCCAACTTACCATACATACAATTTCAGATATTTAGATTAAACAAAGAAATATATGACATCAATATAATGTCAGTTACTTACAGACAAACTAGTAACTGACATTATATTGATGTGACATTAGCAAAATTGCAGCCATAATGTTGAGGCAAAAAAACAAAGATCAATTAGAACTATTTTAGGGTACTTCAAAATTTAGTTTCATTCCTATGGTTAATCAATAAGAGTAGCATTCTTAAGAAAAAACCAACATACACTGGAATAGTTTATTAATAATGTATTTTTAAAATTATAATCAAGAAGATAACCTAACTTAAACTATAACTGCAATGTCACATTGTATGTTTTCCAAATCCATTAAGGCTTAGAAACACCCTTAACATCTCTCTTTTTAACACTATTTTAACATTAGCTTAAGTTTATAATGGATGTCCCAGTAATTTTATTTCACCTTTGATTTCATCATACAAATCTTTGTATTCTCCGTGTTCTTTAACCAGGACCATGATACAACCTCTTGTAGTGCCCATAGCTGCTCCGATATCTTTACGGCTGGGTGTATAACAGTAAGGGACATCTTTCTCTTCACAGACTGCTGGCAGATGACACATTATTTCAATGGGAGATATGTCACCAGCAAAAACTACGATTCTGAAATGTGTAGAAAGCTTAGTGTTAGAAAATCACTTTTTTTTTAAGTCACATTTCGAATAGAAAGGCATTAATTTATTCAGCATCCCTCTTCTTATCACTTTAACTTATTCTGTGGATCTTAAATGGTATATTTTTTGCGGTCGTAGTTAGTAATTTTGTTTATGTTAATAGTGGCACTTGCCACTTTTTTTTCTTCTCATGCTGTTTAGCTCAAAATTTCGTGAATGGTGAATAATTTGTTCTATAACATGTAGCTTTGTCAAAATGCTTAAACTGACAAAGTTGTTCGTTGTAGATAACATAGTATTTATGTAGGGAAGCTGTATCAGAATGCTGTCTAAAACTTGCGGGCAGTACTCTTTCTTTACTTCCCTGGCACATCTTGACATTAAAAAAATATTGGAAACCTAACCTCAAAATATAAGATGTAAGAATTTACCCTTTTTCTCCTAATCGGAGCTGCTTCTGAACGATTTTAAGTCCATTTCTGATGAAGTTCTTGTGTCCGCTAGATTTCTTTATGAGCTTATAAATCTTTTTGCTTAATTTCTTTGAAGCCATAGGTTTGGCTATCACGCTGCAATGTTCCACTTTGTCTTCATAGCCCAACGTTTCGGTCTTAATGCTGACATCACCCTGTTCTTCTGTGGGTTCTTGTTTAACTTTACCCATTTCTCACAAGTATAACAAACACGAATTCAGACGTGCACAAATTATATTGTAGATACAAAACGGATAATATAAATTACACGCGCGCAGCACGCAATTTTTTTTTAAATTTTGTCACAGATTATATAGTCCAAAGGATTGATGATATTGGTACTGAACTGAGGTGCGTTCCGTGCATACACTCTAGGTGCAACTATTCGCGCGTTCGCGGCCTCAGTGTAAATAACAACTGACACGCAAATAACGTGTTAAGAGCGCCCGTTAGGTGCAACTATTTAAAGATCAAAAAAGCTCGGTAGCAAACACTCTGACGTTTATCTGACAATTGACAATACATTGCTATAGCAATAAAGGCTATTCTCCCGTGAAGTGTGAGGTTGAGTTTCTGTCAGTGGAAATAATTCTACTAATGCGTTCGGTACCTACGGGCAGAGTATAAAACATCGAAACAACTACACCCTGAGCCACGGAACACGACCCTGGTTGGTTTGGTTATAATTACTATTGGCAACTGGATACAAAGTCTTTAATGCCGTTTTTTATTGTCCCGCACGCGACAATATAAAACGGCATTGCCAGAACCAGTTAATTTTTTCAACTCTGCTCTTGCTATATCTCAAACCACAAACATAGTTAATTATTAATTTCATAACTATAAATCTGTCAATACCAAAATAAATATTATAAGTTAAATTCATCGTATGCTTATGCGTTTAGTTGACATTTTATATTTTAAATACTTTGCAGATAAATATCCAACCAAAATGAAAGTCCTGGCGAAATGTATGTATTACCATTCGAAAACATTTAATCATTTGTCATTCTTAGTAGGTAACCATAGCGACGGCTTACAAGTCAACAAATCAAATTACAAAATTCCGTTTCCTTCATTGAAATTACTTTAAAAATCATTATCTTTGCAAGGATTTTTTGTGAATACGATGTTGAATATATCTTCAGGAGTGTAATTGAGAAAACACTGTTTTAAAACAGCTAATAATGGTACGTATGTGGTGATGTTTAATTCATCTTCAAAGTAATCGTAAATAATCGAAGTAATTAAATTATTAGGCTTCGATGCCGTGCCCGAGAGGAGACTCTCGGGGAGAGTCAAACTTAAAGGGTTTTTTGAGACCAAGCCACCGTAAAACATCTGTAAATGGAAGGTATTTGACTCCTCCGCGCAGGGGAAACATGAAGACTAGCAGAAACTCCTTGTCCTTCCCATGAGAGACACGGCACTTACCCTAGCAGTATCTCCTCAGAAAGATCATAGGGGAGACACGGCATCAAAACCGATTATATTATTTATCTCGTTTTCTTCTCAGGGTTTACTCGCAATTTTGAAGAAGTTGCGGTCTGGCCCGGACAGGGAACTTCGTTTACTTCTTCTAGGGTTGGATAACGCTGGTAAAACAACCATTCTAAAACAGCTAGCATCGGAAGATATCAATCATGTGACTCCAACTGCAGGATTTAATATCAAGTCAGTAATGTCCAGTGGATTCAAGCTGAATGTGTGGGATATTGGTGGACAGAGGAAGATTAGGCCTTATTGGAGGAATTATTTTGAGAATACTGATATTTTGGTAAGAAACTCTTTTGCTAGCATTACTCAGGTAGGTAGAAAGGAGGTTCTATACCTTTGCTAGTTCCTTTTAACCAATCAAGTATATATCAATTGAGAAACTAATTATTTTAATTATGTACTTGATATTTGGTTGTTTTTGACCAAATTTCTAACTATATGATAAAGACATATTCAAAACTATTTTACTACTTCATTTTTGACATTTGATTTGTGAACATAACTTTTTCTAGATATATGTAGTTGACTGCTCAGACCACCAGCGCTTAGAAGAGACTAGCTTGGAACTGGCCGAGCTCCTGCAGGATGAGAAGCTGCGAGGAGTACCTCTGCTGGCGTATGCTAACAAACAGGACTTGTCTACTGGTGAGAGATTATAACTAGCTTATCAAGTGAGATTCAAGAGAGAGAGAGAGAAATAAGTATAGGGGCTTGTTTTGCATTGCAACTGTGTAGCAATGTGGGCAGTTAATACCCAACCATAACATGTTTTTGTTTATGTTTCAATATGTTAGTCTATTATATAAAAATGAATCGCTGAATGTGTTGCTGAGCGCAAATCTTGAGAGCAGCTGAATTGATTTTGCTGATTGTTTTTTAAAATATTGAAGATGGTTCTTGAGTAGAGAATAATTTTAAAAATTGCCTGAAAAAGTCTTTAAACAATACTTTTCTATACTTCCATACAGTGGATTCGTAATAATACTTAAAAGTTTGAACTGAACTTTTAAATATCATACCATAAAGTGTCAGTGTTAGTGGAGAGGTTCCGGGAAGGCAAAACAATTGAGTGACGTTAGTATCGTATAAACATTAATGTCGATATTTGTCAATATTGGCTGACCCGGCGTAACGAATAGCAGAATAAGTATTAAAAAAAAACGACTGTTAGGCGGTACGAAGTTCGCAGGGTCAGCTAGTCTAGTAAATTGATTTATTATTATAAAGTATCTCGTCCATTCTCAGCTCTGCCAGCCAGTGAAGTGGCTCAACATCTCGGGTTGCATTTGATCCGAGACCGCACCTGGCAGATACAGGGATGCGTTGCTACTGAAGGCACAGGCGTTAAGGTACACATCGCATGCTCTTATACGCGTAACTTTGTACCAGATATCAATACATAAGTTTTTGATTGGTTAAAAGCAAAGGAGATCTTTGTTATGGTTATACCAGACTAACAGCCGGGATCTATAATTGATCTGTCATCTAGCTTTTTTTTATTAATATGTGAGTAACAGGCTTGCGTTTGACTGCAACTCGCCAGATGTAAACCTACTTTGCGGCCTAGGATGTGGCACGCTTACCTAGAAGAAACCGATTTACTCGCGTTGTCATCAGTTGTAAATGCCACACTCCATGATAACCCCTTCAGATTAAACATTGCTTATTTTATAGGCTATGACATAGCTATGCCTATATTATGCATTCGGCTTGTGAGGCCAGGGCCTTGCGCGAGTTGCCCTACGGTTCTTTATGTTCGTGAATGTTACCAAGGGGACGAGATTGAAAGAAACAGTTCTAGAGTATTATCTTGTTATCACAAACGCTTCTATCTAGTGCAGGTAATAAACACTAATGATAATGAAATGCGCAATATGTTATGATCTTGTGTTGTTACTTTTTTTGTATCGAGCCCTCCCTCTCTAGAGATGGGAAAACTCGTGCGCGCTATTTATCATAGTGCTGCGCTATGTTTAATCGACTTAATTACAGTTACCATTTTAATTATTTATAATTCGTGTGCGTTATTCAAACGCCACAGGCTTATAATCCAGTTTCTTACCTATACTGTCCAACTTCTGGGCATTGGCCTTTTCCAAATATGGTCATTATTTTCACAAATGAGCAATACTTATTCAATTTTTATTTTTGTTTTTAGGAAGGCATGGAGTGGGTTTGCAAGAATATACCAGCAAAGAAATAAATCAAGCGTTCGTAAGTTTGCTTATGTACTTAATAAAGTATCATGAAAAACGATATAGTAACGTACCTACTTAAATTCTCTAATTTATATTTTAATGTAACGTCATATCGAATAACTGCGTAATGCACGCGCAGTTGGTTATAAATGTCACTTAAATAACAAAAAAAGAAAGTTTAGTTCTTATTCTAGAGAAGAAAATGACAAGATTTTAACGAATAATTCATTTTCTTGGAACAAATATTTTTAGACACAATTTTAGAAGAATATGTCTTATATTAGAATAAATAATGTTTGTTATTGTATGGCACGAAACTACATGTTTGTGAAACTATTATTTGTAAAGTTTGTTACGCTCTAGGATAATAACTGAATATATATCGACTTTTTGTTTAAAACCAAATTTTTATGTTTATTTATAATTAGGAGAATATATTATTTACTAGAATGCCTATCAAAATTTGGCCGGCATTATTTTTCATTAAATTATTATCTTTAACAGCTAGTAATCCTTATTTGCGGCCAGATTTAATTAAGCAAACATATAATGATAATTAATAGAAAAAAAATAGCTTCAATTTCACATATAATTAATAAATATATCTTATAAACGTATAAATTTATCGAAATCATACCTGTTTACACCTGGCTGCAAAGAGATGCGGTCAAGTGCGCAACGGCAACCGTGATGTTTTAGAATCTTCACATTAATTACCGTGATGTAGGTAGACGTTATTTTATTTAAAACATAAATAAACGAATTTTGTTTACCAATTAAAAATAATTGAACTAAAAATAATGTTGGCCAACTTTTGATAGGCACCCTAGTTAATATATATTCTCTTAATTATAAATAAACATTAAAATTTCGTTTTGAACAAAAAGTCGATGAACGCACCAATCCTACAGCGGGATCTTAGACTATAATATTGTTTATAATATGAAAATGCAAAAGGTGTATTTAAAAAAATGACAGATTGTGAGATAAGTATCTGGTAAAATTACTTATTATTATAGTCGCGATGGTTATGTCAGTCTTAATTACTCTTACAATTAATCATGTATCTTAAATATTGGCCATTTGATTTACCAAAGAAGCATGGCTTGTATGAGTTATTCGTCATCTCGCACGAAAAATACTCGCACTTTCGTGCGACTTGGCACCATTCAATTTTACCAAATATTTTTAGTAACTATCTCTCGGCGTCTCTAATATATTGAGGAGTATACATACAAATATTTTAAAAAAACTGACGCACTGAGGCACTCCTTTTTTAAGTCGGTTAAGAAATTAATCCCGTTTACGTTTATATGATAAGAATTTACCATAGATAAAATATGGCAATCCTTGCGAGGCTTAATACCATCTTTAGACCTACCTATTTTCAGCTTTGTACATCGCTAGCCGCTGCCTACCTTGTAAAATAAAAGTTGATTGATATGAAGCAAAATCGCGATAACAATTTAATTGAGCAATTGTTTAATTCCTAGAATCATCAGCAGCTTTATTACACGTGGACAAAGCCTGCCCTAGGGCAAGCCACTCGGCCTTATCCTGAGCTTATCGTCACCACTCTGTGGGACTTATGCTTTTATAGATTTATATATTTGCCATGAAAATTGGAGGGGTATTCATTATTGGGTGTAGAGGTGTACTAAGAAAAGATATTTGGAAATTCAACCTTTGAGGAGTTCAAAAATATTATATCGCGTTCAACGCCGCGGGTGACAGCTCATATCCTTTTTTTTACTGTTTCCCTATATTATATAAGAACATTACCTATATTAAGAAACAAACTTTATATTACTCAAATGCTAGACAAGAATATCAAAAACAGAGGAGGAAATTTATTGAAAGGGCAACGACACAATAAATAAATTAATTGTCCTAAAAAAATCTAAGTATAACAGATGTAGGTGTGATACCATGGCTTAGAACTTAATTACAAGTCCGTAAGCCATTCAGACCTTCATAAGATTTTCCTTTTGTTATGACCTTTTTTGAGCATGTGGGGCCTGAAAGGTTTAGTATGAATTTTTATGGTTATAACTTACAAATTATTGATTAACAGTTTAAGTGAGTTGGTTGTAGGATTGCGTTTAGCCTCGACTCGCCTGATGTGAAGCGTACATTTTGTAGATGTTTAGCTATAGCGTAAAACTATGTTACAAATCATAAAGAAACATAGTATCAAAAAGATTAAAGATCCTGCAACAGCTAAAAATTGGTTTATATTCACCGAAAGCCCACACTTTTGAACCAATTTATCAATACGGGATCGAAACAGTTCAAATTCTTAAAACGAAAACAACTTGAAAGCAAAACATATTTTGTTGATCCAAACTGTTCAGTTCTTCATAGCAGTAACTACCTATTTACTCATTAGGTGCTTGACAAGCCTAAAAATAACTCCCAATTTCCAAAGCTACTTTATCGTTGATCTGTACTCTTTTCATATCATCTAACTCATAATTATTAGCAGCGTCACAGATGCCAATGCTATGAAGAGAACTTGAATAATATCAATGTTATAGCATACAGTCTTACCCTCTCGAGTTATTCGTCATCTCGCACGTTCGTGCGACTTAGCACCATTTGATTTTACCTACAATATTTTTACCGACAACTCGCACGCACTTAAAAAGTGTAGCCAGGTAAAAAATATAAAATTCGCTTTTGTTTTATGTTCTGATCATCAAAACAAATAGGTACTTTTTAATTTTGTGTTATCGATATTTGTATGTACATTCCTCAATAGAACGAGTGTCTATTGAAAATAATTAAATAAATTAGTATA
Organism: Ligdia adustata; assembly: GCA_947049295.1. NCBI lineage: Eukaryota > Metazoa > Arthropoda > Insecta > Lepidoptera > Geometridae > Ligdia > Ligdia adustata. The sequence goes on along the minus strand of OX346236.1, from coordinate 2,908,130 downwards.
ATGAATAAACCTACTTTAAGTAAGATATGGAAAAAGCGATCCGTCCAGGTTTTTATAGTATAAATAAAATTAATGTAATTAATATTATTATATTACTAAAGAACACTAAATATATCTAAGTAATTAAGTATACTAAGTTACTTAGTCATACCTAATTTAGATATATTTATTTTGCTATTTTTCTCTTTTACAAGCATCCACACTGATATAAATATTACATGATCTGTGGTGATATCGCTTAACGTTAGCGGCGACAGAAGTGAAACAAATGACGGCAATCTTGGTTTCGTTGCGACGTTGTTGAAGCGGCGAACTGTCAAAATGAAACAATGATTGCTGTCATTTGTTTAATTTCTCTGGGCGCTAAGGTTACGCGATAGCACTGCTTGTTTAACACAAGGGCTTCAAATGGTTACGCCGCGGGGCGTACCTAGTGTATTTTACATTTATGTATTCCATGTAAAACTAACAGTCTTAATGTTTTCGTTATACATATATATATATCTTTATTAATAATACACTATGCTACTATTTTAAATATATCAAACTAAATAAAAGATAATTTCAATTATATATTGAAGTACTGTTTTTATTTAATTCATTCAACATAAAGATTAAATACTTATCTTATATACAGAAAAATAAACTAAATCTTAGCTATAGGAAATACCTAGATAATACTTTTTGAAAATATATACCTATGAAAAAATATAAGTGCTTGAAATCCTAATGGAGAGCGAAGCCGTTTGGAGAAATAGATATAGATTAAATAAAAAATATATTGGGAATATTACAAAGGAATGCAAGAAATAATGAACGTCAAGATAATAAGAAAATCTACAAAATAAATGCATCTTAAATAATACTTTAGCACCCAATGCTCAGCAAAAACTACAAATTAATCTTAGTTTTAATATGTAACTTATTTTTAATTATGTATGTGGACAGAATTTACCAAAATATCAATTTAGTAAAAATGACATAATTAATTATATTATCCTTCTGAATTTAGATAAACATGATGAGGAACCAAAATAACATATCAAAAATATTTAATAACATAGAATTTGTAAAATAACAAATTAGCAGTAGGTTTAAGTAATAATATTAATATTAATCAATATAATTCACATAAAAATCTAGATAATTCTAATGTAGTAGTCAATAGTATTAATGTATCACGTTAATGTACAGATTTAAGTCAACTACCTACTTATATAACTTAAAATACATATTATGTTATTATATTGATACCTAATATTTAGGTTTCATGAGATAACTAAACATTTTTAGACAACGAGCTTTAGCAAGTGTCTCTAGGAAAAGGAAGCTTAGTAAGTATCAGATAAAAAACAAAAAGTAAAACTGTAAATAAATAAAAATATAATCTTAACATGAAATTACATATTGTACCAGAGAAAAAAAAACTAGAAAGAAAGAAGACCGTAATCAAAAATTCACTATTTATAGATATCTCATAAAACATTATTGTCACCTTTGCTATGATATGACCTCATACGGACATTACATTCCTTTTTTCAATTATTTTCTATGAAATTTATATGGGATTACCTCCAAAGTATGATTTACCAAACGAAAAATAAAATCTATTTTTTGATAGCGGAGCAGATAATCGCGTAACTTGAAACAAAATAAACACGCAGTCTACCTAAGAATTTCCCTTATTTTTTGACATATGTTTTTTATAATAATAATATCGCGATGGAACAATATTCAGTTATAGTGCCAGGCAATCTTCTTGAACCAAAACGAGTTTTTTTTTTATATAACAAGCACATTATGCACTTTTTATTGACCAATCACTGATCGCGTATCGGCGAAATCCCTGCCCCGCAGATCCCTGCGTACAATGAGACAAAAAAATCGTAACTGCGCACTCAAGGTCATGGGTCCAAGCTGTTTGCCGGGAACTTTACGATGTTTATTTTATAAATTAAATATTTATAGTTCGCTGTGGTAAACTTCAGTCGTTACTTTCAATTCGTGCTCGTGGAAAGAGCTGCAATCTGCCGGATACGCCGCCTGAAATTAAAGATTGTCATCAATAATAATAAATAATCAAATCTCAATTGTTCCGTCTATATTCTTTACTTTTAGACCGAGCGAGGGATGAGTCACTGCTTCAAGTCTGACTTAGCTTTTAAATTAGCTTAGGTACATCTGTCATGTATGTATGGTTGACTTGATGGTCGTACTCGCGTCGGTAGTTTTCAACCAATCAAAACGTAACTTGGTAGGTTCTATAAATTTTAAGAATTTGCAGTCTTCGTGGATTTTTGATAGAGGGTATAAGTTTTTTCGCCAAAAAGGGGGAAATTCACTCCGGCTGATTTCAATAATATATGGCAGATCACAGATGCGGCACTCAGACAAACATTGGAGAAGATTCTCATATACTTACACAAAATCGTGAATTTTCGCTTTCGCAGAAGTTACTAGTTTATACATAAACCTTGCAAAATGAGAGTCAACAGAAATTATAAAAAAGGTGTTTCATTGAAAAAGTAACGGCTGCTAACAAAATATAATGAACCAGCTGATTTTCTCAACTTGGTCCCATAGTGAAGGTTGTTCGTAATGGTTAGTAGAGTAACCTCTCGCAGCTTAATTCACCACAAACAAACAATTCCTTACAGACGAGTATGGTAATGGAAAGGTATGAAATAAACTTACCTCACAGTTGACGTCTTTCTGGATAGCGTTGTACAAGTCCCAGAATGGACGACCGTTTTGGAAACTTAGAGCTGCTGATGCGATCATGCTACTCAGTTTTGTTAGACCAGCCTTGAATCCTGGCAGACCTGGAATATAAAAATAATATAATAATTGACCGACGAGCGAAACGGGCGAAGGGTGTCTGCTCCGAGTCCGGAAAAATGTATTTCGTCTGTCTGTTTGTATTTTTGTGTATTTGTAAGTATGTGTGTTTGTCCGAAAAGAGCTGTTTACTCGCATAGTTTTCAACCAACTTGGTGTTCTATAAAATTGTAGAATTGTTTTAGTTGTCCGGGATTTTTGATGAGATGTATTTTTCTCAAAAAGTGGGGCTAAAAGTTTACTGGCCAATTTCAATAACATTTGGTACACAAAATTAATTAATACAAAAAGACCTGTTAAGGGGTCGTCGTTTCTTTTTACATAATTGTAATAAATGGCGTGGTCAGGAGAACGACAGTTAGCGGAACTACGAGTTAATAGCCAACCCAACGGAAGATTAGCTCTGGCTGCCGCTGCAGTAGTTTATGAGTTCTTAAGATGCAGCTAGCATTTATGCTGAGTAGGGATCGGATTCCTAACAAACATAAAACATATATGATGTATATTTCGAGTACAAGTTTTTTATTATTGTGGTTTCTTTTGTAAAATAAATAAATTATGTAATTATTAATTATCTATCGTGTCTTTAGCACGTTAAGTGAGGTAGGTAGGTACACCACGTCTTCTATTTTCTTACCACTATATCAATCATGTCTGATTCACTTTTTTTAAATATAAGATATAATATGTGTAACATGACTGAACCAATTTTTCACTTTACTTTTCAAGCATTGTTGTTTACCACGATATCATGACATGTAAAAATGCATATAATTTATTGCGTGTATCGTAATATTCAGGTATTGATACGATCTACGTGTGTGTTATAAAAAAGTGAAATAACATTATAATTATATAATTAAATACTTATTTATAATTATTGTAACTTTGTCACGCAATGTTCTTGACTGAAGGTCGACACGCCTGAATTGCTCTACCTAGATAATATTTATACTATTGTTCTGTAAAAGTAAATAAGTAACCAACATCAGTTATGAGACTGCGTGCCTATATAATAGGTTCACCTATGTAAATAATGAATTAACCATAGCTATTTTATTAACAAGTTTGACCTAGGTATTCTCTATCAAGAGATGTTTTCTACGCGTGGTATCGTAACGTTGAATTTAAAAGAGCCTTAACACTGACGTTAGTGATTATTTTTAGAGAATATTATTACTTCAACGTGAAATAGCTCATGTTTCTCAAAACTTATTTTGTCCAGCAGTACAATAATTGTTTTATACGTTAACAAGTTAATAACAGTTTCTAAAATTAATTGATAGTGTTAGTACCTCTCACCTCTCTAACGAAATCAAAAATGTAGTATATGAAAAATGCATATGTCCTTCATATACTCGAATGTTCAGTCGAGTGCCACTTAAACATTCTAAAATAGCACAATTTGCGATAACTTCAGGAAACTTTGGTCTCACGAAATTTAATATCGAAACTGAATTGACGTTAAGTGTATCTACTCTGGCAGATTTTAGGTTTCCGGGTGGTTTAGCTTGAATGTCAAAATGTAATGATGTACAACACGTACGAACATCAAAAAGTACTTTTCCCGAAATGACTGATTTTCTATAAGTCTCCATTATTAAATGTCGGAAAAGAAGTAGATCAGTACATTTCAACATTCAGACCAAACTACCCTAAAACGAATTTAGATATTATTTTGGTACCGCTTGTTAATCGGTGAGTTCAGTTTTAATTCGGACTTACGCGCTATGAACTGGTTTTATTAAATTCGCCCCGTACATGGGTTGGATCAGAAACAGATAGAAAACCTCTAAAACTCCACATATCGACTGAATGAATTCGTGAGACTGAAGTTCCCTGAATTTTTCGAAAATGGTGCTAGTTTAGAATGTTTGAAAATTGGTGGTACCGTTTTATAATTTTGTCTTGCTGTATCTTATTATTTTTTGTTTGGTGTGCAATGAAGCTATATTCATTCATTCATTCATACCTGGTTTACCCTGGTCAGGATGTCGGTTCACAAGACACATGAGATGTTCTTGACAATGAGGTGCTGTCACAGAATGCCTGTACGCGCGGTACACCCTCAGAACTGGTTCGATGATCTCCAAGTTGAGGGTGTCAGTCAAACGGTCTGCCACTTTGCTGTAGTCAGCCTTTGTCGTCATGGATTTGGTGGTTTTCTCGGCCAGTTTTAGGGTTTGCTAAAATTTAAGGAATAGTTTTCACCATGGAAGGTTATTCGGTAGATTCAGATTTTTTTAAATTCGTCGACTATTTACCTAAATCTCTTTAATTCTCCGAATTAAGTGTCTGTTTCTTTTTCGAGACATACCTAGATAGATTAATTTATATCTGAGGTAAGCAATGTTATATTTGAGAATTTAAATCATGAATAGTGACTTTAGTGACCACTACTCCGTAATACGCTCTATTCCTGAGATTCCTGTTTTGTTAGTAAAATTGTACATACCTTGAGGTATTCTATAGCTGGCTTCACATAGTCTGATACATCTGTATCTATGTCCATGTACTTCTTTAATACGTAATTGGTAAGCGTTGTGATTGACTTTTCTGGGTTCTTCATGTTAATGTGGGTACTCTTTGGTAAGCCCTGAGTGTCCAGGAAACTGTTAACGATGTATTGCCCTGAGATGAGGTACCTATAGCGGAAAAATATTTATATTTATGTGCATTAACTTTGTATTTCCCGTAAAGACGTGGCATAATTATGATCAGCCTCAGGAAAATAACTGGAATGAGAGTCTATTACTCACAATATAGTGGGCAATGATTCAGCTAGGAAAGCACAGGTTATAAGAAAAAAGAAATGAAAAACATATTAATTCCAAGACTTGAGCTCTTACCTTCTTATACATACTATATAACTTCTATTTAAAATTGTCAAGTATACTAAATGAATTATCTACTATATAAACACCTTACTGTTGTCTTAGTGGATACTGCTAACATGAAGTAGAGCCAATTTTGAGAGATGTGGAACTTACTTTTGATAAACTTCGGGTTTAGCCATGTGCACCACTATGTCAGTCAAGTATTGAGCAGCAGCCTTGATCCAATGTCTTCTGAACGAATGGTTCTCAAAACTCTTGAACATGGCTTCGAAACTCATCTTCCCATCGGGACCTGTGAAGCCCTTGAACGCTTTCTTTAGACCTGACTTTTCCCACATAGTCTTGCCAAGTTCAGAATTAATGAAAAGATCCCAGTAAAGGTGGGCTTTCTCTAAGAATGGAGGCAAAAACGAAGCGTGGTCTTTGTGATCGTGTGCAATTTTCTCCGACTCCGTATTTGACAGAGAAGTTATAGCATTCATGATGATTGGTAGAAATCCTGCCGCGTCCTTATTCGCCATTAATCCAGATGCCAAGTTAAGCATGCTATCGAGGTTGAACTCGTTTTTGTTTTCTTTTTCTCGTTTCTTACGGGCTGGTGCTTCTGTGGACCCCATGTTTTGCGCGAACATTGAAACCATCGACCCTATGAGCGCAGGATCGATTTTGCCATCTTGGCCGCCGAGAAGGCTACCGAGACCTGGAGGTAAAAAATAAATGAACGATTAGGTGTACAGTACGATTTATATTGTGTTGATTGGATGAATACTAGTATATCCTTCCTTGAGAGCCAGTGTATTCTAGACTGTGCATGCTCCATCTAGGGCTACAGTATCGCTGACTTCCGTGGTCATGCGAACTTGTGGTCAAATGCGTAGCTATGTAGGATAAAAAAAAAGTATATAGATAAGTTTTACTTCATAAGAGATGTCTGAATCTGGGACACTATTTGGGATTACTTGGTATACATTGCATTAAAACTGACATTCTATATTTGTAAAAATGACTGATATTGAATTAAATCTTGGATGACACTGCAACTATTATAGCCAAGGCTTACTTTCTTCCTATACAAACCTCTAAACAATAATACTGTTAGTAATTACCTGATAAAACATCACCAGCATCTCCACCACCTTGTCCCAAAAGCGAGCCAAGATTCCTAGCTCCATCTCCCTGCATCAGCGATCCGACTATTCCTCCCAGAGCAGCCATCCCATTGCCGTTTCCCCCATCGCCCATGTTTTGTAAGAAAGATGCTGCCATGTCTATGAAGGGGTTGTCATCATCAGCTCGTAGAGTCGGCAGTGCAAGGGAACAGACGATTACAATAGTGATAGCTACTCGCGCCATTTTGGATCTGGAAAGATGAGGCATGTGTTTATAGTCGCTGGATTTAAAACTTGAAGCAGTGGGTACATATTTACATAGCAGTTCCAAGTCGTTTGATATTAAAAAGTTTGGTTAATTTTTAGATACATATCACATTAAAGTGTGCACGTAATAAGCGCGATTTTAAAAATTAAAGGTTTAATTTAATGTTTCATTTATTTTTATTGGAACCGCTGGTTTCATAATTATGCGGTATTTAATAGGCACCTCAATTTTAGGGTATCAATAATATTACTACGATCTGTTTGAATAAGCTTCTTTGCACTCGCCTATGTCGTTAATTATATTGTTTCATGATTACTGCGACACTTAAATGTATATATATGTATAGGTACACGTATATTTACATTTTACCATTTCAGCTTTACTTGCGCAATGTTATAAAAATATCGATAGGTTGGTATATAACTTGTAAGCAATATTGATATAGTAGTAGGTACGTACCTCAATGACCTACTACAAGTATATATGTGTATTTATTTTCATGAAGCGTAAGTGTACAATCTGCAAAAAAAATTGCCTACGTAGTATAGGCTCTATTACAAAGTTATTATACCTAACTAATAAATGAATGTTAACATCTAATAAACAGCTGTCTAAATAGAGCTAAATTAATAGTTTGTTTTTACACATGTTGTAAGCCTAGTATGTATACCTTTACGTATCAACCCATAGCGTTCCACTGCTGGGCAAGGGTCGCCCCTATGTTAGTTGTTTGATTGCAGGTTTCAACCTGCACCTTTGTTTGAAAGGTATTGTGTGTATTATTATACATAATGTACACCTGTGTCTGGGTGTTCATTATGTATAATAAGTATGTATTTAAAAATAGTATATGTAGTATATATCAACCATCTGGTTCCCATAGTACAAGCTCTGCTTAGTTTGGGGGTAGATGGCGCTGTGTAAATAATGTCCGCCAATATTTATTATTATTATTTATTATTATTATTATTTATTTCAGACAAGCAGGTGTCATCTCTTTTAATAAAATGTAATGTTAACTTTGTACTCATATTGATGTTCTGTGCTGGTATCGCGTAATGTTAGAGGTACGATACCACCGGGTTTGATTGTAGATGTTTTTTTATGAAGCTGATTTAAAGCATAAATGAGTCAGTAGAAGGTTGTGTGGGTTGAGATGAAATAAATATAATATATCCGAGAGTGCTGAAAAACCTACGATGGTCAGCGGTCGCTATCGACTACAGGAACATAAAAAAACTATCGCGAACGAATTCACTTCATGTGTCACGCGGTGCGTCATTCTCTTATCGATGTCTTTTTTCTATCTGTTTTAAAAAAAATCTACATTCCTACTGCACGAAAAACTGCATTCCCGACGTTCCGACATTACATGAAGCGTGCTAATTATCTTTTATTCATTACGCATAAGAATGGCACTTTTTCTGCGACGCACAAAAGCATGACAATGATGACGGAAAATGAAACATGTCGGCGATTAGTTCCTAATTCAAATTTTCCAGAAAATTGGGTAAAGTTGTATTACTACTATACGACTACCTTATTTTATATTCCGTCACCATAAGTATTAACTAAGAACGTGATTAGTCAAATCAAACTACAAGTATCTAGAACCTAACTTTGCAAATTCTATAAAAATTGCGTCTACTCGTATGTTCCGTCCGATCTAGATTCGAAGACCGAAATTTTATTATTTAATATTTTTTAATAATGATTTTTTACAAATATTAAAGTTACATATTAAAAACATAAATACATATTTTTTTATATTAGACCTTACACGTAATGGATTGTCTGTTATTTCAACACGTACAAGGCTAAATGCAAGATACGAGTAGATCGTATTTTTGTGATTTATTGTATAATAGCTATTATGATTTTGTTCATGTCATTTTTCTAAACAAACTTGACTATCTTTTATCAATCAAGTATGTATTACCATCAGTCTGTCCTACCTTAACTTACAGCTACAAATCTTCACCTACAAAGTAACCTGTGCCTCTAGCTAACGGTAAAGCCTTCTGACGTCACAGTCGGCGGTCATCGAACCTGTACTACCTGTCGAAGTGATAATGGCATAGCGGGCCTTCACTGGGGTTTTTTACCTGATGGAATGTATAATACGTAAATAATTATAATGGTAGGTATGTAGATACTTTATTAAAAACTGCCATTACTCAATCTCATCGTGAGTGAGTCATGGATTATAAATTGTAGTAATTTGTCTGTTAGATTATCGCGAGCATTTGTTTAAGTTGACCTACTTTGTAACCGGTTTTTGGACTTTAAGTTCGTAAGAAATGAGATTTTTATTTGATAAAAATTAAAAATCGACAAAAAGTAAAGGCGACCTTTAATTGTAAGCACTTGTGAAGAATATCTACTAATGATTTGTTACAAATGATATTAAAATAAAAACTCTGACTCGTAGGTCTAGACAACTCTTTCGAGGATTTTAAATGTATAATTACAATACAATCCTCAAAACATTAATAATATAGATATCACTAATCCTCAAAAAATCTAATCATATTGGATAGCATTTTAATAAACTACGAAATTTATTTTCTCGTCGTGGCTGGAAAGATTCGACATGTCGTTCAACTAATTTCGTCAATAATAAACAACAAAAGAGCGTTGGACTCTCTTTTACTTTGTTATTTATTTGTAAATTTATACTCCACAGAAAACTCCAGGATCCGCGCCATTTTTAGCTTACATTATGTGAAAATAGTATTTTTATTTACATTTTAGTGGGTATCAGTCTTATTTTGCCTTCAGAAATAAGGTTATTGTTCTGAGCCTTTGCCTTTTTTATTGAAATTCTCTACTTTTTACCAGTGCAACGTGCACAGTGGAATGATGGTAAGTTATGCTACCGTGTTTCTTCATTCTCGTTATCGCAAAATTAATGCCATAGCTGTTCGATGAGTCAGCATTTCAAGAATCGCAAATTACCAATTCCTGATGCTTTTTCCGTAAAATTTCTCTCGTCGGATGACGTGTCTTCAAGATAATTAGCTGAGAGATTGTTAGTAGAAATTATGTTAATATTATACCTATAATGTCATTAGAAATTATGTCATAATTAGATATGACAATATAATCAGCCTAAGTCAGGCCTACTTGAACTTCTTTGAAAATAAGCGAAAAATCTCAATTTATTATATAACCACAGGAACCTATACTTCTAGGATATTATCTAGTGTTTGTGAAATGTATTTACGATTTAATCAAATCCCAACATTTCGCTGACGTTGCTTAACGTTACTTAGGCATTAAATTTAGAGCTTAGCGTAGCTAAAATGTAGATTAGTTTATTTGTTAGATATCATGACATCTATGTATTTAAATACATAAATGCTATTTATTAGAAAATAAAGTCTATTTCTTAAATTCCGAATATAAGTAGTCTTCTTTCTTTACTTATTGGTAGAAGATAAATAAATTAGTTGTTTACTTTTTTCGGATTACAAATCGTTTTTTATTACGCTGGCGTATCATATAAAATATATTTACTGATAAGGTGGTAGTTATTGTTAGCTTATTATCTAGCTCCAATAACTTTATCAGCAGATATATTTTTTTTGATGTTGATATGCATTTAAAAATACGTAAGTAGAACAATACCTAACCCGAATAGGCTTACAAGCACTTTTGCTTGTAGATTGCACTAAACTTGTGTTGTTGACAAAATTTAAATATGTATATTATGAGTACTTACATATCTACATATTAAAAAGAGTAAGTCCTGACTGACTGACTGATATTCACTAGCAATCAACGCAGAGCCTAAACCGCGGAACCTAGAGATATGAAATGGGGGTGTAATAAGAAAGGTTTTTGGGATATTCAACCCCTAAGGGGGTCAACTGTGGGTTCAAATTTTGAAACTTTTTCATATTCCGTATTATGTCGCTAGCGACGCCTCGGATAACAGCTAATATTAAACGTGCCTAAATATTTTTAATTCATTTCCATAAATACTCGCTCTTTTTTTCCATTTGTTTAATAATAACAAGACAACTGAATCATTTTTTATGATTTGTAAAACCAAGAACACTCTCTGAAGACAAGTGACCTTTCCAACAACAAGGTTTTATAGATCAAAATCGTTTTAACAGTTTTGTTTTGAAACTATAGCTACAGACTCTTTAGACTAGGATAAAAATCGCTTGCACGATTTTTAAATTCCGTATGCAAAAATAACTAATAAGGTTTAAAACTTTACTTTAACCACTTTTAAATATCAGTCCATAGACTAACTTAGAACCTCTCACTTATTTTTAAGACGATTAGAAACAGAATTAAAGAGTGCATATTTGATAAGCGTGTAAAAGCGTAAATTACTTGATAGCTATTGAAATTAAACTGGTTTAATGGATGCATCGTGTTTGTTTTGCATACGTTTTTTGTCTGTATGAAGCTATCATGGTTGCTATCACGACGAATAAAAAGGAGTATACAGAAGTTATAAACTTTCAACCCTTATCTGACCGCCTTAAGGACGGAATTTCCAAAAATCTTTTTTTATTACATCCCTACACCCGATAATGAATGCAGCCTACAAATTTTATGTTATTATAATTTTATTTTATTTTTTCCAAATCTTAAGTATATTTTCGGCGGTTTAGGCTCTGCGTTGATTGTGACTTATTAGTCTGTCAGTCAGTCAGGACTTACTCTTTTATATATAGGTAATATTTACTGTATTGCCAGTCAGGGTGAACGTTAGGAAAGATGTTAAGGAACAAATGATAATTGCCGCAAGCTTAAACGTTGAAGAAGGAGGAAACCTTCTAAAAAACCTAAAACATTTCAATAACAAGTATAATAGCGTAGGTGGAGGTCAATGTTCCAGATAAGTTATTTAATGAAATACTAACAAAGTTGTATGAATATAACAATCTCAAATAAAATACTTATAATTCACGTTATATAGTTACGTATAAGAAACATTGTGGTAATTATAAAAAAAATTAGACCTCAAGTCGCCCAATATAGCGAAATGTTTTTGAATATTTTTATAATGTGTTGTTTTTCAGATTAGTGCGGTATTATAATAAAGAATAGATGTTATTGTTATTTTCGGTAATGTCACGCTTCATAAATTAGATATAACTAATGATTAAATATAGAAAAGGATATTTTATTTTCAATTTAATTTCGTTATTTTCTAAACGGTAGGTAATTACTAAACAGTAGTGAACCGCGGTAAAGTAACGGTTATATTTCATAATAAGGAAGTTCTGTTTATACATTTTGTAACATAATTTAACAAATTATTAATATAAATATGAATTCATATTTCAGAACTTTAAAAATATTATTAACTGATTCTATAGTTTTAATATTAAAGAATTCCTAGTTTAAAAAACTTACCCTCAATTTATAATCCTAGTAAATTATTTTCAACTGCACACAAACTCTTTTTATGTCACTTATTTTATGAAAATAATTTTAATACAGTCTATTTAATATTAAAATAACACTTCTATGTCATCGTCACATTCAATTCCAATGCACAACTACATAAATTCACGCACCGGTAAATCTAAAAGTACACGTATGGTTCTTCGAAATGATTATAGATCATAGTAAAGTTGCCATAAACAAAAATAATACAACTGCAAATTTTTAGCACGGCCACACTGTTTCAAATTCAAATGGTTCTAAAATCGAATTTTAATAAATTCAGCTCGACAGACGTGCGCGCAACGTCACCGCTTTTCTTTTATAATTTCAAATGTAGAATTTCCTACGCCCTTGTTATCTGTATAAGTTTGTCTCTTTTCTTTAGGCCTTGACTCACAACCAGCTTGGCCAAGAAAATATGGTACCGTTGTGTTTCTCATCTCTCTCTGTCGTGACTGTTTAGAAAGAGATGGGTATACTAACACTGAGCTAGTGAATTCTGGCAGTCATTGACCGAAGCCTAAAAAAGGACGAAAATAAATAAGTTCAGTGGATTCTGTCTTATTTGGTTTTCTAATTTGGTAAAGTACCGAACCAGTTAAACGAAGTGTCGAATATATTTTTATATGCTAGAATATAATGAAACCATCAATTTAAAGGATTTCTTTCCCGCACCTTTTAGGTAACCTGTCTATAGTACTCAGTAGGTTAAACCGTTCACAAATAAGTGAAAGTCTTACGAACTGCTATCCCTAGGGCAGACCCATAACCCGGGCCAGCATATTTTATACGAAAACCTCTTTTGAAACCTAAACTTAGCTGCTACTAACCTTTTTTCAAATATAAGCATTGACAGCAGATGTATACGTTAAAATTCTATCAGTTTCTGTCAGCCTGCCAGCTGACATTAAACAAATTTTGTTCATAAAAGATTATAATATTTCAAAGAATCTCATAATGTGTTCATATAAAATCAGCGGCGAATTCTTTAACATACGAATCAGTAGCTAAAAATCCGACTTAACAAACCATGGCTCACTTCGCTCTTCTCTGGAAAGCGAGAACCATAGAAAAATACCGACAGAACTACGAAGATGAGAAGATCACCTCTATTTTCATGTCCAGATCCGATATGCCAGATAAGACCTTGGTTCAGAAATGGAGACACTATAGACACGGCATGCAGAAACGCCTGTCTCGGACCTTTAGCAAATGGTATCCCGATGGAAGCACCGTTTCTAATTTCTTCGTCAGTCTTCGCACTGAAATGAAACTGCCCAGCATATTGTTGAGGAGTCTATATGGATTTATCGGTGGTTTATTGCTTACTTATTTGGGGTTCATGTTCTTTGTGTTTCAACTGTCACTTTCAGAGATGCATGCAACAATTCTGAGTTCGATAATAGGGGTTATGCTGACTTTGGGACTTACTTTCAGTAATAGGATGAGGTACGTGTAATTTTCATGTTGATTTGTAGCAAATTAGGCATTATCTAAGGCATGTGATGCCAGAACGTTTAGCAAATAAAAAGGATCCAAATTGTCCAGTGTTGGACAGGCTATTAAATCAACAGACTCTCGTACTATCTACTGATACGATATCACTGTTTATTGAGGATGAGGACATTAACAATAATAATATACTTTTTACTTAAATAATCCCATATCTCCGGGCTGTAAGAAGTATTTGCCTTTCAAAATTAATAAGGCGATCCTATACTATTCGTAATACAACAGCAAAGGCGCGGCAGGTCGCCTTATCGCTTCTCTTCTCCGTATCACAACAGCATTAATAAGATTCAAAAAATTAGCTAAAAGGAAACACCAAACTGTAATTGTGAATTCAGATAAATCATAATTATGGAATAACGCAAGCCTTTTTGTTAACCAGCGGTTCGCGGCGGCGGCAGCGGCGTTTTCGTATGAAGCCATCGTTATATATTTTTTATTCCATCACCAAAAAAACAATTGGGAAACATTTGGCATTCAAACGAAATCTTTATTTCAGGCGATGATGGAAGCGTTTGATCTTTCGAAATCGACTATATAGTTTTGTTACATTCGGTAAACTTCAGTAGGTACCTAACAGCGTAGTAGTTTACAGGAAAGCGCGGTGACCCCTCCATGCTCCACCTAGTCAACAATGGAGACACTTTCCCCTCACTTAGTTACGCTACGTTATGCCGTTGTGTGTTTTGAACGAGAAAATAGTCTTATTATCGTTAATCACCGCCAATTCTTCCTTTTGTTACTTGTTTTCTAGTAATTAACAAAATGCCTTTTTGCAGTATGACCTACGTACTTCTTTCAGTTATGCTACAATGATACCAAAATATGCAAGAAAGTAGACAGAACTAAATTTTTTCCCATCGAGTAACACTGTGACAGTTGAGGGAGTTACTTGTTGAGAATAAACCTTACTTTCGACTACTAAACATGGTGATGTTTGCACTTTTTTTAAAGTCGGTTATAAAGTCTGTTGATACGCCGTCAAATTTGTTATTACTTCCGTACTTGCACATCGTAGAACAAAAATGGTCATGATGTGCTAAATTTGCTCTTAGTTACCAGTAGCCTGTGTAGTTATGAATCGAATCTGTACAGATGCCTTATATTCCTGCTGGTGCCCCAATTGTTCTCCCGAGTGGGCAGGTATACTCTGACCTGCTACGCTCTGGTGCTCATACTCACGGGGCCCGCTACCAACACGCTGAGGAATCTGGAAGTGCTCTCCGAATCTATGGCTTGCAGTCAGGTAATATACTTGTTAGTAGTGATTTACCAAATATTTATCATATTTAAAACTTCTCCCATTATGGTCGTAGGACCCGTAGGTGATGCAATTTTTTATGAGACACATGACATAGCCAGTAATAATGGCATCGCCTATGGCCGTACTACCTTCAAGGATTTGAAAAATCCTAAATACTACTACTGTCATGATTCATATTCTTTTATATTTCTTATATATGTCAATGCAGCTTGTAGAATCATCGTTCTTGTCTAACAAACAACCATATTAAAATATTACTAATATCTAAACTTAGCAATCATAATGTAAATATTTGTCATGATAACTATAAACTAAGAACTAATATTAAGTAATCGTATATAAATGAGATTTATAAGTTATTTTTTTTATGTAATTATTATTTCAAATGTAATAAGACTTGCCTGTAACGAATGTCATTTAAAGTTCAATAAATATTACTTTACTTTAGAAACACTATTGGATTGTAAATTATAACATGTACTAGCTGTGCTCCGCGGTTTCACTCGCGTGGTTCCGCTTATTACTATCGAGATAATCCAATGGGGGACTACTTTTTTTGAAGTCGGTTGAAAAGTATTCTATGTCCTTTCTCGGGGTCCAATCTACCTGTGTACCAAAATTTCATCCAAATCGGTTTGGGTTTTGGAATGAAAGCGAGACAGACCGACAGACAGAGTTACTTTCACATTTATCAAAAGTTAGGATTTATTCACTTTACTGTTTCAAATATTCTTTTGTTTTTAAGAAAAGAACTTCTATCATGAAAACTTCTCGTACATACGAGTTATACCTATGTAGGTGCAACGTGGACATGTGTCCACGTGTACATCGCACTACACGCTATATAGGATTTTTGTTACATATATTTTAAATATTTTCTAGGAGCGCATAAAAATAAGCGTTAAACATATAAACGATTCTATTAAGAAACCTTACAATTCGATCAAGAGCTCGTTGAAGATCACGGTTGATAGTATGAATCGAATAGTTGGGAGGTTGAAGACGGCCTTGATTCATATAAACCGGCTTATTTTGAGTATTGGTAAGAAATATTTAAAATAACGTGTCATCATTATTAGGATAGACAGGCAGATAAAACTCTTTATTGTAGACAAACAAAACATACAATACAAAAGAATCAATTTTGCACTTAGTTTCGTAGCTTAGATAGTAAATTGCCCATTCATAAAATAATAATATATTTGTCATATTTCAGCTTCTATAATCCAATCTGGTTTCAACTGGCTGGCTTACATTGCTGAAGTTTGTAACAACGCCATTGGAAGTCCTGAAGAGAAATGTTTGAAGATTTTGAATGAAAACCCTATAAAGTGGTCTGATAGCAGCGATTCCTATCATACAGAACGCAAGCGTAATAAAAAATCTGCCAAAAGTTATTTGGCAGATCTATTACATGCATTAGGTGTCAAAAATGTCAAAAGTCCCCAAGATAAACATGCCTTTGAATTCGGGCCTTTTAAAAAGTTACGTCATCAATCAGATTTTGATGCGATTTACAAAAAATTAGATGTTACAGATGAACATAACGCTAAGAGGGATCCTTCAACTGAAGGCATACGTCCTGTAATTAAAGGAAATACTGAAAAGCCATGGTTCTGCAACACAGCTAAGTTGTCTAAAGCTGTCTGTGAATCTTTGAATTCGTACGCAAAGTTTTTCGTTCCAGCTGATTTTACGGAAGAAACTTTTCTAGCTACCATAAGAAAAAGTAAGAATGTGATATTGTTTCTGCCCTACTATATTATAATATGAACTCTGCATAATTAATTCTTCTCAACCTGTAATTATTACAGAATTCATTTTATACCCTATTTAATTTATTACACTAACATTCAAATTCCTTTTTCTTTGCTTTGATTTCAGAATTAAAAACGTTTGTCAGTCGAATCAAAAGTTTAATCCACATGCAGTTAAACGTCCAACATACTTACACCTTTATTGGTAACAGCAGTTCCAACAACCAGATTGCTGCAGGCGTGATCACTGAGATCAGGAAACGAGCTGATCCTATTCTTACCTGGCTGTCTTGGAGCTCTTGCGTGACAAGTTTATTTCTGTTGCTTATTATATTTAGGTGAGTTATTGGCTGGTGATATCAAACATTTTCACCAAATAGTTTCCTTATGACATTTCACGTAGAGGATGTATTTTTTTCGAAGAGTCAATCCTTCTCCGACAACGAAATAACTTTTTCCTTTAACATTGAGCAATGAATCGGTATGTCATACAATCTGGCTGGAGCACAAGAGCACAAGCCTCAATAAAATCGTAGAGAACTTATCTTATCGAAGAGATATTGCGTATAATATTTTACGGTACTCCATCTAATTTTAAAAGATCTTAATATGATTTAGGCTTATATTTTTGTATACTTGTATATATTTTACAGAGCAAAGCATTATCAGCGTATGTTCGAAACCCGTTCTCGTTTTGACAATCGGTTCATCACTAAAGAGTTTCGAGAGCTGGACCTGAAAAGGTTACGCGAACATCGGGAAACCGTGCTTCCTCTGAACACTCGAGAGAGGGCTAAATATGTTACGGTAACAATAATTATTTATTCTTCGCTAATGGCTTGCTAATCTTACTTTGTGACAAATGCTTTAATGGACTGGAAAGAAGTTAGAACCATATTGACAAGCATAGGCCGCAAATTGACAAATATCTATGGGATTGCTACTGTCCGTTATTCTAAACTACCTATCTATTTATTACGTTATTAGATGTCTTCGATTTGCCGATGGTTGACTGATTAGGTAGCGAAGCTTTTAAGGTATCGATCATAACGAGCCTGTTAATTTACCAATATGCTTTATCAATGTTTATCCGACAGACGACATCCTTCAGATTAGTAGCTTCAGAGAAAACCCATCTGAATCGCTCAGCGGTCTTCATGACTATCACCACATTCAAGCTGCTGATCCACATAGTGGCAGACTACAGCTTGTATTGGGTACTTACCACCATTCGGTACCATGGAAAAATACAGTCGCCTTTACTACGTAAGCATTGTATTTAGTTTGGTCTAAGTATAAACTGATTTCCAATATGGTTTAAGTTTACAGAAGACCTGAAGTGAAATTGATTACGAGAAAGAGGAGGGACTAAGATGATTTTTAATACTTCTTTTCCAAATCAGAAATGCGACATATGACCTTACGGTGTGCTCTGTGTCATAATATTTGTAAATGAAGTGATTAAGCTTGATAATACTCAAGTTCATCTTCCAAATCATAAGCAAATTGTAGTATTTTTGTTTGGTGTACAAAACACCAAGCAAAAATACAACTAAAATTACAAAATATAAAGCAAAGATAGTAATTTTTGTTCGCGGTGATTATTAGATTCGAGAAGAAAACAAGTCTATAATAAAACGATTTGACTTAATTTCCGCAGGCGCCGGAACATGTTCAGTTATTTTGATTTAAAAACCAAAGTACTGTACCGATTATTACAATAAAAATTAATATAAGGGCATATATTAATATAATGCGACTGGCCGGTTGGCGCAGTTGGTAGCAACCCTGCCTTCTGCGCTGCTGGTCCCGGGTTCGATCCCCGGACAGGTCAAACATTTGTGTGCATGTCAAACATGTCTGTTTGACCTGTGGGTGTTTATTATATATATAAGTACGTGTATATGTATTTCTAAGTAAGTATGTATATCAGTCATCAGGTTACCATAGCACAGCTTTTACCTAGTTTGTGTGGATGTTGTCCCATATTATATTATTATTATATTATATTAATAAAAGTGTGCTCATCTTTGCAAATCCTATATTGTTTCAGCTGAAGTCACTGATAAAGGTGCTCATATATCCGGGGAAGGTTTCGTAGCACGTCTTTTACAAGCATTCGTTGACACCATGAACAAAGGACTGTTATGTCCAACACCAGACAAAACATGCCTTCCGAATCCATACCCACCTGATTTCAAGCGATATTGTCAGATAGGTATGATTTATTTAGAAGAGTTATCTGTCTGTGGCATGGTACCATAAAACATATACAATTTTGAATTGTGCGAGTTGCCAAGGAATGGTATTCGCTGTCCGGTTCTCTATTTCGTTATAAAACTTCTGGATCTTTTAAAGCCGCAAGTGAATCAGATTCTTCTAATCAAACGCACTTCATCTTAGGTCGTAGCTTCGTTTCCATCAGGCTAGATGGTGTCAAACGAAAGTCTAAGTAGGTAAGTAATTACTTTGTTACCAACAACAGCAAGTTCCATCTAAATCTGACTCGGCACAACTTAGCTTAACTTAAATCTCCATAGTTAAGTTCGTTGCGGTGTCTTAACCTATCTAATATTATGTTCTTTTAGGTTTTCTCATTGTCCTTCTGTGGTTTTTCGCTCTGTTCGAGCCATACGGTCTGCGTATGCGACATCTTATTATGGGTCATTACAGACCTCAGCGAGCAAAAGACCGCGCTGCCTGGCTGTACAACCATGTATTGAGGACTAGAGGTAAACTGGAAACTATCCCAACACATATTATAAATGCGAAAGTGTGTTGTTTGTACCCTACCTTTTTTTTCTCAGCAACTGAATGTTAGATCGACTTGATTTATTGCACAGAGAAAATTTGAGGTTCGAAGAGTCGCATAGGCTTCTTTTCCGAGAACCAAAAACTTCGCGGTCAAAAGCGAAACCAAAAGCCAGTTCTCTAATATATCGAACTATGTAATAGCTCATCGTGTTATGCTAACGCTAGTGATCAATTGCAGCCTATTAGAAAAAGCTTAACATGTAATCCAAACGCGTGGATTGAATTCTTAGATTAAGGTTGCACTTCTGAGAAGTTTTACTTATGTTTAGGAAGTGATTATATGCTTGATTGTTGTAATTAATTAAGAAATTAGAAAAATAATGTGAACAAAACCTACTCGCTATCTAAATGCCTACACCTTTATACGGCGGAGACTGACGTAATAACAGTATTATTATTTACTATTTTTTTGTGCCAACAGCATGTTTCATGAAATATGCTCGAAGAAGACTGCACCGAGAGTTCAAATATTCCTCGGAGTCCAGACTTACTTTTCGTCGATGGCTGCAAACTCATACTCCGTACGTACTTACCTGGTGTAGAGTTCTGACTCTGTCTTTTTCTTCTTATTGTACCTACTCGTAGGAAACAGAAATAAATATCGAAAAACATGTAATATAATGGGAATATTTTATTGAAGTCAGTTCCATTTCAACCATAAAGTAGGTTTGTTTACAGACTGTTTACAGACTGTTTACAGACTGTTTACAGTCAACAAAGTTTTTACTAGATTGGACACAGAAATGCTTGACTCGTTCCGTCAATAGGGCAAAATTTGTACTGCGTATAGAGTTTACCCAATATGTTCTTCGGTATTTAAAAATGACTTTGTTTCAGGTATTTTTGGCTAAAATCATTGCTGGGTATTGAGGTTGACGATGGATGTCGTTGTCTGCTGTGCAATATCGCAGAAAAGAAAAGCGATATAAACAAGGAAATTATAAAGTAATTATTTATAAAATTTCAGGGCTTTATTCTCATATTAGAGTGCCCATACATGACTTTTAAATTGAATTTCCACGGTGGTACTACAATAGTTTTGGTCAAACGCGACTGATACAATAAGAAGACTTATTATTCCGTTAATACGCTTTGCAACACTCTCGTTACTCTAGTTTACATAAAAAAATGAATTATTAAATTATATGATAATCTACCTAAATTTATCATCCTCAGATGTAAAGTTCCAAACTGCCCTGGCAGCTACTGCCCAAGCTGTTTTACTGATATAGGACAGCTCTGCACAATTTGCCTGTCTCCTGTTGACTATGGAGATTTCAGTGACGATAGTTTGGAAAAGTAAGTGATTATTTATAACTTAAATAAGTACTTTAAAATCGTTACCCATTCTTTGTAAGACATGACCTTCTTTTTCGTCACACCACTCTTACTTACCGGTCACACGCTGATATTACTTATTTTATAGCCTAAGCTCTTATGACCCTACTTAATGACCCCTACTCGGACCGGCCAAACTTACTAAACTGACCTAATTTGACACTTATAAAAAGCTTTGAATTTTGTTTTTGGAGATTTCATTAGGTACTCTTGAATTAATTATTTTTCGATCGTTTACCAACTTCATTTCCATCTGTTGGTCGGCAATTAGCAGTGCGCACCGTTTCAGCTCAGAATTTACAATATTTACTTACAATTGTTGTAGAGGATCCGATGATGGTGACAGCGATAATGATGATAACAATGATTATGAAAGTAATCCAAGTACAAGTAACAAAAGAAACTTGGTTAGTTCTATAAATTACACCTTACTTACTTACAATGTGTACCATAAACATTATAATATTTCTAGACTTGTTTTGTTTTTTTTTATCAGGACAATGGTTTTCAAATTACGGAAGAAGATAACGATAGAGATGCTAGTAAATTTAATACATCCACTAGACGATTGTTTTCTTTTCTTGGAGTAAAAGACGAAAACGACATTACAACACCACTGCTACGTCATTCAGGAAGAAAATACGTGAATAATAAAACGTATAACTTAAACGAAGCTGAAATTATAACATATTACAATAGATGTATTATCCATTTAGAAACAAAACACACTGAAGTAATAAATATTACTCAAAAAGATTATAACAATAACGTAAATGATATAAGCGACAGAGATAAAGTAGCATTTACAGGAGGCATATTTCTATATAGTGTGTATGAAATAACACACAATCCTTTAGGTATTACCAAATCAGAACACACTACTAGATTTGCTAAATATTTACGCCAAAGTAAAATGGTTAGACGTAAAAAAAATATTATATTTAAAGAATCTAAATATCCCATGATATTTAGTAATAAAATAATGTATAGAAAAAGTAAAAATTGTGGTTACGATAATAAACCAGCTAATTGCACCAACCACTTAAATAAACCAAAAAAGGGAACCAAAAATAACAAAACCAATAAATCCAATGATGTTAACAAAAACGCTGAACTAAATTATTATGTTCACCCTATTGATAGACCATCTACATCTAAAATAAAAACTCGTAATGCAGTGAACCGAAAATCAATCACAACTTTATCTAAATATTGGAAGAATATAAAATGGAGAGTCTTGTCTCGCGAAGGTGACAAAAATATAAATGATGAATCAACAAAAAGATATAGTAAATGTAATCGTAAGAAAAAACGTAAAAAGATTACGAATATCACAAGTAAAGTATGTCAAAGTTTAGAATTGATCAAAAACAATAAAAATACTGGGAAGTCGAGAATATTTGCATTTCTAGATGAACGAGACTGGGTAAATAGCTACGTGTTGGATAACGATGTGTACACAACCGAAGGTAAAATTGCTATGAAGACTGAAAGAAGTATAATAGTTAACAATGTTAGTACCTACTTACTATAGAAATATACTCCGTATAGTCAAGCTTCTTTTTACCAAACATTACAACAATTAATCAACGTTTAATCCTCCTAAAGCAATTCTTGTCATTATTAGTAAAATCTTGTAGTCAGAAGTGACATCTATGTAGTGTAAGTTTGTAGTGCAGTTGTAATGCAATAAAATAAATGTTTGTACCGAAATATAATTTCAGGTTATGATACCAAGATTAAACTTGAATTTGTCGTCAGAGTCGATGGCTGTTGACCAAGTTTATCTTTCTCAAAAGACTGCCACGCCAAAATTAGTTACTACTAAAAGTAAGTGAAACTTGATACATTCTCATACACTGTGATAATTATCAAATCTATAATATCGTGCTCATTAATTTCAGCAAAAGCATTTGGTAATAATGCAATGAGAAGACTTTTAAGATCACTAGTTTGTAGCTCTAGTGAATCTAATGAAAGCTATGTTGACGTCGTCGATCGGTTTGGTAATAACAAAGATATATTTCGATTCAGTAAAGCAAAAAATCATCATATTGCACAAGAAAATATGGAAAAAACGACGTATAGCAATAAACGTAAGATTACACTTGTAAATATACGAGTATATTCAAATAAAAAGTACTTGATAATTAAATGATATTATGCGGGTTATTTGCAGAAACTGCATGCTCAAAATCTAGTCTCAATGCTTGTGGTATGATCGCTGAGAATGACTCGTCAGAAAGCTCACAAATAAAAAGGTGTGCTTGCGTTTTGTTCTTCTTTGTTAATTTCAAAACTTTCAGCATCATAACTGCATATTATACTATTATGTATTCTGTATATTGTCAGCGTCAGTATAGCTTCAAAATCTCTGTCTAGACTCCCGTTTACTTTTTTATTGCAGATTGCTATTGAATCCCTTGTCTATCATCAAATATGTGTACTCTTCATTATTTCTAAGTAAAAATAAGAACAAAGCGGATAAATTGAAAAAGCAGGTTAAAAATATCAACAAACTCATAGATACGGAAGAAATATTAATGAAAGTCCACGAATACGTAGAAAATGAAAAGGAAATTAAGCCACTATACAAAACAAACCGTGAAGTACAACATTTACAAGATAATAGAAATAAAAAAGGGTTTCGTAAAGAAAATAAACGAGAAATATTGCCAGAAAACAAAATAGATAAAAAAGAGCATGATGTAAAAAAACTACAACGTAACAGCATCAGAAAAGAAACTCATGCTACTGTTCTAATTAAAGAAATAGAGAAACAACAATACGAAAGTAAAGAAGAAAGTAATTGTGAGAAAGAGATATTTACCAGTTTTAGGCAAATTCACAATGGGCATCCATTGTGAATTTGCCTAAAACTGGTAAATATTCAAAGCTATAAAATTTGTTTCAATGTAATAAGACATTTAAAGCATGCCATTTTCTTTGTAGATGACAAAGCAGTGACGGTCTGTCCAACTATGGTTTCTTGGTAAGAACGTTTTATTTTTTGGCTTTTATAATTATTTAGTGACATTTATAATTATTATTTACGTTTAAATTTATTTTTTCTTATGCATGATTTAATTATTTTCCAAGCGCCTGCCAAAATGTCTGTAGCAGACTCCAAACGCAAGAGTTTGGCGTTCAAGTATCGGATAAAAGTCAAGGAGGAAAAGTATTTAGCCGAGGTGACAATGTGATAATTTAATTTATATTACAGTATTTTGTGGAATAGTCATGCTACCACATTCATTTGCTTTGTCTTACAGATGTCGAATCTATGACTAACAATCCAACATGTACATGCGCGGCTCAGTGTCATAAAAACAGCAAAGACGTAGGTACACTCATGACAGAAAGAATCAAGGATGTTAAATTCTTACCATTGCATTCAGGTAAACTAAATATTTGGAATATCTGTAAATGTTTAGCTTGATTCATCAACTTATATATTTGTATTTCTATTGTATTTCTTTTTGTAAAAGTAAAAGTAAAGTAACAAACTTTTTGCAACTCTTTTTTTACCTTGACTCCTAATCTTAAATTAATAAACTGAACTTTTCTTGATACAGTTTTAAAACAAAACGATGTTATCAATACTCCAGACAGCTCTGCAAACGAATCATCATTCTCGAGTGACAAAACCAAAACTGATACGACTATTTGCAGTCTTGCTAGTACAGAGTATCGGTCAAACAACCAAGTACGGGTGTCTGAATATCAAACAAAGAATCACATGCATGGTCTAAAAGTTATTGAACCTCGCAGAAGATTCAACATTAAAGTTGTGACCAAATCCAATCAATCTACTACAACTGATAGAGCTAACCATTGTGACGTAAGCACAGATACTTATGATTGGTGGAGTCCTATAGTGGAAAGGAAAAAACAAGTCATAAATAAGGAAAAATTTGTAGAGAAGAAGAGAAAAGAATATGACATGCAAAGTATTCGAGAGAAGAAAACGTTTAGAAGCAAAGGAGTGTCCGCTGGAGGGAAGATGGTCAAGTTTAGAAGTAAAACTCAGTTTATACCAAGTCGACGTAAGCGATCTGTACTTTCTATCAACGTTAAAGTAATAAAACGTATAAAGTCATCAATAACCTGCCCCTTACTTTTACTGGGGTAAAGATGGTCTCTGTATTACCTACTGTGTTAAATGGCAATAGCATTTCCACGTCCCAAACCAACGAGTAACTCTACCTCTTAGGTTAATAATACAATTCTGAAAATATTGAGGATTATTCTCAAAAGTTGATTATTTTTTCAGATTATGGATTCGGGGATGTAATGTCTCCATCTAGATACTTACTAGAAGTGAGTCAACATAAAGACATACAATAAATTGTAAATGTGATGATTATGAATCTACTTTATAGAACAATAAATATTGAACTTTTCGAATATTTATTTTCAGTCCCAAAAATACTACAATGAACTGTTCTATAACATATTTGCTTCGCCTCGGATTTACTCAGTAACAAATTTTCAGGTACCTTCTTTTTTGCATTGTACCTATTCGACTAAAAAGGTCTCTTTTTTAGTTATGTTGAGAATCGTTTGGTTTGAAAAATTCTTATGACTAATATTATTTTTCTTTTAGCAAAAGTTTACCAACCAGGAGAGAGATCGGTCTCAAAGTCCTCGTAGCACACCCATGAAACGTCGAGGTAATCCTAACTTACTAATATTATAAACGTGAAAGTTCGTATATATGGATGTTTGTTACTCTTTCACGCTGAAACGGCTGTACGGGTTTAGATGAAATTTGGCACGTATTTAGCTTGTACCCTGTTACTTTGAATCCTGAAAAATTTAGTGTTCATATATAATGATTAGATATTCACTGCGGATAAAATCACGGCGTACACTTCGTAAATTATTCAAACCATGTGTACCTAATACTTGTAGAGAGTTTGAATTAGCAACTGTTGAATAATAAATGATAATGTAGTAAAAAGCATAGGTATCTTTTAAAATTCACAAAAAAACTTTGCAGGTCGTAAAACTAAGAGATTGGAAGATTCTTACTCACCGAGAAGAAATATCCAGGTATAAGTAAAATCATTTATCATTTTGTTCAGATTTATGCTAAGCGCTGTCGTAAGCAATTTTACCTGCAGATCTTAGCGTGACAAAAAATCCTATCGTCAATGATTATTTAGTGGGGCATGTCGAATTAACAGTAGGTAGACTTCTTAAAACAGCACCACTAATTGACTTGGTGGGGAAATTTTAGGATATGTCTAATATTGCGATAGTGAGTGAGTGAGTTATCCGTTTGGTAAGAAAAACATGTTAAATCGACTTCATAACCGATAATATAATATTGACCGACAACTGGATCAATTTCAAATACTTTTTTTTGTTTATAAGTGTATTAGTGAGTTTGGTTTATATATCAAAATAATGTAAAAAATATTTGAAATGAGTTCATACTATTGTACTCGATTATTATTTCCGATTCGAATTTTTCATTAGTGTCTCGGATTTTATTTTACTTGTCATCAAATATACTTATTTGCTCCTATTATAAACTCTAACATTAAATATTAAGTTTTATATATAAAATACATGATTAAATAACGAGGGTACATACTATCTGAATTGGTCTTGAATTTTATGAGTAATGGACCTTACTCGTATTATTTTCAGACTCAGAAGAAAAAGACTGATCATACGAGATATTCCTAAACGCCTAGAAAAAAACAAGAAAATGTTATCCAATCTATGAAAGATTAGTGTTTGTATTTTGAAGTAGTTAAATTCAACGTGATGCAAAATTACTTTTTCCTTAAAATTGTTTTTTTTTTAAATTATTATTGATTGTTTATGAAATAAATTGTATTTGTGTTTTGCCTTATTAATAGTGAAAAACTGAATTTTTTACTTATTTCACTGAACTGAACTAACTGAAGGTAACGTTTAGCTAAATTGCAAAAGCATGCGTAGGTAGGTACATATCATGACCTATTCTTATAATTTATTTCTTATATTCTTATACTTTCGTTGTTTGTTATGTACTTTCGTGAGGATTTTTTAAACTCGTATCTTTGTATTGTTTTATCTTTAAAATACTATCTTAGACTATTGTTGATCCGAAGAGTGATAAGATAACTCTTTCAGAACTAAAGCAGAGTTAAGGGAATCAACGAGTAAAATCATTTATCATTTTGTTCGAGTAAAATCATTTATCATTTGTAAGTAGGTACCTACTTACAAGCTCAGAAATAAAACGTCTTGTAGCTAGGATATAGGAAAGTGCATGACTTTAAGTTCCTACGAAAATGTTCGAGCATATTATACCTATTACTTATAATTTATATTATTTATTTATAATTTGACTTAATACAAGTAAGTAGGTAGTGTCAGTCAGTGGTAATATCGCGTAACGATAGCGGCAAAAGAGATGAAACAAGTGACAGCAATCCTGGTGGTGAAGTCTGAATCTTAGTTGAATCGTCTCAGAACTACAATTGCATTGTGCCAAAATTACCGTTTTGACACATAATAGGCCACAATTAGTAGTAAACAAAACATATTTTTAATAACTCTGATCTTTTCTATGTCGTAACGGCAATTTTTGCAGAATTTTGTTTTGTCAGAGAGAAACCAAGATTGCTGTCACATCTGGTGCCCAAGTTGGTTATTTGTCTTGTTGCAGAATTAAGCTCAATCGCATTGTCATAATAGTCGTTTTGACATTAAATAGGTTAGTATTGTAATTCTGAATCAAATCAGAATAACAGAGAAGGGCCCCAGCCAGATAGTTTAACGGCTTACTAAGTCACCATAAATGTCGTCTGAATTCATTCGGCTGCTGCGAAGTTGTTTGCTATAGATAGATTTAATTATTATAATACATATTATTCTCACGTTAGTTATGCTTATGTTCGTATGAGATCAACAAACATAAGCGCAGATTGTTATGCGAATGGTAATATAATGATAAATTGCTTGGGTTGTTCTGAAGCAATGAAATATTTTTGATTCAAATTTAAACGGATTAAAACATGCAAGATACATCTAGTTTATCTACTTTAATAGTTACCTACGTACGTTGCTGAGTAATTACTATTAATATATAAAAATGAATCGCTAAATGTGTGGCTAATCGCAAATCTTGAGAGCAGCTGAACCGATTTTAGAATATTCCTTGAAGTAGGTACGAGGACGGTTCTATCGGATTTTTTTTTTTTTAAATTGATGTATAGGTCTAAATAACATCACTTTCTGTACTCCCGTATAATCGATTCGTAATAATACCTACTTAAAAGTCAATTTGATCTTTAATTCAATAACATAAAGTTAAAGTGTTAGAAGAGGTTCCGGGAAGGCAAAACAACTGAGTGACGTTAGTATCGTATAAATATAAGTTTAATGTAGGTATATATTAATAATGTATGTCAATATTTGTTAATAGCTGACTCGGCGTCCCGAATAATAATATGGGACAACATCCACACAAAGGTCTTCCTACTAGGCAAACTAGGCAAAGCCGTAAGCAGGTTACCGTAGCAACGGTAACCTGATGACTGATATACATACTTAGAAATACGAGTACATAAATTCATACTTATAAATATAATAAACATCCAGACACAGGTCAAACAGACATGTTCATGCACACAAATGTTTCGAAAACACATCAGAATAATTAATAAAAAATAAAGTCAGCTAGTTAATTATACATAATATTATTAAGTAAGTATATCAGGCGAGATACGGTCAAACGCACTTCTTTTTTTAATAAAATGCACATGTACACCTAGGCCGGTTTTACTAATTCTTCTATTGTTTAATACTCCGTTCAAACAAAAGGAGAATTTTCTAAACACATTCTTACATACTTCAAATATGGTCCTAAATTCTAACAAAATCGTTTTAAGTTTTGTTTTTTAACCAAAATATTATATTGTGGTATCGTTCAATAATTTTTGCCTGCAGCAGGGTAGTAAAGATAAGTAACAGGTTTCTGGATAAAAATAATTGTTTTTCATACCTACCTACTAACATAAATAACCCAGCAGTACAGTGTAGCAGAATAACCCAGTAACTCAATACAATGTCACTTGCGTCGTTTCTGATTAAATAAGAGGTAGATAAACTCAAATCAATAGTGAGAGTGGAAGTGATCGGACATGTATCGGAATTATAGCAAATGCGTATTTTGTTGGTAAGTATCGAGCTGCTATATATATAATTCTGCAGTAAGTCATTACCTGCCTGGTAATTACTACTTACAAGTATGCAAGTGCCTCTAGGAAGAAAAATTAAATTAAATGACTATTTAAAAGTACTTAGTACGTACTTCTGTCCGATAGCGAATATGTCGAAGCCGTTTATTCCCACTTGTTCTGTTGAAGTAGTTCTGTTCACAGACTAGTGGGAATTTTTTTCCCACTTGTTCTGTTGAGTAGTTCTGTTCACAGACTAGTGGGAATTTTTTTCCCACTTGTTCTGTTAGTTGTAAGACTATGATTGACACTCGACTTTGTTTCCATCTGTTCTGTCCGTATATTCTACCTGTTCTGTAGAGTAACATTGCGGACACACAAGCATCGCGGAAACAAATAAGTATCAAGAAAACAAATGAACATCGCGTAAGCATCACAGAAACAAAACAGTATCGTAGGATGAAAAGAGCGCCAGAGAAACAAAATAGAAGCAACAAAAGTTAAATTTGTTTTTGGACTTAGTTGATAGCGATATATTTACTAGTCCACGCGATAAATTATAACCATTAAAAAACAAAAGAAAGTCGCAAATATGTTGACGATTGCAACTGAAAAAATCATGTTTACGCGATTTCTCTCACTCCCAAATATTACGAAAAATAAGCAAAAATAATATGTCGAGAAGGTCTAATATCCTGAACCTGATTTTTGAAATTGTAATTGTTAATAGACACTTTAACGACTCTCTTCACAAGACCAAGGACCAAGTCCATAAAGTTTTTCATATTTATTTGTCACGCAAAAAAACGAAGATAATAAAAACGGCTTATACGATTTTCGACCTTATCGGCATTTTTTCCTTGTTTCTCGCAAAATTTGGGGCCAATGATTTCTATAGTGTCTAAAATAATGATTTTCCGACCAATTTCAATATGGTCGAAAATCGCGTTAACTTTATTTGTCAAATTGCAATCGTTAATGGTCACTTTAAAGACTTTCTATTGTTTATTCAGGTTTCCGGTTTAAGAATATTAATTTTTCATAAGACACTTACATTTAGCAAACAAATTTTTAAAAAGGTTTTAAATTAAATATATAATAAATAATCGTACCTACTATAGTAAATTCATATATTATATTATGTATATGCAATAAAAGTGATTTTTAAATGTTATTTCATCATCAGAACACGTGCAAAAACCAACAACTTGCAACCAAGTTCAAAAATAATTTTACTTCGACTTGAGACGTTCTTTTTATTCTGCGATGCTCATTTGTTTCTTAGATGATTATTCGTACGTGCGACACTTGCTCAAACTTGCTAAAATTAAATATCAGTGTAACAGAACAAGTGAGAATTGATTTCCCACGAGTTCTGTTAACAGAACAATTGGGAAAAAAGACCACTTGTTCTGTCAACAGAACTACTCAACAGAACAAGTAGGAATAAACGGTCGAAGCGAGCAATCAAAAAAAAAACATATTTAGATTAAATAAAAGCTATAGACCACTAAAAGTCTACGGATAATCTAAATATTTCAACGTACCTAGTTAATAGCGACATTATCACACTGAATAGCAATTCTAAAGTGAGTAATTTTATATTAATCAGCGGTTATTAGAATCACAAGGGAAATTCAAAAATGTCGTTGCGGACTCTCCCCCGGGCGTAGGATAGCACGATACCACCAAAGCACCTAGTGTTAAGAAACGTAAAATATATCTAGGTTATTGTAGATTTAAAGTTATCTTGCGTTAGCCTACCTGACTCGTACCTATATGTAACTCATGTTATCGCATTATCTGAACTTACAAAATTTACAAAAGTTCTGTTTAGAACTTATCTCTAAGTTTAGCAGGTTTATAAATTAATTATCAACCCATGTACCTACTTAGGTACGTTTCACTGATTATGGAGACACAATACATAAGTACGGAGGTCACCACGCTGACACTGGCTAAATTACTTGTAACGGCTTCTAATTCGAAGGATTACTTCTTCTCAGACAATTTCTTCACGATGTTTCTCTTTTCATTTGAAGCAATTATGTATTTGTAAAACTATTCAATCTAATTAGTACATTACCGATTAAAACTACCACTAAGTACTAAACTAACTTATAGTTAATGGTGTATTTTAAATTAAGTTATTAAAACAAAGCGTTTGCAGTGTGATTATGCTTATGCTCACGGCTGTGTCTGCCAAGAAAACGGTCAGAAGATTCCCCGATGGCTTCCAGTTCGGAGCAGGGACTTCGGCTTATCAAGTCGAAGGTGCATGGGAGAAGGATGGTAAGAGTTTTTAATTACCTTTTCAGAGTTATAGCTGTGGGCATTGCTAAACTTACTAGTTAAGTACTTACTAAACCTACCTAGTTATTGTCCTAGTCACAAATCCCATTATTTACGAAACAGGTATTTTTACCTCGAATCTGAAATTGTTTATACAAATTGTTTGTAGTTCAATGAATTTTCGGCGAAATACACCACTTATCGAAAACCTTAAGTATATTTCCTCGTTGAGAGTTTTAACGTAATCTGTTATCAGGCAAGGGACCATCGATATGGGATGACTTAGTTCACAAATACAACTCACCAATCAAAGACGACAGCACCGGTGACGTGGCAGCTGACTCCTACCACCAATACAAACGTGACATCGAAATAGCTAAAGAACTTGGCCTGGACTTCTATCGTTTCTCAATATCGTGGTCAAGAATCCTCCCCACCGGTTTTTCTGACAAAATCAACGGTCCAGGCCTCGAATACTACAACGACTTGATTAAAGAAATGTTGAAGAACAACATCCAGCCATTTGTGACAATGTACCATTGGGATTTGCCCGAAAACTTGCAAAAGTTGGGAGGCTGGGCCAATCCAACCGTTGTAGATTGGTTCAAGGATTATGCTAAGGTTTTGTTCGACAGTTTTGGTGATCGCGTCAAATACTGGGTCACTATAAATGAACCGAAACAAATTTGCTACGAAGGATATGGATCTACCGCTAAAGCCCCTGCATTAAACATGACGGGAGTAGCGGAGTATCTTTGTGCGAAGAACGTTCTTCTGGCTCATGCGCATGTTTATCATTTATACGATCAAAGTTACAGGAAGCTCCAGAATGGAACGATTGGTATCTCTATCAGCCATTCTTGGTTTGAGCCCGCTTCAGAAACCCTGGATGATTATCAGGCAGCAATGGATGCTAGAATGTTTGATGTAAGTAGGTACCCTTATAATAAGAATAAGTTATAAATGGTTCTTTATAACTAAATTTGTAGTTTGGGATTCCAAGATATTCTTTGGCAGTACAGACAAAGGATGGTGGATGGATAAACAATTGAAGTATGAACTTTCAAGTGAATATTGAATTTATGATTATTAACGATTTTTGTTATGAGAGCAACATTGCATGTGCATCATCCGTTTTTTTCTGCAACTTAGGTAAAAGCTGAAAGCTGACTAATACTTACTCGTGAATTCAGAACGACGAAAAAGAAAGCATGTGTATGTTTTTACCCAAACTTATCTCACTTTCTACACCATTTTGCAGTGGAGACAGTATGACCACCCAATATTTTCCAAGGCCGGCGATTTTCCCCAGGAGTTGAAACAGAATATCGCTGCAAAAAGTGCTGAGCAGGGTTACCCTCGCTCCCGTCTCCCTGAGCTTTCGGCAATGGAGGTGGCCTTCATTCGAGGATCTGCAGGTAACTTTACCACACAACCAGTCGCTTTACCAAATTCTGCATACAAACACGTAATACCGTGAAAGTGTAAAGCCGACTTCATTTCGAGAGGCAACATTTTCAGTTATTCATGAAGCAAACTATTCAACCCATTTTGATAAGATTGGTACCTAAAGGACTACTTGTGGAGTATACCGGACTATTTAGGAACAATGAACGGCAGGACACGTCTCTACACTTTAATACTGATAAAAATAAGAAAACTCAAGCATAACTTAGAAATCGGTATAAAAATATAAAATTCCGACAAAATACGCATAAAATATTTAATATGATAAAGTATTCTTTACGAGATTATTTTAATATATTTTGTATGGCCACTCTCGACTTGGTGCAGTCATCTGAAAATTTAAAAACTTCACAGTTCACATGTATTTAATGGTTTCAGATTTTCTCGGAGTAAACAGCTATACTTCGAAGATGACTTACAGAGACGCGTCTTTGGAAGGAATGTACGCCGTGCCTTCGTACATGGACGATATGGGAGCGGTGATGGTGAAGGACCCTGCTTGGCCTCAGGCTGCCTCCACTTGGCTGCAAGTAGGTTCATCAACACTGTTTAATTAAATTACTTTACGATTGTTTTTATCTCACCGACATATTTTTAACATACTACATGATTTTTGATGAATTATTTTTCTCTCAAAGAATATCTATTTAAAAAAACACTTAACGCGTTTGTTTTTTAGCAATTACTTGTATAAATTTTGTAGTGTCAAATCTAATTAATTCTTCATAATATCCCAAAGTGGTAAATGCTAATTTATATAGGTAAAGCTTTAACGCAGACGCATTTGCAATCTTAAGAAAAGTTTCAAATCACCTCGACTTGTTCTTTCCACAGGAAGTACCATGGGGCTTTAACAAAATTCTTTTAGAAATCAAACGTCTGTACGACAACCCACCAGTTTACATCACAGAGAACGGCTGGTCTACCACCGGTGGACTGTTAGACGAGAGCAGAATCACTTACTACAGGAAATATTTGGACGCCACGGTCGACGCTGTTGAAGACGGCTGCGACATCAGAGGATACGCGGCATGGTCTCTGATTGATAATTTTGAATGGATGAACGGTTACACGTAAGTAAAGTTATTTACTTGTTATACACACTAAACAAGTCAAGTCTCGTATAATAGGCATTGTTCGCACTAAATCGTAGGTAGGTATACCTACTGACTGCCTTATTAATAAAGGCGTCTCAAATTTTGATCGTTAACCCATAGAAAATGTCAAGCGCGAAAAAAAGATTTAAGTTGAGTTTGTTAAAGATTAGAGGTTGCATTATAATCTATCGAATCAAATTAGTATGCTACATAAATTACATAAGTTGAGTTTGTTAAAGATTAGAGGTTGCATTATAATCTATCGAATCAAATTAGTATGCTACATAAATTACATAAACTGATTAATTACATAAACTGATTTTGATAAAATTGAATTGTTTTCAATTCAATTTGAATTGAAAACAAATTGATTTTTTCAATCAATTTGTTTGATTGAAAAAATCAAACAAACAAAAATTTTTCTCATGAAATATAAACAAAAATTTTTTTTTGTTTATATTTCATGAGAAATATAAACAAAAAAAAAACTAAAGAGGAACCAGGAGTGTGAGATATAAGATAACACACCTAAAAATACAGTCAAATGGCAAAGCTTATCTTTTTTTTAAATCTAATTGTTTACTCCTCTTCTTTGCTCCTGTTTGTACCTTACTTACTTTTTTACTCATATACCTACAACTCAAAAGCCTGTCAACAGTAGGTACCTAGTTATAGTAATGACACATGATTTAACATAAATGATATCTTACATTTTGCATACAGAGAAAAATTCGGCTTGTATGAAGTGGACTTTAGCAGCCCTGAGAGAACAAGAACACCGAGAAAATCTGCCTTCATCTACAAAGAAATTGTCAGATCCAGAACTTTGGATCCAGACTATGAGCCAGAAAGTTTTATAGTAGAATCTAGTCACGAAAAAACTTACTAGTCATGGATTAATTTTCTAAATAAATATATATTGTTACCTATGAAACACGTTGTTGCGAATAAAGAACTTTGAACATTGAACACTTATGTACCTACTTGCTTATTCTCAGCATAATCGTGTTTTTCACGATTCACCTGCATACGATACAGGATTAGGAGTTAGAGAAAAGGGGTCAACACATCTTAAGGAACAACATTTACTGAAGAACCAACTTATTACCTAGGTACCAAACTTAGTTTATGGTTTACCAAGTTGGTTTAGCAAGGGTTGCTACCGTAAAATGTAGACTTCATTGGACTTCATTTTTAAGAGACCAATCCATAAATTGTGCCTATCATTGAACAAAAGTATTTAGTACGAGTATTTACTATTTTCAATTTGTTTATAGATCTAAAACTTGAATTTCATTACATGTTCGAAATTTAAAAATGATTTCAAAGCTCTGGAATGGCAAGGAATAAAGTATAGATACATCTACACTAATATTATAGATTAATTGTAAGTGGTAAAATGTATCTCCCGTATGAAGTCTTCTATAACGGAAAAAATACACCAGTTACCAGCTTTTAGAGACTTCTCATCGCTTGGGGAGGTTTGGTTGGTTATCTAGAGATTAAAATAAACATCCTTTAGGACAGTCGGGTGAAAAAGAGGGTACCTACTTCTTCGAGGAATTGAAAATCTTTCTATTACATAATGAATAGAACATACAAAAAATGTATATTAATTCGATGTATGAAAAATAGCACGAGATAATTATTAATTCATATGATTAATAATTCTCGTTTTTTTCTATCAGCTATAAACGAAATGATAACATTTTGTAAAATATGCGTATGGTATTAATTTAATCTTCCTACAAACCAGCGATTGAATAGTAAGCTTTTGGGAATTTCTAGGATGGATTTTTGGTAAATATCAAACAAAGCAGATAGTTGGCAGCACTGTAGAGATCTGTCAGAATTGTTTTGTTTATGTGTCATGTTTGTTGCCTAAAGTCCATTTAGATTTTTGCAATTAGTTTCTGCAAAAATGTGTGATGCTAACGATAATCCTTTAAAGTTGAGTGTTAAATGGAACGGCAAAGAATATGAAATACCAGAATTCTCGCCTTCAGACTCGGTAGCGATGTTAAAAATTGCCATCGAGAATGCGACTGGTGTTCGACCGGAGCGACAGAAGTTGTTGAATGTGAAAATTCAGGGTAATTATTACACAAATTCTCCTCCAAATAACCTTTAGTTCGAATAAAAAAAGATGCTGAGTGGTTACAGAACGATGTTCGACGCCGATGTATAGCAAATGTTAGGTTATATTTTATGTAATTCAATACCGTTAATTCTGTTTTTATGACTACACTATCTTCCAGTGTGTTGAAAAATGCTTTCTTAGTTTATTAGCTTTATGAGAGCCGTTGCGTT
The DNA here is from genome assembly GCA_947049295.1 of Ligdia adustata. Lineage (NCBI taxonomy): Eukaryota > Metazoa > Arthropoda > Insecta > Lepidoptera > Geometridae > Ligdia > Ligdia adustata. The sequence goes on along the minus strand of OX346236.1, from coordinate 2,871,635 downwards.
TAATGTATTAAAGTTTCCCAGTATTTTTACTTGTGAAACACTAGTATATCATTAAAATTCTGTACATCTACTAGGAATATGCACAATACTTGAATCATAAATCAGCGTGCATTCAATTGTTTCGACATCATACTAGTTAAGTATACGATAGGTATGTTTATAATGATTTATTTCTCTGTCAAATAGGGTATTGTTGGTTGAATCTGTTAAGGGATGTTGTTTTAGCGTTCTGGCTGACCCCATATTTGGACCCAACCAAATGCTGTACAAATCTAGGTATAGTAATAATATTCTGTAGCGGAAAGATTTGTACTCTTGTATGTAACAAAAAAATTCAATAACTACTAAACTGCATTAAGATTACTACATTATCACTGAGTTACATAGACTATAACAAAATTTGAGATCTGCAGGTAAGATCACAGTGTGCAGTTAGTTAGTTAGCTATACATAAAATTAATATAGAGTTGTAGTTACCTAATGTCACGTTAGGATGGCGTAGATAAGCCCAAGATAGAAACAGATTGCGACTACTAGAGGAGGCCTATGTCCAAAAGGACAACCTGATACACAACTAAGGCTGGTGTCAGCATTAGTATATAAGTAAATACTGCAATATTATCAGTAACTAAAGGTTATTTTTATTATATTGATTACATTTGTACATACATTACATTTTATTTAAAATTGCTTCACTAAGCGAAGAAGTCTTTTATTAGAAAAAAATATATATTTCTAGCAATGATAGAAAGAATATATGATATGAATATTTCATAGAGCTTATCTACCAAATTTTATTCTGCTACTTTGGATATATCTAATGTTGTAGTGTTTCAATATGCTTGTTTTGAAATACTTCTGATGAATTACTTATTATATTGACTGGTCGGTTGGCGCAGTTGGTAGCAAATCTGCCTTCTGCGCCGCTGGTTCTGGGTTCGATCCCCGGACAGGTGAAACATTTGTGTGCATGAACATCTGTTGGACCTGTGTCTGGGTGTTTATTATTTATATGTGTGTATTTATGTATATAAGTATGTATATCAGTTATCAGATTACCATAGCACAGGCTTTGCCTAGTTTGGGACTTGAAGACCTTTGTTTGGATGCTGTCCCATATTATAATACTCAAAAAAAACCCAGTCGAATCACATCCATAACATGTCTGTGAAATTTCATTTCTATTTTAAATATCATATTCAAATTATCCGTATATTCCAGGGAAAGTAGCCTCAGACAACTACACTCTCTCGGAATTAAATTTGAAGCCAAACTTAAAGATTATGATGATGGGGTCTCTAGAAGAGGCTATACAGGGTGCTCAGACCAAGCCTGAAGTTGAAGATGTTGTTAACGACTTGGACATAGAAGAAGAAGAGGTTGATATTGAAAATCAAGAGGTAATAAGATTTATTATGAAATGTAAAAACTTACTGTACAATAATTCTTTATTGTCCCTATAAGAATACAATATTAAAGAATAAATCTGGGGGCATGTCCGTGCCCCTGCCATGTTGAGCAACACAAAGGCACATACATACCATCCTTTTCTCTAAGCCATTGTCGACCCCCCTGTAGCTTCATTGTGGGAGAAGCTAGTGATCCAAATTTTTAGTGATTAATAAAGGCATACATGTATATTTCCAAATTATATTTATAAAAGAAATATTAATAATGATATAGTTACTTTAAAATTTTGTGAGCTTACAAGCAGGGTATTATTTATGACACAGTAGGTGGAAAGTTTCTCCCATAGATAAACAGATACTGAATTAACTGACTTGTTTTACATTACATTTTGTACAAGTAATGTACCATAGTTAGAAACGCAGTAAGTATGCGGCCTTAGGGGTGCAGTATTTATTTGTGCCCTTTGCGGTGGAGACAGTGGACAGTTGGGGCAGTGAAACAAAAAGATTTGTGACAGAAATGGGGCTCAGGATTAGAGAAAAATCTGGAGACTCCGGCTCAGGTTCGTACATGGTGCAAAGACTTGCCATTGCTATCCAGAGGGGTAATGCAGCCAGTGTGATGGGTACTTTTGCACCAGGTACAATCAAAGGCGTGCTATATAATTGCTGACGTGCATTTATTTGTGATTTTATTTAATTTTGACGATTTGTATTTAATATAGTAATGTACAAAATGTAATGTTTTTGACGGGATATTATAATAATACTGGTAATAATAAGGGATTATAAGTTAAGTGTGTATTCAGTCCAAAAAAGGGTCAGTAAACTCATTTTAATTATCAACTTTCACCATTAGACTATATCTGAGTTTCAGCCAATAAAACAATTGTTTCATAGATTTTGTTGATGACTATTAACTTTTTCTATGGAACAGTCTATTAAATTGTCTCTGACTCAAAGTTGGTTCCACAGTGGAAGATGTTCATAATCATTAGTATAGTAACCTCCTTTCGGCTTAGTAAACTTCTAACCGATAACTCTGTATGATACTTACGTCTATGTGTAATACAAAATGACAAAAAATATCTCTTTTCAGGTGTACTTAGCTAAAATAAACAAGAGAGTTAAAGACTACAAGATAAATATGATCAATGAGCCCAGACCCGGGAAGAAACTACTGGTTTTAGACATAGATTACACATTATTTGACCATAGATCTGTTGCGGAAACTGGTAAGAAATAACATTTAAATAAATTTTTAGAATTGTACCTACAGCGTAGATCTATTTCTTTACAGAATAATTGAAAGTATTAAATACTCATTGGTACCACATTTTTTTGCTTTCAAAGTGACATCATAGTTTGAAAATTGGTTATATTATTTTAAAGTATCAGTTTTATTGCTGTGTTAAAATTATAACGTTTTCCTGATGCCAGTAAATGGACTGCATAAAAGAATCTAGAGTATACCTACTAATATTATAAATGTGAATGTAAGTTTGTTTGTTACGCTTTCAAGCGAAAACTACTTAACCGATCATCACTAACAAAGGATACAAAAAAAAACTTTTTTTGCTGAATAAGATGATAAAAACTGTCCACGCGAACAAAGTAGCAGGTAATAGCTAGTATTAGGTAATCTCATGTCTGCAAATTGCCTGGTTTTAAGCGTGGGTCTTTATCTTATAAATATAACATTAAAAATTTAAAAACTAGATTATAAACTTTTCTTCAATCTGCACATTGCATAAAAATGAAACATTCCTGTCGCACACAGAAGTCATTCATGGTGTCCAAGCTTCTCTACATTTAGTATTATCTGTGCTTATATTTTCACAGCGTATGAACTAATGAGGCCATTCCTCCACGAGTTCCTAACACAGGCATATGAAGACTATGACATAGTGATATGGTCAGCCACGGGAATGAAATGGATAGAAGAGAAAATGAGACTGCTCGGTGTGTCCACGCACCAGGATTACAAGATACTGTTCTATCTAGATTATCTAGCTATGATCACGGTTCATACTACTAAATATGGGACTATAGATGTAAGTACTTGTATGTTAGATCTAATAACTATCACTCGTGTTATTGCCTGCAACATAAATGAAATATAACATAGTTTTAAACGTTGATCCCCCATTTGACCCCCCTAGGGGTTGAATTTTCCAAAATCCTTTCTTAATATAACCCCTATACCCTATAATAAATATACCCTCCAAATTTCATGCCTCTAGCTTTAGAGGTTTAAGCTCTGCTTTGATTCTTAGTAAATATCAGTGAGATAGTTAGCGGTAGTTAGTTTTATATTAACTAGTCGGCCTTTTGAGCCAGTCGCAGTTTTGTATTGTGTTATGTTAATTGATATCTCCCATCTTGTCCAGTGATTTATTTTTCTTTTTTATACTATATTACTATATATCAATATACTTTAACAAATAATATACAAAGTACAAAACTTTTTATTGTTTTAAAATACAGAATACATAATAACATTGAAGCCCTGCCTGCTACTTTAGCAAATAGCTGTGTCGCAGCACTCACTTTCTTCCCGGTAAAAGGATCACTTTACATAAATTTAATTTAATTTTTTAGCATATGTATATGTTCTATACAAATAGCAATATACTTTATTGCAGGGCCTAATAAAAAAGGTATCTTTAGATGCTGTGTTATCTGCTTGGGGTGTGCTAAGCCGAAGGAAGTCACTATACTCATCCTAGGGAATATCAACGGAATATCCTACGGGACCAACTTTGTATTGGAGAAAAAAATCAGCATCAGCAGTGAAATATTCGTAATTATGAGTATAGAGACCTCCTTTCGGGTTAGTACACCAATAACCCTGTATAGCCCACTGTTTAAGTTCAATAAAACTTTTTAAATCTGGCCTAGTATTTAGTAGTACGGTGTAACTGATAAAATTTTAGTAGTTTACCACCTTCGGTGTTTCACAAACAGGAATAAATCGTGGGAGCTTTGGTTAGCCTTTCATAACCAAAGTTTCCACGATTTATTCCTCTTTGTCACCTCAATGTGTCTCTGCAAGGTGGCAACATTAATAAAAATTCCTTTCCTTTACTTTACTTTCCTTTCCTATTAAAATAAAATTGTAATGATAATGTTGCAATATCTAATATTTGTATATTTGTTTTAGGTAAAACCACTCGGCGTGATCTGGGGCAAATTTCCCCAGTACACATCGAAAAACACAATTATGTTCGACGATGTAAGAAGAAATTTTATAATGAATCCGAAGAGCGGCTTGAAAATACGTCCCTTCCGTCAAGCGCATTTAAACAGGTAAAAATTTATAAATTCAAACTGTATTCAAAATGGCTACTCATAAGGAGTGATTCTAAATTGACTGCGTATATCTTTGCCACACAATCAGCATCGTTAATGTAACATATTTCGTTAGTGAAAACTACATCTTTTTTTTGTATTTTCGTTTACAAAAAAAACTGGGAAATATGTTTACCGAAGCATTATTATTTACTGTTATACACATGGGCCATAGGAACGCGCGTGTTGTCGCCTTGACGTAGTTTCCCTACAGGGCGGCGCCGCAGCTTATGCCGAAACTCATCGACACCCGTCAATGAGTTTTGCTCTCACTTTGCATGATTACAATTGCCGTTTTACAATGAGAGTGGGTTAAACAAAAAAAAAACACAGGTATTTCATTTTTTTCTCTGTAATTAATTAATTATAAAATCTCAAAAATAGAATGTACCTACTTATCACAAAAATCGTATAAACCACCAATGTAGCAATCTCTTTACTTGCCTTTAGAACTGCTCTTGCGTAAAAAAACAATAATAATTTCTATTCACCTCAGAGAAAAAGACCGCGAGCTTCTACACTTATCGACGTATCTACGCGAAATAGCACAATACTGCAACGATTTCGACACGCTTAACCACAAGAAATGGGAGAAATATCGACCAGACAAAAAGCAGGCCGCGTGCAAGAGGAAAGCGGACGATACTTCCCCCACTACCCCTCAAGAATGACCCTAGGTTAGAGCGAGATGGATGGTGCTAGAGCGAGATGTAACACCGTATTAAAGACAGATAAAAAATAATATGCTAGTGTTGACTTCAAATGACAGCTCTGAATTCTCTGCCGTTGTCATTACTTAGGGAAATGTTCCTTCCACTTTTGTACTTAATTCACTCAGGTGAACAAATTAAATTTTAACATGGGATGCGTTCCATGCCTCAGGGTGTGGTCGTTTGGATGTTTGTTACTCTAGCCGTAGGTACGGAACGCGTTAGTGGAATACACACTAACAGCAACTCAACCTGACACGGAAGACTGTCAGATCGTTAAATAGTTTTAACAAGGTTGTCTGGAAGAAATTGCTTTAGGCGATAAGGCCGCCGATAATGTACTACCGATGTTTTGTTCATGCCTTTATCTTATTGTTTATTTTGTTTTTGGTGTGCAATAAAGAAATATTGTATTGTAATGTATAGTTGCGCCTAACGGACGCTCCGAACGCGTCAGTTGTCATTTACTGAGGCCGCGGACGCGAGAAGAGCGAATAATTGCACCCAGAGTGTAGGCACGGAACGCACCCATGGTATTGACAATGCCTCTCAATAAGACTTAGCATGTAATTTTCACACGGAATGTCAAAGTCATATTACCTGTGGATCGAAAACAATCGTAAATTCTCAAAATTGTTACCTATACAAGTCTAGCATGCCTGTTTATCCTCGGGAAAAAGAAACAACGAAAACTTTATAAAAATATTTAATTATTTAATACTACTAATTTTTAGAGACTACGTACGGTTTCGAAATTTCAATTTTGTACCCTGGAAGGTGTGAAAAGCGGTTTTATTCAATGCTCATGCTAGCGTTATTGTTGATAAGACCTAACGTCTTATAACAATAAGCTAATCATCAATACTTGTGAATCACTATCTGGTTATTTTCATTTTCATTTTATTTCATAAAGTTTTTTGTAATATAAATTCAAAACAATAAATATTATAAAAAACTTAATCCTAGAGTGCCGCCAGCAGCGCGGTAGGAGCCAAGCTACCGGTGGTAAGGACTACAGAGAGAGGAACCTCCTTACAATACGTGCCGTATCGAGGAGCACCGCCCTCCGTATCTGACTCTTGATCCAACCATTTAACGAGTCTCTTAAGATGTTATTATCATTAATTATTATATATTATTTTATCGACGTTTATTATTTTATCGATATTATTTTATCACATATTTTGGATTTGTCGTTTGAAGTTAACGCTAATATTTGTTGTCTATGACCGCTGAGCCGTCTGTGGTTTCGAAGTTCGATATGGTATTTGAGATGAACTAGTTTCGCCGGTTCTATTCAATTAAATTTGCTCATTTTAAATGCAATACATTAGCAATACATGATAATTTGAATAGTATCTCAAAGTTGAAAATGACGAGTTTTATAAAAATTACATTCATCGAAAAAATCGTTACAAAACCAAAGAACATTTTCGACCTTAACTATGTTATCTCTCAAAAACAAAGACCATCATGCCTATTGGCTACAGTTGGGCATAAAAGAAGTGAAAACTAGAGCTTGCAAACTTGGACTCATTATGTCAACATTTGCATGCTATTGTCTCCATGTCTGTCATGTTTAACTCCAGCCTCCAGATAGCTTAAGAAATTGTATATTTTAAGTGATTGTATTTTTGCAGTGTCACGATTTTTGTAGTGTAGTGAAGTGAATTCTTAAATTTTTAATCCATTTAATTTTTTTGTTGACGAACGTCGTAACGCATTCCAATAATGTACATTAAACGCAGTATAACCGGTAAGAGTAGTTTAATTTCAAAGAGATGTTAAATTTGTATGGATCGTTTGACTAAATACCGCATCGAATATCGAAGCTATCAAAACTTATGGTTTTGGCTCAAATAATGTATCACACGAATTGATTGGTTAGTACTGAGTAGCCTTTGTGTATAAGACTGTGAATGTATGGGATAATATTATGGCTGGAAACTGCAGACAAATAAAAAAGTCAAGATAGAACTTTGTAAATAACGGTGAGGCCGGTTTTATAAACTTTGGTGACGTGGGCCGGTAGCCGGCTATTGGTGGTTTGCTGTTTTGATAGCCAATGCCGCGATAGCTCTAAGCAGAGGCGTATTTTAGGACTCAACGCCCCAGGCCTATAGGATTTGCGCCCTATTAGTTAAACGGATATAGCGCCTTCGCCCTCCACCGCACCGCCAGCGCGCCTGTCACTTATATATCAAACTTACAACCACACGAATTGTAGTTTTTGTTAATTAAGTCAAAAAAGCGGAGCATGTCGCCCCGGGCCATGGCCCTTTTGGCCCTAAGGTAAGTACACCCATTGCTCCAAGGCGCATATATATGTTATATTCAGCAAGGCGTAGTTATAGCTAACCAGCCTCATTACTTTATGCGCAGAGTTCCATCTTTGCTTTTTTATTTAATCTGAACTCGAATCATGTACGGTCAATTTCATGTAGGATTTCCTATACGCTTATACAGGGTGAACGGTTGGGTTAATGCTTTGTATGAATTAGGTGTAGAGTCGTATCGAGCATATGATTAGTAACTAATTTTACTATGAGTTCAACCTTCAATTACGAATAAAATCATGTTATGTTAGCATAATGCTGAGTTGAGACCCATTCTCGAGGTGATTGAATTTTTATAACGAATATTTTTTTATGGTTATTCCGTAGTAAAAAATAGCTGTATTAATGCGCATAATATCTAGTCCAGTTGGAGTTATAGTTATACAGCAATAAACTGCATGATTAATGGTATTTTTACTAAAAAAATGGTATTCAGTATGTATATTAAAAAAAATCGTGGTTTTTTACTAGAGCAGAATCTTTTTTCAAGTATTCATAGTAGCATCGCTGGTCTTAATCACATCTTTTCGTTTTGACCAAAACATACTTTTTACTATTTCAGTATATTTCAACCTGTAATAGCAGCCCTATTAGAAGTCTGATATGTCATGACACCAGTACTTGAACGTAGACAAAAAATGCTTATAATCTAAGATTTGTGCATTTAATGCATTTTATTTATTTACTTTTTTTATCTCGTTTAGATTACGAAGCTAGAATAACTGCTTTTATCTTGATTTTGAAAGACGTTGAAGGTTTTCATAACAGTTGAAATAAACCAATGTATAACTAAATATATACAATGCTCACATTCACGGTCCAATTAATAACTTTCTTTTTTGAAACTGTATAAAGAAGTTCATTCAATACAATTTGAAAAGAGGCGGTATTAATTAAGTTAGTTTAGAACTGTCATAAGACCTTTCTAAGTTGGTCCCAATAATATAAACTTGTTTAGAATACTTTTGTAATTTGTAGCAGTTACTGTATAAATGTTCTGGGCGAATTTTCGAAATAACAACATTTTATATTTTTCCATAATACGTATGGTGTCTGGTAGCTCAGTCGCAATATTCAAAGACATGATATTTCAAGGTACGTGTAAAAAGTTAATTTATAGCAAGTACTTGCACTGTCTCGAAAAAAATCTTGACCTAAACCAACTCGGGCGGGAATGTTCCCGCAAATGTACTTCAATGTTCCTGTTTCCCTGCCTGCAATTCCTGCACCGCGCCCAACGATCATCCAAAGATACCTAAAAATCGTATCTGCGTAGCTAAACTTCTTGTTCTTTGCCAATAATTGTACCAATAAACAACGAAGAAATCTGTATTTAAAAATTGTAGGTACTGAAATAAATAACCAGAAATACTTTCGCGTACGCAACCTACCTAAGTCAGAAACAAAATGTCCTCGCTGTATTAAAGTGGATTTCGGCAAAGTTACGCCTGACTTAATTGGTTTTCCAGAAAAAAGATTAATAACCGAGAACCCTCTATGAATATTGCGAGTGTTTAGTCAGTCACGCTGTACAAAATTTTAAGTTTTGTGTAATTGAAAAATAAGTTTTCGTTCCATTGGAATTGTTTCGCCATTAGAAAAATCCTGTACAATAAAATCATCATTATCATGTTTTTGATACTATGAAACATATTATGTAGTATGAATATTTTGTACGGTCGTATGTAAATTGTAGCAGGCCCTGTAAAAAGTCATAAATAATAATTAGGTAACAAAATGAGTATATAAAAAAATAATAAACTATTATAAACTCTTATTTGTTATTTTTGTCTGGATTTTCCAATACCGCCAATACATACCAATTTAATTTTCCTTAATCCTTATATTTTATATAAATATATTATTTAAAATTTAACATGTAATTGACTTGTAACAGATTATTGATGAACTGAACTGATTTTTTATCTGTTTTTTCTAAGTTTTTTTATCTGTGCTAGGTCCAGTCCAGTCCAGTCAATAACCGGTAGGGTGACCTTATTGCATTCCGTATGACTTCTTGTTATACCGATATAGGTACCTTTCATGACGAATAACTCTCCAAAGATCATAGAATTTTTAAATACTATGATTTTTGCTTTCGCTATACTGTGACTATGGTATTAAAAAAAGTCGAGAAAAAACATATGCTTTTCGTACATTTTGTTCCCTAACAAACCTATTCGATATAGGTACGTAATAGTTGTTCATCTCAATTTTTGGGTTGGTTTCATAATGTTTTTTTTATTACCATTTGGTCAATGAACCTCCATCGGCTTCGATAACCCACCCTATGTAGATTCTTTGCGAATGACATCATCAGTCGCGACCGGCATGTGGTGGTATTAGCACTTCTGTGTTACCTAGGGACGAATTTCGCCTGGCAAGATCAGGGCAACTTCAGTCAGACCGATACTAAATACTTACCTACAAGAAGTTATACACAAGTCAGTGTAGTCGGCGTATAAAACTCGTTCAAACTGCTGCTTGAGAAAGTGCTCTACTGCATTAACCGATAATGTTCAGTGATTACCTATCTAAAAGGTTAACCTAAATAAAACTTTTGGAATAAATAGGTACCTATATTAGTAAATAGTTCAAAGTGCAAAACGATTAAACATCCAGTTTGTACAGTGAATTACATGTGGTGTACTTAAATAACTATTTTATTGCAGAATTAATAAAGTTCATTGTGCAACGCAACATATCGTTCAAATAATCCGAGTGATAGTGGACCTATGAGAAATCTATGACGCGTTGTACGAAATAATTATGATTCATGTGTTTTTAATAGGCATTTGTTTAGCATAATACCTAACTGTTAACCGTAGAGCGTTCCAATAAGGAAAAATAGGTAGGTAGGTTAGGTACTAATACATATCTCGATCACTGGGATGAATCAACATTTTCCTTGTTACTTGTATATAGGGAATTTATTGTTCATACAAATCACACTGTATTTATAAATACACTATAGGTAGGTACCTACTTAAACCTATTAATTTAAAACTCGTCCGCCGCTCGCATTGAAGCAGTTACACATGAGTGTAGTGCTATGTTAGTCATGTAAATTAAACGTAAAAAATAAGTGCACAAAGATGACGGAACCTCTAACGACACAGCCTTTAAAGGCTGACGAGAATCCTGAAGAATTACCACAACGACAGCCTGCTCAAGAACCCCAGAGGAAATCTGCAGTAGGAAGATTCTGCGTCAATATACGAGAGCGTTTCGTCCGATTTATAAATAGTTGCAGGGAAACAATCAGAAACTGTCGTGACCGGCGTCAGAACCGAACTGGTCAAGGATCAAACAGTAGTTACAACCTTAACAATGAGAACAACATGTGGGTCAGTAATGATAATACTCTGCCTAGAAAATGTGGTAAAAAGCTTGTGGACGATACCACGAATGAACACTCAAGTGATCGAGATTCACCATATCAGCAAGAGAACGAAGAACTTTATGGTGTTGGTGGGGATTACAGGATAGTCTTTGGCGATGACAATATACCTAACAACAGGGATGACAGCGGTTTGAAGCCTGAGACCAAGGAGCAGGACTCTGGGCAACGTACTTCGGTTAAACAAAACTCAGAACATTGCACTTTTGATAACCAGGACTATGACCAGCAGACTCCTGGTCACAAAGAGACAACCGAGCAAAGTTTAGGATGTCGCGACGAATATATCCCAGATTCAGGTTACCAAGAGTCGTCTCAGGACAGTCCAGGTAAACATGAAAAAGGGCACCATAAACATACTGGTCTTCAGGATACGTGCCCTGAAGATTCTGTTTATAAATCAGTTCATCAAAACCTCCAGAATTCTGAACGAAACAGTTCAATTCAACCTGATTCGGGCCATCAGACTTCAAGCCATCATCGTTCAGTACTTCATACTTCAAGCCGCCACGGATCAGGCCAACATGATACAGGTCATCATGGTTCAGTACACCATACTTCAAATCATCATGACTCAGGACACCATGATACAGGCCATCAGACTCCCAGCCACCATGATTCAGGCCATCAGACTCCCAGCCACCATGATTCAGGCCATCAGACCTCAAGCCACCATGATTCAAGCCATCATGATTCAGGCCATCATACTTCAAGCTACGATAGCGGTGGAGTCGGGGACTATGGTGGTGGTGATAGCGGTGGAGGGGACTATGGCGGTGGTGGTGGTGACAGCGGTGGAGGGGACTATGGCGGATGCGATTAAATTTGGAGGAATATACTGGCTCACGTGGAGATGACTCTAATGGAAGTAGCCACTAAGGATAGCATAGTAACAGTACAACCTCCCAATCACTATATTTTATTAAGACTTGCGTAAATTAAAAATTATTATTTTTTATTAAAAATTTTTTTATAAAAATTAGTTTATCCGCGCAACATGTATATTATAATCAACTTTAAGTAGCACATTAATTGTCTACGATTTTTAATTGTGATTAATGATTCTTAAGGCCTGAATAATGAAGGTAGAGTTGTACCTGTCTCAATCGACTGTAACTATAGCTATTAATTAAATAAATTTCTGAATCTTATTTTTTTAATATTATCCTTCTTAGTACCTGCTGCCAGATTCACAATGAGTTTCCGATCGCGCGAATAAAAAATATTAATATTAATTAAGCTTGTTACGTAATCTAAAATATTAAATGGAGATTATTATTTTAGTTTAGATCTAGAATCGATTTTCAAAGTAATAATTTAGGATCTTTTAATAAGTTTTGCGTAATTCGTGTTGCAAAGTTTTCGAATCCGATCGGAAGCTCATTGTGAATATGGGTGCAGACCAGTAAACGTACTCCGAAAAAGCTTGTTCTTAGTATAGGCGGAGTGGCTCGCCCTACTATCAGTTACAGCTAGCACTGATGAATGCTAAAGAAACATGAGATTTACTTAATAATTCATAGGAAAAATTGAAAAGCGGAAGCTGGTGGATGATTTCCATCAACTTTTACTCTTGGTTGGTCCAGAAATTTAGAAATAAGCAGCTGTTTCGTAGAAAAGTAAAGTCTGTCGGCCGTCGACAACATGAATTAAACAGCTTGCATAATTCGTGGCGCAAAGTTTTAGAATCCGGTCGGAAACGCTACCTGAATCAAGGGGCTGAAATTTCGGGCCAGTTCCATAGTATAAGTGGATCGTTATCGAGTATCAATCCTTATATATACTAATACGCGTATTATACTCATGTATACAACGTGTAACAGAAAGGTGTCACAATACTTAAGGGTGTTAGTACGATAGGTATCCATCAAAGTAAACCAATAGCAGAATAACAAAAACACTATTTAAAAAAGTTTGTTTCTCCATACAAAAATTGGTCATGTGATCAGCCAAGTTGTATGGAGGACTAACACCGTTAAGTATTGTTACACGTTGTATAGTGAGCTCGAGATGGATGATAGAAATAAACACAAATGAAAAATACGGGCGCATTAGGAGGAAACATTATTCAGATACTCCAAAGAGCGTTAGACCACTGTAAAAGAAAATGCTTTCTTAAGAAATAAGGCTCTAAGGCAGTCGCACTGAGTCGACTTTAATTGACTTTATATACAACTATATGATTTGTGACTTTAGAACTTGATTATTAATTAGGAACTTAAGAAGTGGCACAACACATATAGTGTGGTGCCCAATTAATACAGAAAAAGAAAACAAGATTTAGTTTTATCTGTGAGTGTGATGTAAGATTTTGTTTGTTTGTTTTGTTTTGGGTTTGTTAGTGCCCATGCCCATTGTCGTTATCGTTATAATAATATATTACATTACAGGCCAGCCCTTCGGCTTTCGGCTTGCCAGTCCGGTTTTAACTCGCGTCTCGCGTCCAAGCGCATATCTTCTTAGTTTGTGTCCAAGCGGCTTGCGCATAGACCTTTCCGAAACTTACATGTAAGTAATTGCCTACGAAGTGATCGAAATACATTTCTTGTCAAGAATTCTCGTGTTTTATGTATCTAGTATACAATTATACTTGAGTAAATAGGTACATTTATGCATCACAACCATTGACGTACTATTTGATCAAAAGTACCTGAACCAAGGAATTGAGATATCATTGATAAAAATAAAATGGACCAAACTGCAATCACTACCCAACCATTGCGGTCTTCCGTAAACGCAGAAACTTCAGCCGAAGTGCCGACGACACCTTCAGAAGCATTAATCAGTGATACTTTGAACAAAGAAGTAGAGAACGTTGAAAAGGAACATTTATCAGAACTGACTGCAGTGTTTAATCCTGATTCTGATCAGAAAGTGTTGAGTGAAGAAGAAAAAGAAAACAGGCGGCAACGACGCGACGAAGTTTCAGATTGCTGTTTTGTATGTGCTGATGATACTGATCCATTTTGTCTTTATATTTTATGTCATTGGATTTGCGATTGTTTAAGAGGTATTGGTCATTGTACTGAAGACTGTTTTGAAGGCTGCGCTAATTGTCTAAGTGAGTGTTGTGAAGGGGAAGCCTGTTGTTCGTGTGATTGTGGTGACAGTGGAGATGTTACGTCTTCAGCTGATGCAGACTGTCTCGGAGGCTGTCTGGATTGTTGTTCTTCTTGTGACTGTGATTGCAGTAGTTAAGAGCAGATAATACTCTGGCTCTGTTTCCTTACAAACCTCATATATATATTATCACCCTATTGACTGGAGACTGCAGAGATGTAAAATATGAGTTTTAATGTTTACCTGTATTTTCAAGATTAATTAATTATAGCTAAATACCTACTTAAAACACTATCAGCCTTATTAATAAACACGTATTAACTTAGAGCATCTTATGTCTTGTTATATCCAATGGAAAACATCATGCCCCAAAACAAGACAAATTATTAAAGTTAAGGTGCCTTTATTAATAAGGCTGTATATGCCAAGTTCCTGATTGAACAAGTATGTGCCATAATTCATCTTAACATCCTTAAATGCAGGTAAACACAAATATTGCACCAATTTCTAAGACACATATCTAAGAAACCATATGAAAATATGGATTGATCTTGCATGGCAGTGGTAAATAATACTGGGTCTAAGTTGGTGTAAATATATTTACTTTATAGACTGACCAGAGACAACACAAATGATAATTGATTGATTTATAATGATAATTATATTTCAATACACTGAGAATGTTTATAAGTATAAAAATGACTTAACTATACAAAAGTCTTACCTTAGATAGTAAGTATACATTGAAAGTTCTCAGGGATTTCAGAGGAACTGTTAGGTATGTCTAAAGTAAAATTAAATAAATATATTAATGTTTAAGGCAGAATTGAATATATATACCACGCTTTGCACTATATATATTTTTCTAAATATAAATAACTTATCCTCAAATAAATTCTCAAATATATGCATATTTAAAAATTGTAAAATTTATGTATGAAAAGGAAATTTGTTTTGAACATTGAAATAATAAAAATTGGAAAACATACACAAATCTCAATAAACTTATATAAGCGTCAAAAGCTTTTTCAGCGCCTGAACTATTGCTGTGCAAGTGTGAAACTATTGTGTTAAATTTTAATAGCTACAAGGAGTTTTTTGTAAAGTTTATATATTACCTAGCTGATTTAATAACACAAAATTTCATGCCTAAGCATGAAATAAAGTTCATTTGTTATAGACTTCCTTTAAACTTAAAATTATAACCATGTATTATGTTATAACTTATTTTAACGATTTACATAACCATATTTGTACATGTCCATGAAAATTATAAAGGATGTCAGAGACAAACACGATTTATGGTAAAAATTGAGGTGCGTTAAATTGTTGCTCTTTTACTTGTTAATTATGTATGTAGGTACAGTTATTTGACTGTAAAATAATTAAATTTTGAAATTCTCCATTAATGTGCCAACTTTAGTAAAATAATCATAATAGGAATAGTAGTAATTTTTACGTAAGAAAATTGATATATTGTTTATAATAACAGTCTTCTTTTTCTGTGGTGCCAATAACCTATTAGACCAGGGTAGATACCTATAACAATACTAAACAGTGAAAATAATAATATTAGAATGAAACACATTGGAAAAGGAGAATATTATAAAAATGAAAGGAAAAATAATTTACGGCCGATCTGAGGTCGGGCAGGGGAGGGGGGTGAGGGTTTAAAGGTAAAAAATGGTTTATATCGATTTCTGGCAAAACTAGAAGTCCTGTGGAAAAAAATTACTTATACCTAATAGAAGTATTATATAATTATAAATTATAAATTTTACAAGAAATATTATATATACATTATAATAAAAAAAATAAGGTAATAGAAATATCTCAGATAGAAATAAAGACTATTTTTTCATTTTGAAAAGACTAAAAATGCTTCTGCATTCTTATTTATTCGAATGTATAAAATATACATCAAAGTATGTTGTATGTTCTTTATAAGTAGCTTTTGATAGAAATATAATATCAATAAAATAAATATTTTTAGCAAAACTTATTTTATTTTAAGATTGTAAATTATTTTTATACTATTATTAAATTTTATGATTTTAATGCAATGCTCAGTTGACATAAACAAATAATAATTATAGTTGCTAATATTGTGAAAGCTGTTGTACTTTATAATATACTTATTTATTTTGGTATAAAAAATAAAGAAATATTTAATATAAATATTTATAAATTTGTTTTTCTCATCATATCTTTTAAGGTAATTTAGTCTTTGCTGTGATTAATAACAAATTAATTTTTCATGATTATTTGAGACGGAATTAAAACAACCATCTACGTGACTTTCGAACGACAGGCTTTTCCAGCGACAAAACGTTTTACCGACACGACGATAAACCTATAACTCTTTTCTTTTCTATAACCTTTCCATCAACGGAGAATTTGCATTTACTCCCACCTGTTCTGTTGAGTAGTTCTGATGACAGAACTACTAGTATATATTTTTTTCTGATTAGTTCTGGGAATGGGAATACAATTCTCACCTGTTCTGCCGTCAATAGTAATAGTTGCTGAATCAAAATGAAGAGAAACCCAATTGTACTGCATTTTTTTATGTAAGTATAACTAGCAAGATGTTTTTCTCTTGTTTTAGTATTATTATTAATTGTATATAACATGTGAGATGATTGTTACTGATATATAATCGTTATTATCTCAATAAATAATCATTTAATACTGACCGTCTTCGCTGGAGGTTCCAAAGCCACAGAAGCGGAATAGGGCACCGAGGAGCCAGCGAGGAAGGAAATGTGTACCTACATGTTACAAGTTCTTTAAAAAAGTGATTATCAGCTTCAATTACCGCGGGCGTCGATAGACCTTTTTAGTTATATATCGTATTTCAGTATATAATTCGTATCAAACCGATTTTGATAGTTTTAGTGAGACCACTGGAGAAGTAGTAGGTAACCTACACTATCAAAAATGAAAAAGGATTTTATAAATCTGTATCGATTTTTAACATCACAATATATGAATTGTAGATACCTATACACTTTAAACAATTAAATCTGAATAAATAGTTAGACCCATTTAGGATTAGGTTATGGAAGCAAAATGGCCTTTCAAATATTGAGACTTCAAGACTGAATCAGTTTGACCATTATGAAAGAATAACCAATAAGCAATTCGTCCTCATTTAAAAAAGTATTCAATTCAACATTGACACAGAGGTTTTGATAATATATAAGCAATGTATATTAAATGGCTTTCAACTAAAAATTACATGAAATCTAAATAAGATTAGGTAACGCATGCAGAACTCTTTGTTGAACCAGAAGAAAAAACATGTATCAAGGCTTAATTTTTTTTAATGTCGTTAGTAAGTGTTAGGTATTTAACACTCCCTTTTTTAACGTTATGTATCCCTTGTACAATATTATATTAAATAGTATAGTCTGTTTTATATACCTAAAAGGTACCCACTATACTAATATGTACATTACATTAGTAGTAGCAAAATAAACATAATATTAGTAAGTTAAAAAACCCAAGCGAAAGAAATAAAAACTATAGTTACCTGTAGGAGAAAATATTTATAAAATAGTTTTCATTCATTCCGTGACACGTATTCTCAAAAGAAGATTTCGGAAGACATTTTTAGAACCAACCTATTACCATTTCAAATGTTGGGCATTTGCTCTCATGGCTTTTTAGATTGCGAATATTTTGTAATGAGCTCTGAAGACTAGTAGTCATATTAAATCAATGTCGTTTTGTTTTGCTCACAGATAATTTTATATACTTAGCAGTCTTTTTGCATCCAAGAACATTTTGCTTCCTAAACCTTCTGATACTAAATGTAGATTTCGAGTTTACCTAGTATTTGGTAAGAATTTCCTAACTCTGAACTGTACTGGATATAACCTGTACTTACTAGCAAGCAGTGGCAACGGCCTTACATAAATAACATTTAAAGAAATCAAAATAAGTAATACACAGATTATTTTTCAGTATTTATTTTAATTTCTTCTAAGACAACACCAATTAAGTAACATAAGAATGACTAGAATAAACAGTAGACAACAGTGAAGAGCCAAAAATATGTAGAGGTACGGGTTATTTGCTAAAATATCACTAAGACCAAAACACATCTAAAAAAATATTTCACAGGCAAAAATACTTTTTACACCTCAGCAGCTCGAACAAGTACATTTTGCTGCAAGAAATCAGTGTGCAAAACCCATTTTGCTCTCTAGAGAGACAAAGTAACGTTTTAATTTTCATACAGAAACAGATTCAAAATTACTCATATCAGTACTGGCACAATACACAGTTTTGGCCACTAAAAAAAACAACTCCATACGCAAATCGCCGTGGCATAACAATGCAAAGAGTTCTTATTAGTATGTATTTCGAACTCCCTTTTCAGCAGATAGCAAGGCCTCCCTGATTTTTAAAATCATTAAAAATCATTGAGGCCATGCAATTAGTTTCCATTCATAATTCGTAACCTCATTCTGGTTTCGATTGTCAAATTAAATGTTTTCTTTATATATTTTTTCAAGTCACAACAGTCAAGGCTCCGCACAAAACTGTGACTTTTAATTTACAGAACTGTAACAACTGTACATTTAACTTTTAATTTTTGATTATATGTAATAATATAATGTTCGATTACAAATAAAAGTGGTTTCCTTTACATTCGACATAAATTGAAAAAAAACAAAATATTTGTTTATCCTTTGTGATGTTCTCACTTCTGAGGTGAAAAGTTGTATGTGATACACGAGAGCAAACATATTTGCATCTCGTGCATTATTTGAGTCTCTCAACGCTCAACATTCAAATCGTGAATTACTCGCTTCGCTCGTGATTCAATTATTGAATTTTTCGCTTTCGAGACTCAAAATCTGCACTCGCAGCAAAAATCCACTTCGCTCTCTTGTTGCACAAATAACTATTTATCCCGTGTTTAACTCTACTTAGATTTAGCATCAAATTGAAATCAAATACCTACAAACACAGACTAAATAAACAGTTGATACCTAATATTGAGTCGGATAAGTGACCTTATTTTACAAAGTTCCTTCTATGCTTAGTATATAATTACAAATAACCCAGTACCTACATTTAAAATTTAAATCGAATAACTTTTCTGTCGCTAAACAGCAAGCAATGCTTAGGTATAAGTATTTGACATTTTGCTTCTATAAATCTACCCACATCTATAGAAAAGTCTCTCTTAGTAACATAGTTTTACAGTCTAAAGAGTATTTAGTAATGATTACAAGGTTGAGGGTAGAACAAAATTGCACGATTAAGATGAAGCAAGAGTAAGGTGACGCAACCCCATGTTTTAACCAATGAAGAAAAAACTACGGGGTGAAGCTTAACGTGTCTGTCTGTGAGTGTGTTTGTCTGTGGCATCGTAGCTACCAAACGGATGAAACGATTTAGTTTTTTTTTGTTTGATAGGTGTATTGTTCTTAGCTATGTACAATGACAATCGGTCCAAGATGGCCGCCGCCAGAAAATGGCGGAGTACAATTTTTTTCCCAACTCCCTAAATATGAGTATCAAATGAAATGGCTTGACTAGAAGAATAATATACATAAAACACTATGATAATTTCAAATTCAAAATGGTTGCTTCAACAATTGTCGAGGGTTTTTCATATTTACTTGTATTGATTATTAGTAGATACCGACAACTGACGACGTATAATTTCGTTCGGTTACATAGACATAAGTATATAGCTAAAATAAATCTATGTAAGTACGCCATCTCAAGCATTCGATTACTTATCGGTGTGCGATCGTTTTTCTAATTTAATTTAGGTACTATCAGCGTGGCGGGACATCTAATGCGGATGCATCCCGACAGGTGGGCCAAAATCGTGACACAGTGGAAGCCCGATGGGCTACGCAGTCGAGCTAGGCCTAGGACACGAAGGCGTCGCGATCATTACCTATTTAAAAAAGATAAGCAGGAAGCGGCAGAAAATAGAGAAATGTAAAAGGCTTTGGGGGAGACCTTTGCCCAGGAGTGGGACAGTATAGGTTAAAAAAAACTTCTCGGCTTATGAAAAGTAAAGTCTATAATTTCTGGTATCACACCAAGTGACGCTTATCGAATTTTGGAAGAATTTTTTTTGAAGAAGAGAAGGCTTTGTTTTCAATTAAAGGAAATTTGATATTTGAAATTATTGCCTTGAAATCTTTGTGGATAGAGAGTGTCAAAAACAAAAAGTACGTACAACGTATATATGTACGTTCCTCTATGGTAGATACAAATGTCTCTCGCCTACAGGTCTGTTAGGTATATTACTGTTGTAAACTATGTAGTGGCAAACATCCTACCACCTAACAGTGAACAAAACTAACCTTTAAACCTTCTCTGAAGTCCGACAAACATTTCAAGATCAAAATCGGCACAGCCTTTCTCGAGTTTTAGCGAGACTAACGAACAGCACATGATTTTTATATATAAGAAGATGGATATGAATTGTCTTATCCAAAAACATATTATTAACAGTTGATTTTAAAATTGCTATCAATACACATTTGACTATAAAACATCGATCTGTATAATCTCAAAAATTACAACACCGGGTGCATTGTGTAAGTCGTTGTGGATTAAGAGTGCTCGCATTTGTGTTACTAGCGGAAATTAGTACGACATAGATGGCCAAATTATGTAAGTAAAATACTTTGTAGCTAAGTACTACTTACATAATGTACGTACAGACATTTGTTGTTTTAATTGTTGTGTTTATTCGAAACCTAATAAGCTCTTATTATGCTATCGTATCGAAACCTAATAAGCTCTTATTATATATTCAATCAAAAAGTTTTTTGGTTGGCGGATTGTTATCAACCTTAATTTGAGCATCTAAATATCCCCAAAGACTTACATAATGGACCCGAATACATTAACATTAAGTACACATGTAACAGCACACAAATATATTCTGCGATTATTGTATATAATATCTATATAATATAATTTATTATGAATTGGCAATAGGTGGGCATAGGTGAACTAAACTTACCTACTTAGTAGTACTTAAATCTACGATTATAGTAGTGAGTTTTCTATAAAGAACACCTAAGTCAAGCATTAATAGCAGGATAAAGTAAAGTTTATAAGTCAGGTATAGGTTGGTATAGCATAGTATGGTATAATATATTTGACAATTACTTGACTTTCAAGTGGAACGTCGTGAGTTCTAATTCCAATTCTGACTTGCATTTATCAATTTATTTGCTCACGTGCAGACAGAATTAGAGTTGACGTACACATATTAATTTAAATATAACATATTATAAGTAATTGATTTAATATTTTTTTGTAAATTACTATTATATGTTATTATATATATTTTGTGATATAATATTATTATTCTCATGCAGCTACAAAATATAATTTCTAGTTGAAGATTAGTAAATTTGTCTATCTAACTAACTGTTTCTGTAACTGTTTCCCAAATCCTATAAGATTTTTTTAAGAGCGACACGGTAAACACCTGCTTTTTCATAAATTCGACGCCGAAAGTTGGCTTAGGAAAATGCACATGATAAATATTCCATTCGTTAAAGGTCCTATTACTATAACAAATCTTATCAAAATGTTATATTAAAATAAAATAAATAATAATAGTATGTATTCGAGACATTTTTTGCTATAATATATTATTATATACTATCTATATATAATATAATTAATAGTATTTTTACTGTCCCGTTCTGTATGTTATTACTGTGGCACATTTACCAAAAAAAATCTACACATTAAAATATATATCACTATCTATCTATATCCTAGATTATTATCATTAAATGGATGATATTATGTCGTCCCGTACATAAATATGTAAAAGCGGAACAATAAAATGGCAAAACATTTTACCCTGTGGATTTCTTTCCCTGATTTATCTCGAATAAGATAGACAATAAATATGATAAAATAATTACGTTTGAGGTTTTCTTACATAACATATGCAATAATAGCTGATAAACGGATGTCAAATCATTATAATAAAAGTTATAGAATAATACTATAACAGTCGAGTCTATTATAGACGTTCAGTCAGGTGTGAGGATTCAGATCGCATATTATTATGTCTTTTTACACGTAACACACGAACAAACGTTTCGAAAGATTTATAGAACAAACTGCTTTAATCAATATGCGAAGCTCTCGCTATCGCCAAAGGGTTACATAATAAGCCCGACTTTTATAATTCAATATTTTGATGAGGTATAGAAATAGCGTGCCGATAATAATGCGTAGGTATTATGGAAAACATATATAACTTGCCGATGATCATAAAATGTACAAATTAATAATACGAGATCTATATATGTTCTAATTACTTTTAGCTAAAAACGTAACGATTCTACGGCTTAACTTAAAATGATAAATTTACAATATCTAGAACTAGAATAGATAATGGATACTATAGTATAACAGAGACTAGATGTTTGAGTATTACAAGTACAAGTTTACACATTACATACTAATCACATGACAAACTAGAGAACAAGAACGAACACACTCTCTAATGAATATTTTAAAACCAAGTCTATTCAATATATTCATTTACTATTTTGCGATCAGAGTCTGACCTGATTTTGTATGGAATCAAAACAACGTCAAATGAAAACTCGCACTCAGCACACAAGAAAAAAGGTATCATAATGTCTCGGTTGAGTAAGAAATATTTTACCGTACAGGATTATACGTTAGTGTGCTAAGCCGAACGGGAAAATGTTACTATGATACGAGCCCAGAATTCGTGAACAACCATTCCTAAATTTTGTATACAGAAATATTTTTTAACTACACAACAGATACTTAATTATTTCTCGAATTTCAGTTTTAATTAATAAATTTACTTTCATTATGACAAACGCATTGTCTCCTCTTCCGATTAGTAAGTACCTACCGATAATCTGATATAATTAATTAATCGATTTCTACACCAAAAAAAAAAATCGTAATAATATTGCAATTGACTTGGTCTTATAACATAAGTACTACTACAGTAATTATTATTTTATTTTTGTACCAATATCTACTCATTAAAATCTTTGGAATGTCACAAGACAACATTTAATAAACTATATTTAGACACGCACATATATATATATATATTTATCTAATTTAATCTGTAAGTAGATATATTTTAAGCGTGTTGATATTACAAGTAATGAGAATTTTAAATTAAATTTTAGTAAGTGTATAAGTAGGTACACTAAAAATTAAACCTCGACGTATATTAAAATTAGATTTTCTATCTAAAATGATTTAGCATATTTTTAATTAAGTTGAAACCAGCGTAAACATACGCAAAAAATAAACTCATAGGTTTCCCTAACCCAGATGTGATCATTTATTTACCCGACTACCCAAAAGGAGGGTAATATTTCTATTATAACCACCCAACATCACGCCTCAACACTGCCAGTGCCATATAATTAGAGATATAAAATATTATTCGCCCACTTTAAATACCCACTATATTTTTACAATAGTAATTCTTTCGCATTCTAAATATATTTCAACGTCTAAATATCGTTTAAAATGCCTTTGGGCTTTTACGTCATTTTACTAATTATATTTTACACTACACGCTGACTAATTGGTTGATTATTTTCCTAAAATTCATATCTATGTGCAAAAAACTTCCCCCGTACCTCGTGTACTATTTCAGACATCTGTATTCCTATTTCATAACCCATTAACGTCGATACAAGGTCATAGCGTCAATGACTTGTCGTTTGAAAACATTCAGATAATAATATAGGCAGCTATTAAACGATAATTAATCAATAAGTCAGTGACTACACTGAAGTTGACCGAACAGAGTGACATCATAAATAACAACATTGACACTAGTGTATACAGAGCCCGGTTATCCGTGTAGGTATATAGACCTCCTCGTATAGACCCTATAGATGCATTGCCCGATTTTAGTTTCATGTTAGTAACACGGGTAATTTTTACAGCTCTTCTAATAACTTTCAACGTGATATTGGTAGTAAAACTGGTAATGAACGAACTGTGCTTTGGATATATTTTAGATGTAAAAACCATTTATTAGACTTGTACAATCACTGGCAAACAACTTAAACCAATGACTTTGGCTAAACAAATTGAACCAGTGACCTTGGCCCAACAACTTGATCCAGTAACCTTGGCCAAACTACTTGAACAAAAAACCTAAGCCAAAAATCTTTAACGAATATGAAATCTTGGCTGCGCATTGACGATTTTTAGGTTTCTTTGTGTACGTGGCATGGTACTTTCCATCACCATCTCACCTTTTAGCTCAATATTTTTTGCCAGCTTTTACGAAACAATCTTATATGGACTTGAGGTTAACTGGGCAAATGTCAACTGTTCAACTAAAATCTGTATTAACCAAGTAAAAAATAAATATATACGATACGTATGTACTAATTATATATCAGTTTCTTTAAATAAAGCTGCTGAATCGTTGAACTGGATATATCGGGAGTTTGGCGGCTCAGAAGATGGCTCTGTCATGTTCTCTATATCTTCATTCTTTATGTGTTTAGGTGAAGATTCTGAGTGATACTCGTGGCGGAAGTTTCCTGTAATGTGGAAAGGATTATTTTAGACAGAATATGATAGAATCTTCTGACATAGAATATATCTATCTGATATAAAGTTGTAAAGTGAGATAAAAGTATGTTGGAACGCGATACCAATCAGTACTAATGCTGGTTGTCAACTTTGTGTAACAAATTTTTTCGTGATTTTATTGTAGCATTTAAGTACCTAGTAAAAATAAATTATTAAAATTTGTAGTGAATTGCACTTTATTTGAGTGATGCATCAAAAACTTTGCAGCATTGTTTGCCACAGATATAATACTTTATTAACAACAACGTATAAGATAAA
Organism: Ligdia adustata; assembly: GCA_947049295.1. Taxonomy (NCBI): domain Eukaryota; kingdom Metazoa; phylum Arthropoda; class Insecta; order Lepidoptera; family Geometridae; genus Ligdia; species Ligdia adustata. The sequence goes on along the minus strand of OX346236.1, from coordinate 2,846,482 downwards.
AATCTCTAAAAAGTACCAGACAACAATTGCGTGCGTCGCAAATTTTAAAATGCGGGTAGTTTTTATAATTATGTTACGTAACTGCGAAGTAAGTTGTGTTTATGTAACCAAGTGTTTGCAAAGTCAGGCAAAATAAGCGCTTGACATAAGAACAACTATATAGTTAAATTGCTAAGCAACATTCCAAAGAAATATATTAAACACTCTCAAGTTTAAATCGGACACCGATGGAGTTATACTATACGTAACGTCATAAAAATATAAACAGATCATTGAGACCCTTCTGTCGGTAGGAAAATTGTTAAAAGTAAAGTAACTATTTAAATTTTAGGGAATATTCACAGCCATGCAATCAGCAGATACTAAAGCAACAAAACTTATAAAACCAACCATACTATAGTTATATGAAAAAGCGAACTAAAATAGGGCACAAAATTTACTTACAGGCAAAGCTTGTTACGAGGAAACAGGTCACAAACACTCGCACAATCACTACGACCAAAACAATACAAACTAATCATATTGACAGCATTACCAAAATCTACATATAATCTATATACAATTGATAGAAAGGATGATCAAGAAATTATCCTTTCAATCACCGATATCTTTTTACCAGATTACTGATTAGTCACTATGGCTAACACCCTTTCATAGGGGAGACCCGTGCCTGGCAATGGGACGCTATAGATTGATACGTCTGTTAATATTTTGCCAAGACTTTGAAAGTAATTAACCAGTCACTTTGTAAATTCTATGATAAAATCATTTTTTTTTTATAATATGATTAATTACATATACAACATGAAACAGAAAGGTAACGAGTATTTAAAGGTGTTAGTCTACCAATTAAGGTAAATCCATTTTAGAAGAACATTTTGAAAAATACGAAAAAAATTAGGTTCTCTATACAAAAATTGGTCATATATTGTGCAAAATTTGGTTCAACAATGGGTTCACTTTCATGGATAGACTAACACCCTCAAGTATTGTCAAACCTTTCTGTTACACGTTGTATATATACATCCTAAAAAAACTTATCCTAAAAGCCCAGCTTACTCGGTAAATAGGTCTTTAAATGCCGCAGAAAGGTTTATGATCCGTGAATATAGTAACGAGACTCCCATTATTTGACTTCGAAGAAATGCTTTAAATGATGTAAACATAGAGGAACGTATCTTAAATAAAGCATTCTCTTCAAAGCATCTTAGATGCTATTTGAATATTTTTGACTAAAAGTGTATGATACAAAATTACTTAATAGTTACTTTATTATTATGGACAACTCGTATTTTGCATTATAAGAAGTATAGAAAAAATATTCGGGTTTTCATTATCTCTTGACAATAATAATAATAATACCTTTTTTTTCATGACAATAAACTCTCTGTAAATGTACACTTCGATGTAATGATTAAAGGTTCCTCACCATTAATCATTCCATCGAAGTAATTTATATTTCTCCTAGGTTTTAACTTTAACCAACAGCTATTTGATGAAACCCTTAACATAATTACTTTTTAGCTTTTTAACGCTCTCAGTCGAAAGTGATGTTTTGTAAAATTGCAGTAAATATAAATTATAAATATTTTTTTGTTTTATTATTACAGGAAAATTAAGCAAAATAAAATCGAATAAAAGAGTAAATGAGGAATGTTTAATATTTATGACTAACATAGCACCGGCTAAAATACATATAACAATATAATAAATAGTTTATAATACAAATGCAAACATGAGTCTAAGATCTCTTTTGCTTTACGGTACATTTGGACGGTTCTTTTTTCTTTAAAGTTTTATTTTCTTTTGTACCTATAAGCTAGAAACGCGTCTAAGTTTTTTAGGCCATCTAAAGGTTCAGCTTTTTATAATATTACTGCCCACTATAAAATACAGAAAACATTTTTTATTTTTTTAGATAATCCGCACCAAACTAAATCCACTTTTAATACTTTTGTGATTTATTTTCAAATCATAAAAATACTGTAAAAATTAAATAAAGCAAGAAGAGATCTTTTACGCAATATTAGCTTAGCTATTAGCTTTAAACCTAAACAACATATCAGAAGAAAATATAACCTAAAGTTAAAAATAACCTAATTATACTGAGATTGGAACCGACTCTGAGGACAATGACAATGTATTGTCTTTATAAATAGACGCGTTTACACTTGAGCATGTGTTGTCTCGTTTTATGAGATAGATTACGACGATTACGTCATGCATCAAAACAAGGCAGAGACGCTCAATATTGAGACGCGTTGTAATAATAAGAGAGTAAAGGTTGTAGCACACTATATCAACTCAAAAACTAATCTCTCGAAATAAGATGGTATATAAAGAATATTTAGTGTTTTCCCGCCTCGTCTTTATGTCAGCGTGAGAAATCGAAAAATATTTTTGTTCTTATGGTGTGGTTCCTCCTCACCAAAGCCTGTAAAGTAACGTAACGCCTGACTCCATCAATTATCTAATGTCTCGAATTTAATCTTGAGGTGTGGGAGGTTGCCAAATTGACAACTAATAAAAATGATAAAAAGATCAAAACCAGACTAGTTTTCTTTTTTGGCAATTCTGTTCTCTCTCTGAACAAAGTCTATGATAAGTATGCAAAGTAGGAATTTTTCGAATGGATCCAGTTGATGCGATGATGATAAGTTTACAAGTTAATATGTGGACTATAACCTTCAAAGACAGATCTAAAACAAGTAGAACTTTAAAAATAATTACAATCAATCAATTCTGCAGGCGACTATATATATATATATATATATATATAAACCGCTGCAGTGCCTATTGTTCGGCTATTAAATAACTGAAATCGGACCAAACGTCTTTAAGGAAATGGAGAACATCAAAAAAATTCGACAATTGAAAACCTTTATTTGAATTATTTTATTTCATTAAAAAAGAGACAGCTTTCACTTCTCTTTCTTTTTCATTTCAGGCATTTCAATAGAGGACAAAAGAGTTGTTTCAGAAATGTATGGAGCTCCGGCCAAGACAGTGCACATGATACTATATGTACGTTAGGGATTGTTAAAACATTAATATATTAACCAAATTCAAAATAACGTAACTTATCGTAGTGTACAAAATCAATTTCAAATCAAATTATATCCATGTTTTTATTGTGTCAATTTTGACATCTGTAACGGGCGGTATAAGTGATAGAGCAATGTGATCATTGCAGTCAACCTAGGATATATTAATCTTCCAGGGATGCACTACAGTTAACAGAAGTTATATATTTTTGTACACAATAGAGGAGGCGACTGACGCATTTTTCATTAATACACAGTATTCACCACATCTTTAGGCATTTTTTGGTAGACGTACAATGTCCTGGCCGAATATGAAACAAATCCTTTACTCACCTAGATCATGCCTTCAGAATTGGACCCAATAACTTGAAAATAAAATGAGTACAATTAAATTATAGTCAGAGTGTAACTAATGTAAGTAATATTTGGTTCAGATGCTAGGATCTACAAAAACAATGAAATACAACTGACTTACAAAGCTTGGGAGTAGCTCAGGAGTACCAGTCAAGTTTAACTTAAACCCCCTCCCCATAAATCATTATTATTATTTAGGTTTTTACGCATTAGCCACTAAAAATTAAACAAAAACTCTAAACTAAACCTAGTGCAATGGACACAAATGCATAAAAAGCCGTGAAATCTAGCTCGGGGATATCAAACAACGTAAAAGAGCACAACAGAAGATTTCTATGGAAAATTCACGAATTTTCATTTTTTGTTGGGACCTACTTGACGTCATTAGGAAGCTAATGAGGTCAATTAGTTTATGAAAATTAATGCCCTACTACGGAGGTGATGAAATTATTTTTCCCCATACTTTTTCTGATGACATTTATACTTAGATAATAATTATCTGAGAGGACTAGAAACCGAAAACGTAAAATTACTATTGCACGATATGTTTCAACAAAGCTAAAAAAATGCAAAAAACCTAATATTAAATAGTATTTATTTATTACCCACCCGGGTAATAAAGTTGGGCGGATTTGGTGTTCGTCGTAACCAGTTACGAAAAGGGTATACCGAAACCAATTAAGAAACTTCGCCTTAGTAAAAAACAGAGCTACACAACTAGGATCAACTCAGAATTCAAGAAAAAATCTCATGTTTTATTAAAAAAAAAAACTATGAATAAAAAATTTAATAATATGTTTTAAATTTTTGTTATCAAGGGACCTGCCCATTAAAATATTGTACCACCTGTATGTGATAGATATACTACTAAACGCTTTGCTTCGGCTTTTATTATGCGAACGGCTAGGTTGTGGAATTCGCTGCTGAGTTCTCTATTCACTGATAGCTTTAATCTCGGTCTTATAAAATCGCGATTGAATCAGATTCTTCTAGGTAAGCGTGCCACATCCTAGGTCCCATTACTGCTTTACATTAAGCGAATTGCGGTTAATAACCTATTATTTATAAAAACATATACCTTTCTGTTACACGTTGTATATTATGAAATACCTACAATATACAATAATACATTGTTTCTCATTTAAAACCATATACAATAAGTACCCTCCTCAGTGAATATCTAAATTATTTTCTAAAATTAACAACTTGCCGTTTTTATATTCGGATTAAAACGTAAAAGCATTATTCTATCTATTAACGAAGCTTGACTTTGCCTTACTTTAATCATAATTAGTCTAGTATATTTGCATTACCATTGTCTTAAACAAAATGTGTAAGTTTTTTAGATAATTCTACAGCCATCAGCCTGTGTTCGATCACAAATAAATTAAATCAACTAGAAATTTTAGATAATTTGGGACTAACTCTGAAAGCTTTAAATGTCAACTAACTTTCTAGTTTTGAAGCCATTCCGTCTCTTTTTAACACACTTTAAAAGAAAGCGACGTGAAACTTGCATAATTTTTTGAAACTTTCAAAATTGGACCCAATTAAATCTATGAGAATATTACCAGCATTTTTTATTACATGTGGGGACAAGGGATATGCGTATATTTTGTCGTCCCAAATATTTAAAACAAACGTTACAACGTTTGTTTTAACATATATTAAATAAAAAACACGTTTTTTTGAAAAATTGCTAACTAAAAAATTACTGACAAAACAAACCTCAAAATGCAACTATTGCTAATTATTTAATATTATACATAAAGATTATGTACATAGTCAAAATAAAATCAAAAATTAATACATGGACGATGGTACGTTATAATTGTGCGCCTTATAAACTTATCTCAACTTTGAAAATCTTTCGTCTCGTTTTATCCAACTGGAAACACCACGAGTCAAAACAAGACGAAATACTGACATAAAAGCAAAAGAAAATATTACGACTCCTTCCTTCACATAAATCTCGTCATACCGTTGTCTCGAATAAGATTTATTAAGAGCATGGACTAATTATAATGTAAATCCAAGTTTTATTTCAGCAAAAAGGTAAATAGCTCGTTTTTGTTATGTCGATTTTGATATTTGTGACAGCCGATACAATTCTTCATAGTACAATAAAACCAGAAACCTATTATACAAAAATCTTCTAGGGATTTTCTTCTTCTACTCTAATTCATAAAATTTAGATATTTTTGTACTCAATGAAGTAGGCAACTAATGCAAGTTTCATTAATACATAGTATTAACCACATCTTTAGGCATTGTTTGTTACCTAGCAAGTCCTTAAAGAGCTTGTACAGTATACTATGATAAAATTCAAATCCAAGATGGCCGCTACTATAGAATGGAGACTTTATTAATTTTTTATTTTACTTGTAGAACTGTAGTTATTAACTCATATTGAGAATTTTCATGACTGGGCAGCATGTCAACCAAATTAGCCAGATTGGCAGGAATCTGGATGTGTTAGTTTTGAATCCTGTGTTAGTGTTGTTATTTTAGTTCGTTTTTCTTATTTTGAATTTTTTCAACGCTAAGTGTGGTTTAACTCATGTAAGACAAAGGATGTTCAAAATTAAGATACGTTTTAAATAATGACAGTTAAAAACTAAAAATGCGTGCATTATGCATACAAAAACCATGCAAGTCTACTTTATGGTCACTATATTTGGTTAAACAAAACTATTTAAAACATTGCATTGATCGTGACGTCAGGACCGTTAACGTGTTGGAAAATAGAAAAAAGTATGTTTTTTTTGGCTTCATAAGTGACTATTTTAGGCCATTGTAAGCTCATTTTTTATATATTTCGAAACATTTACAAATTCACATACATTATAACTGACACATACGCAATTTTCATACATATTTAGGCAGGAGTTCAATTTATTTTAAAAACATTTTTTCCATAGTAAAATATTAAAAAAACATTATTTCTTGAGCAAATTGTGTTGGTGACTTATCCAACAAATCTCTTTTGTCATATGTCAATGATTTACTTATCTAGTTATCATAAAATATTATCAAGCATCTGTCTCCCGACGACTGACCTTGCATCGACGTTATGTTACTTTGAGTTATGCCAAGGGTTGTCGAAAATCGAATGTAACGGACGCTAATGCAAAGTTAATGCATACAAATATGAAACTTAACATAACAAACATAAAAAAAACATACAGTCGAATTGACTACCTCCTCTTGTTTAGAAATCTGTAGATATTAAGTCAGAAGCCTATTATTTAAACAAATAGAGATTCTTAACAAGAATATTTTCTCTGAAGGTTTTCTTTCGAATACGCTAACGGCCTCTAATAATTGTTCTAAGTAGAACTAATTAGCAAATAAACATTGAAAACAACGTAAATACACATAATAACTGTACAATGCCCACAAGGCAAGTCACGTCACAACATTAAACTAAAATAAACCAAGATAAAAATAAGATAATTCTTTAGCAAATAATTATCTTATCTTTATATTGGTTTCTAACTAGAACTAAAATTCCGAAAGTAGAAGTCTATGAACTGAAAAAAAAACTACTGAATACTCACAGATTGTTTAAGCTGCGCGCATTTCTGTTATGTTTTGATGATCTTATCGGTCTTTAAGGCCTACGGCTTGAGTCAAAACCTGTATTAAATTTGATACTACGATACGATATCGCTTCAGTTTGGAATTAAAATTACAGGGCCCTTATTCACGAAGCACATTTCAACATGTGACGCGGCCGCGTTATTTTGAGCGCGTAAAATGTGCGTAGAACTATTAGGTATATCACTGAGCCAATGTCATATTTTATATCGTACCATGGGACGGAATGCGCTCGTTTTGCATCATCTGAATTACGTATTGCGTCCACATAAAGTTAAACACGTCACGCGTTTTCAGCAAGGAATCTCATTTTTCGTTAGAGACTAAGGGCCCTGTATATATTTTATAATGTCTCGCTTTTGGGAGTTTCTAATGTTCATAGACTTCATTCAATCATTTCGCATCTAAAAATTATTCAACAAACTACTCGTACAAAGGTCAAAGACTAACTAAAACTAAAACAGAAGCGTCAAGAGCTAAAACAACTAAAGCTGTTGCGGTCACATTTCACCCGCCGCGCTTTCCTACAGCAAAAACCGTAGCACTTCAACGCGAAACAACAAAAACCTCTCCTACTCCCCTCGGACTTGCAAGACTCTCGACTGTTCAATCTTTGCAATTCGGGAATCGATCGATTTTCCAATAGTTTATCTAATCGATTTTTCAACTGAGTGGGCGATACGCTGCGATCTCGATTCAGCTTTTTAGGTTTTACATCGATAGTCGCATCGCCTAAGATATCGTTTAGTTCGCTCAATTCTTCGCTGCCAGACGACGCTTCGACGTTAGGACTGTGCGAGTCGATACTCTCAGGCGTGTAAGGATCGACGCATCGACGAACGGTCAACAGCGATCTATCGACGTCGTTAACGTAGATACCATCGTAACTCGAATAGTCCGCGGAAGTGATTTCTACTAGCGGTATTCTCGATCGGAATATAGTTTCGTTTAGCGAGCCCGTACGCGTGCGGATTAAGTTGCGGTTTTGCGTAGTTAAGTTGTGATTTAGGGTGAGTTCGTTCGATCGGCTGTAGGAGAGGTGGTTGAGGGGTAGTTTTAGTTTGGTGAGGTCGGGGTCCGTCGGGGGTCGGATTAGTCTGGGGGGTGCTACTGTGGAAATTCGCGCGGCGCGAGAACATAACTCGCAGGGGAGTGAACAACATGGTAGCGTACCTCGGTCCGGTTGTAGTAACACCCGGAGGTAGATCGGCTGTGGAAATAAATATTAAAGTTCAAATTTACTGATGTAAACATATAGTTAACTATGTTGAAATGGCTAAAATACGAAAACTATAATTGATGGAGTCAGGCGTTATTTTGCGGAAATTCATTTATATAAAGATGGTATATACAAGATATTTAGTGTTTTCCCGCCTCGTCTTGATGTCAGCGTGAGAAATCGAACAATATTTTTGTTTATATGGTGTGGTTCCTCACCACCGCCACACCTCACCTTATTATTTCTCATTCTCTCAGTATCCGACTTCCTCGACACGTGTTTCGCCTTAGCACAAGGCATCCTCAGGAGATGTTTACTCTTCAAGCGCTCGCTCGAAAGTGAGCTGTTGCGCCTCTGCGAGTTCTTTATAAATATCTTGTATATACCATCTTATTACGAAAACTATAAAAAAATAATTATCACACTTCACACTATTATTACATAGGTGAAAGTTTGTATGTGTATGTGTTTGTTTGTTACTCTTTCACGCTCAAATAGCTGAACTGATTTGGATGAAATTTGGCACCAGAATATCTTATGTGTCGGATACACATAGGCTACTTGTCATCCTGAAAAAATTAAGTGTTTCCCTATAATAGTCAGATTAAAGCGGGTAATAGTGCAGGGCGCAGCAGTAAAGTAATATGGCAGACGATATACAGCCCTAGCAGGACGTTAGTGCAGGGAACTAAAATTGAATTGAAAGCGAAAGGTCAGTGAATTTATTTATTTCAATTAATTAAGCAAATGGTTACAAATCTGCAGTCGATTAAAATTCAAAATTTAATATATATTTATTGCTATATTAGATATCACATGCAGATCTTAAAGTAATGCAATAAGTAGTTATATATCTAATATTAACCCTCATCCCCGCCCCCACCCTTATGTGAGACACATACCTTGTGGTCGCCCATGCAGACGGTGGCGCCCAGCGTGCCGTATTCGGGCCGTCGTCGCGCGGGAGCCTCTACCAGCCGCCTTAACTCGGCGGATAGGGCTTCGCCCTTCGGAGAGCCCTCAGACTGGTTGCGCACCAGCTTGCGGCGCTGCCCCGTGGCTGACAGCTCGTGGTCTGCCCTGTATAATTATACTTTATTTAACAACAAGCGCTTCAATGCGGTAATACTGAGGTTACCGCATTTTATTAAATTCCCAACCTTAACATATTCATTTCCACCATTAAAAATACACTTACACCAACGTTATTACCTCGCTTAAACTAAAATTACGCTTACGTTAACTTCACTAGCTTTTAACGTAATGTGCAGAGCTACGACTGCAGGCTCGAACATTACAACGCAGCTTCTCTTAGCCTCGGGCGTAAAACAGCAGATGTTATTTTTCTACTTAAAATTATAATTATACTTGCAAAAATTAACGTCTCGTTACAATAGGTAGTCGGCTATGCAATAGCAAGAATTTTGGCCTACCTTGTCATATATCTCGTACAAATTACGGTCTTATTTCGCCTGTCAACCGGTTGTGACGCAATTACAATAGTGTCTGTCAGAATATTAACATACATTAGAATATAAACAGATAATTTAATTATTTTTATACTGTATAAGTAGTTATATTTTGAGTGTATTTTTAAGCATGCTGTGTCTGTTTTTAAAAGCGCGTTTAGCCAAAACTTTAACATATATCTATGTTTTATATTCAATACAGTTGTAAAGTCCAGTTGACGGACCTAATAAAAAAAAACGCTTACGTAAACTTAATAATCTTGCTTAAGTTAAAAATACGCTTACACCAACTTTATTAGATTGCTTAAACTAAATTTACGCTTACGTAATGTTTGAACTAAAGTTACGCTTACGTAATGTTTGAACTAAAGTTACGCTTACGTAATGTTTGAACTAAAGTTACGCTTACGTAATGTTTGAACTAAAGTTACGCTTACGTAATGTTTGAACTAAAGTTACGCTTACGTAATGTTTGAACTAAAGTTACGCTTACGTAATGTTTGAACTAAAGTTACGCTTACGTAATGTTTGAACTAAAGTTACGCTTACGTAATGTTTGAACTAAAGTTACGCTTACGTAATGTTTGAACTAAAGTTACGCTTACGTAATATTTGAACTAAAGTAACGCTTACCTAGCGTTCATAGCGTGCTGTACGCTAGTAGGATCGGCGATGCTTTTCCTGCTGATATTAATCCCAGGCACTGAAAGCGCGTCTAAGTCCGCTACGCTGCTTTTCTTCTCCAGGGACTTGCCCGGACTACCCTATAATATAATAAATCTAATAGAATAAGCAAATATAAAATAAATAAATTGAATAAAATAAAAATATTTTTGGAGTTTTTAGACAGAATTTAAAAAAAAAGCTTGATTATGGAATACGACTGGAATAAGCTTTGTGGTCAAATTGTCTTTGTGATTCTTATTGGTCTTAGACTTGCTTTTTTTACTGCAGCCAGCCTGATGTAAAGCGATAATAAAAGCGGCCCAAGATAAAGCACGCTAGCCCAATCATGTCGATTCAATAGCCAGTTAAAAATAATTCCTTGTCAAAATATTTATTTTCGCTCCATCGAAAAAAAAATACAGGTTGATTTTATATTTATATGTCTAAATTTACTTCTACTGAGGCACAAAAATAAAAATTATTGTGTTAATTTAAATTCCGTTAACTTCGAACTAACGGTAACTTTGTTATTAAGTTAGTCGGTGAACCGCGAAAGAGCGCGGGCTCAATTCCTGGTCTTGGCATGCACCCCAAAGTTTTTCACTTATGTGCACATAAAAATCAATTACCTAATAAAAAAACTAAAACGGTGAAGGAAAACATCATCGTGAGGAAACCTGCTTGTCGGAGAATGTTAATAGTATCCAAGACACAGTTAAGTCCCCAATCTGCAATTTAGCCAACGTGGTGGACTTTGGCCTACACCCCCGTCTTGAGGGTGACCCGGGCCCAATGGTGGGACATGTCCTAGTCTCTTTATATTTACCTGATGGTTCTGCCTAGCGGGAGAGCCGGACCGTGCCGGGCTGGAATCTGAAGATGACACACGACCGCTGCTCTCTGAATCCGTCACTGATTTCCTAACAGTAAGAACCATTGCATTTAACTATTCATTTGACCGACTACCTTACGTCAATTGAATGTCAAGAATTTAATATTAAGTAATCATATATAAATGAGATTTGTAAGTTAAATTTTTTAAGTAATTATTAATTCAAATGTAATAAGACTTGCCTGTAACGAACGTTATTTAACGGTCAATAAATATTACTTTACTTTACTTTGACAATATTTAAAATTGTTGACCCCCTCATTTTTATTACGACAATGAAGAGATAAATGAAAAATAACGTATCACTGTTTTTTAATTTTACTCACAATTTAATTATTACAATTTTAGAGATTTTTGTAAATGTAAGTTAAGTTTAGATTAATATTATTCTCATACGAAGCTCGTAATGTTGTCATAAATTATATGTATTTTTGTTTGTTACTTTTATACGAGCTTCGTACGAGAATAACATTATTCGGAACTTTACTTAGATGTTCAAAAATCATTACAAACATAATAATTGCATTCTGAGTAAAATAAAAAAAGGAATACGTTATTTTTACTTGATCTTTTCATTATTCTAGTAATAAAAATGGGTCAATAAGTTTGAAATGTTGTCAATTATGTTGTTGGTTAAGTAGAGTTGAAAGTTAACTCGTAGTTAAAACGTTGAAAGTTAATCATCATTTATTACCGACTTCAAAAAAAAAAAGGTACTCAATTCGACTGCATTTTCTTTAATTTGTAACTTGACTTCTGTTTGGCTAAACATTTGATTATTTTATGTTTTATAGTGTATTTATGTACTATTTCCGAAGTGTACCTGTGTACTATTTCCGAAGTGTACCTGTGTACTATTTCCGAAGTGTACCTGTGTACTATTACCGAAGTGTACCTGTGTACTATTACCGAAGTGTACCTGTGTACTATTTCCGAAGTGTACCTGTGTGCTATTTAGTAAGTGTATCTGTGTACTATTTCCGAAGTGTACCTGTGTACTATTACCGAAGTGTACCTGTGTACTATTACCGAAGTGTACCTGTGTACTATTACCGAAGTGTACCTGTGTACTATTACCGAAGTGTACCTGTGTACTATTTCCGAAGTGTACCTGTGTGCTATTTAGTAAGTGTACCTGTGTACTATTTCCGAAGTGTACCTGTGTACTATTTCCGAAGTGTACCTGTGTACTATTTCCGAAGTGTACCTGTGTACTATTTCCGAAGTGTACCTGTGTGCTATTTAGTAAGTGTATGTATTGATTATAACATTTTGTGTATTAAATATATATTTTATTGTATACCCCGTTTTATTTCATTTCATTTTCACAACTGTCTCCATCCTAAGGTTGCCTGGAAGAGATCACTTTTTAGCGATTAGGCCGCCACTTGTAGCACTATATTTTGTAAGAGTTTTTCTTACGTATATAATTTTTTTTTGTGTGTCTTCCAATAAATTTTTATCCATTTATCTAGCTTTATGAATTTTATCAAAATATTGTACCATATAATTTGTTCAAACAAAACAATTTATTTTTCAACTCTTTCGGTCAAACATAAACAAAACAAAAAGCAGGTGAATTAAGAACCTCCTCTTATTGAAGTAGTTCAAAAACAAGAAATAAATAGTAACCTGGACGCGCTGTGATGTTTGCTCTCTCCCGTTCTAACATCTTGCACTAGAAGCCGCGCCGACTGAGACAGAAGCACGCGGTCGCACCAAGAAGGACATCTGATAACAAACACACATATATATATACAAATATATATATATATTTGTCGATATATATTAGGGCATCTACTAAGCCGAAACGGGGTCAGTATGCTCATCCTAAGGAACCAGTTTCACTATGGGGCCAACTCTGAATTCGAGAAAAATAATCTGCTGTTAGATACATTTTGTAGACGACCAATTAACGTACCTGGTTTTCATATAATGTGTAGGTAGCTGTAAGTCTTCTTCAAAAGGGTAAGATGGCGGGAACTTGACCGGGAACTCGAACAAATGAGGCTTTAACGCTTCCAGCTCGCGGTCGTACCGTTGTAACTGTAGAAAAATATTTATTTATTTGGATAAACACAGTAATAACATCATGACAGTAAAACCGAGGCGATGCTACACTAAACTATTTTATGAAACATGAACTTTTAAATAATAAATTTAATAATTTAAAATTAAATATAATGTTTTATATATACGAGTAGAAAACTAACGCGTGTTTCATTTAAATCGTTTAAGAAGACAAGTTCTAACGTGTACCTCAGTGCGGGACGTGTCGCCGTTGAACACACAAACGACTCATTACATCCCTGATGGAGGTCACCGAATGTGAACGAAACTATAGTTGAACCTTTCCAACAATCAGGTACAAGTGAAAACTCGTCTTCATAAACAATATGAATATAATATGTAACAGATTTTTATTAAAATCCCGAACAGCTAGGCATTTGACCACAAGTTCGCACGACCACGGAAGTCAGCGACACTGTAGCCCTAAATGGAGCATGCCTAGTCTGGAATACACTGGCTTTCAAGGAGGGCTGCCGGAACACACCGTTAGGTGCTTGGCGACAGATTTTACAACTTGAGGGTGGTAGCTAGCCAGGCGAGCGATAGGAAACTCATTACCACCATGCTATGGTTTCCTCACGATGTTTTCCTTCACCGGTAGCTCGGGCTCTTTTTGCATGTTACGTGGGATCGAACCTTGTACCTTTTGCACGGCAATCGACCCCACTAACCACTCGACTATCGTCGCTATACTCAATAAAATAACTATCAAAAAAATTGGAGATAGATTATCTATAGACTACTTAATATCTACAGATGAACCAAATTTTCCAACCCAACACCAGTGGCAGAGTGTCTAGCATGCTAGCGGCATTACCACGCTGAATTTCAATGCTTATACGTCGGGCCAGATAAACACCGTCACTTCTCTTTACGCGTCGTTCCAATAAAACGAGATTATTTAATTAATTGTACGTTTCAGACTGCATCTAGATCTAACATTTTCATCTTCAGTTAATACTTAAAACAAGTCGTTGGAAGCGACTGCTAAATATTTAAACCTGTGTATAATCTCTATTTTATTTTTATTTTCGATGTACCCAGTGTCACTCTCACGACTAAGACGAATCTACTGACACCACTCACATAAAAATACGTCAAGCCGTTCAGGCTCTACAGCGTGTCAAAGAAATATACATACATACATATACACTTACATACATACATACACTCGAAAAACATAACCCTGTGAATGAAATTAAAATGAAAATAGTTTACGTAGTAACTTTTTACATTTTGTTCACATACGGTCAGTGATTCTTATTAAGAAAGTTTTAGCCTGTGTTAAGAATCCCTGCTCTTCTTTAGCTTAGCGTACATGTTCAAGTTACATATAATAAAAAAATCAAATGAAAAAGTTTACAATACAAAGGACTCGTTTCAAAAATGTATGGAGCTCCGGCCAGGACATGTACATGATACCATAAATACCTTATCGACTATTAATCTTTAATATTTCAAGCAAATTCAAAATAACTGATCGTAGTGTACAAAATTAATATCGAATGAAAATGTTTCCACGTTATTTACGCTAAAAGGTGATTTACGCATTTTTACTCGTATTGTGTACATTTTGACATTTATGTCAGGCGGTACAACTCTTAGACCAATGCGACCATTGGAGTCAACCAAGGATACATAAATCTTCATACAATTCACCGGATTTAGTTATTTTTGTGCACAATGAACGATACTAACGCATTTTTCATTAATACACAATATTCACCACATCTTTAGGCATTTTTTAGTAGAAGTACACTGTCCTGGCCGAAAATTAAACAAATCCTTTATTATTAATAATAATAATAATATGGGACAATATCCACACAAACGTGTACGTGTGTGAGTGTATGAATGTGTGTCTATATGAGTCCTTTCGCAGTCGGCTGAAAATCGACTACGATTCGGCTGTCCTTTTTCCATTTTTGGTCTGATTTTGATATTATTTTGTTTATGCTGATGGTCTGCAACTTACCCAGGGCTCTCTGAATATCTGCTGGTGGTCTGCGTGAGAGAACTCCTTCTTGCCGATGGTGAGCATCAACTTGGACGATTCTCTAGCTCGGAACTGCAGTCGGGACGCGTCTGCCTTCTCGCTATTTTGCACCCGACTCGCTGTCAGCTCTTCGGTTATTTTCTATGAAAATGTATATATTAATTCGTGAAGCAGCGTAGTGGCTCAGATAGATAGATAGCAGAACGCTTTATTGTAGACACACAAAACTTAAAAACAAAAAAATCAGTCTAATGTCATAGTATTGAGGCCCTCCAATGACCGTAACATCGCTTGGGATTATTATTACACCAGAGCAATATTCCGCATTAGCGCTCAGCCGACGCAGGTGTCGAATACATAAAAAATTCGCCGATTAAGGACCCTGAGCACGGTTCCAGTGCTCAGGATCGCCTCTCGTCGCGATCACCATCATCAACTTACAATCAGCACCCCAACATTTAAGGATAGGCAAAGGAATTGCAGCAGATCCCACCGTTGAAGGCCCGAACCCGCTAATCTACGCGAGCACGAGGAATTTGGTGAATCAGTCGCAAATTTCTCCCTATCTAAACCATTTTCCTGGTCCCAATAATTAAATTTTGTTAACTAGTATTTCTGCGAGCTTTTTGTTGTTAATTATTTTTATCATTTATATCTTACCTTAACAACGCCCCCAGTGTCCGTCCGAAAGTTGAAGTCCCCGAATATGAAGTATGGAGCCGCGTTGATGTCAGAGTGAAGGTGACGTAGTGTGTGACGTAACGCGCGCCGTCGGCTGCGGCAGTATACCTGCAATGCACTACATATTATACATACATTAGGAACAGTTGAAGTCCTGGGACACTGCCCTGAGATACACTTACATACATATGTATATTAGGAACAGTTGAAGTCCTGGGACACTGCCCTGAGGTACACTTACATACATATGTATATTAGGAACAGTTGGAGTCCTGGGACACTGCCCTGAGGTATACTTACATACATATGTATATTAGGAAGTTGGAGTCCTGGAACACTGCCCTGAGATACTCTTACATGCATATGTATATTAGGAACAGTTGGAGACCTAGGACACTGCCCTGAGGTACACTTACATACATATTTATATAAGGAACAGTTGAAGTCCTGCGGCACTGCCCTGAGGTACGCATATATACATATGTATATAAGGAATAGTTGGGACCTTGGGGTACTGCTCTAAGGTACATCAAATTGAAAGATCATCGTCAACATTTTAAACAAATTAAGCAGTCCTTGTGCGTTTTAGGTTTTTTTTTTTAATTAGGGTAATGCTAAAGTTCCCTGAAATATATGTAATTTCATTTAAGGGGAAGAGACGAACAGATATTTAAAAGGTTATGTAAAATTGTACCAACTGAAGGGTAGGGCTCCATGGCGAGCAGGTTGGACGCGTCGTGGAACAGGTGAATGTTGACGAACTCGACCGCAGTACCGCGTACCTGCCACCGCGTGCGCAGGAATCCCTTGCGCGACCACTTGCACTGTTGACCGGTGGAAGATTAGACGGTGTTAAAGTACTGTTCGCATGACCATAGGCTAAGATATGTTCATCTATTTTTAAGCTATACTAAGACCATGTATATACCATATCTGAGGCGAATAAAGAAACAAATATTATCAATGGCGAATAACTTGATCTTGACTGCGAAATGACGATTTTTGGTCTCTCTGGCCTGGGAGAAATCCCTGCCCTGTATCCTAGGGCTTTCATAGAGACGCACATGACGAAACAATACCCCTCCTCCCCACACTACGCCACGTTTAGTTCAAGAAGATTGCCGATCAAACTATATTGGTAATGAACAAAGTTTCTTACTATAGCTTTTAAGGCGCAGAATTGGAAGAATGCGCAACCTCGTTCGTTTGTAATTTTTATTACTTCAATATGTAAAAGATGTTTTCATAAAAATTGGCGTTACCGTAATATTAAATATAGTTTACCACCATTTTTAAGTATTACAAAATATTAGTATTAATTAGTTCTTTTTATAATAAAACTAGCTGACACGCCGAACTTCGTGCCGCCTAACAGTCATGTATGTATCTCTCCTTTTAAACCTTCCCTGGATTACGACAATCATTTCAAGACTAAAATCAGCTATATCAGCCCGGCGTTCTCGAATTTTAGTGAAACAAACGGATTCATTTATATATATATATATATTAAATTTTTACTGTTATAAGAACCTTCTCCTGACAATAACAAACACAACAACAAAAATATTAGTGAAATTGGTCCAGCCGTTCACGCGTGATGGCGTCACCAATGGATTTATTTATATATATATACAGATATGTTTTTGTAGTATGAACAAAGTTACTAACTAGAGATAGCTATTAATGATTACCATGATATATTTTTTCTTTATAGCAGATGTGAAGCGAAGATTGAGCACGCTTGCTTAAAAGAAAACGATTTAGCCGCGACTTGTAAAAGCCGACATTATAGCTATAGAGAAATAAAGGACTCAGCAGTGAATTCCACGATCTGGCAGTCGGCAAATTAAAAGTAGACGCAAAGACTTTCGTGCGAGTCGGTGGAACATCTACAATGTAACTATTTCACCTATTGAGATGAGATTTAATATTTTAGAAGAATATAGATAGGACAAGTCAGCTAAGACAGGGCTGATTGAAGAGGTTCTAAAGCAGTTTTATCCGCGAGTGACGCCAAAGGGCGAAGTTAGTGTTGTAACAGCGGCTGAAGCAGGTGTTCGAGGAGTTAGTATATCCTGTTTTAGAATCTAGAAAATGTAGCAATGGAAGAAGGAAGTAGTGGTGAATCATGGCACTCCTAACTCAGGATAAATCTTAGTGGGGAGCAAACGTAAACTTTTTTCTTATTGAAGATTAAGGCTTGCGATTGACTGGAACTCGCCTTATGTGGCCTAAGATTGGCCCACGCTTGCCTAGAAGAAACCGATTCACTCGTGACTTCAGACACCCAACGTTATATTACGATTTCCTGAACATCACAGATTCTAAATTAGTTTTCGTGTGTAGTTTGTCAAGTGTCACATGAGTATTAAATTTTTTGTAACAATTACGACATTCAAATTTTCTCGTCACGCTTTCTTAAGGCGCTAATTCGTTGAAAGCCTTTAGCAAAGCGCCTAGTTTGCTCCGATGTGATTATAAGTCATTATATTTACATTAAACTTCATTTACTTTACAATGTACCGTCATCAGCATTCAACGTGTTAACGCATATTGTGTATACTGGTGAATACGGATCTTCTGTTTAAAGGTCAAGAAGATAGATTCTAGATACATTTGTAGATCATCACGCTAGCCAAACTGGTTTGGAGCAGTTATCATAGACAAATGAATACGCGAAAATCCAATAAGATTTAATTTACCGTCAAACAGATGAATTAACTCAAATAGTTACTTATACATTGGTCAGCTTGTGTTTCAAAGTCCATCACTAACTCCTTAACCCTAACGGAAAAAACGCAATATCGCAGGATATTGCGTATTTTCCGCATAAATCCTATGCAAGGGCGACAAACTAACGCATTTCGTAATATTATGAATATTATAAACGCGAAAGTAGTTAAAAATGGACGTGTGGATGTATGTTTGTTATTCTTTCACGCACAAACTACGGAACCGATTTGGATGAAATTTGGTACCGAGTTAGCTTAGTCCCTGAATTAACACATAGGTCACTTTTTATCCTATATTCCCTGCGGGTAACACCGCAGGGAGCAGCTAGTAACCTAATATAGCAACTTCGCGGGAGGGAGCGGCCAACAAGCAACAAAAAATTTGTGACCCCCCATTTTTATTACGAAAATTACAATAATTAAAAGACTAAATAAAAAATAACATATCCTTAGTTTTTATTTTATTCAGAATGGAATAATTACGTTTTGGGAGATTTCTAAAAAAAATAAGAGAAGTTCAGCATAATGTTACTCTAGTCAAAATCTCGTAAAAAAATGCCGTTTGCTTTGGCATGGTTCACGGATGACAACTACATTATTTTTTATATTGGTGGCATCTGACGGTCTAGTCTAATACGAGATTTTTTTCATCAGTTTTTTGTAGGTAAATAACTCGGAAGAAAGTGGACATAAAAATCCGGTATTTTTAGTATCAACTCTTCATTATCTCGGAATGGTTTTCGAATTTCCATCACTTTGCAAAAATGAAATGTTGTCAATTGGAGAACACATTGTTAACATATGACCCAGAAGAATTTGTAATATAAATGGATCATACACCAATAACCAAAACTTACCTCCGGGAAGAAATGCTGCGGGAATTTCGCCTTCTCCTTAGTAGTGATCTTCTCAATATTTCCAGAATGCACCTCTTTCCCCACCACGTCTACGTAAGCTTTCTGCTCAAAGTCCCAGATCTTGAGATCAGTTAGGGATGAATGGGCGAAATACATGTTGCCGAGGGCCTGGGGAAGGTAAATGAATGAATAATTAGTTGAGTTCTTTGAGAGTTTTACTCAGTCCTATCGTGTAGGTTTGTAGTCTAAAAGTCTGTGAAGTCTAAAGCTCTGTTGTCTTATAAAAACCGAAATTTTCTCGCGCATGATCCCAACACAGGTAAGAACGATGGACAAGCATGGAGTTAGGGTTATCGTGGCTTTGGCATCTATTACTTGGAATAAATGAAAAAACCCTGGATGCTGGGTGAAGATAGATACTTAGTACCCAACGTACAACCTTGTTTTGTTTTATACAAAATGTTTTAGATATTAAAAAAGGTCCAGAGCCAAAAACCTGCATATCGCTGGATAAGCTTAGAATCAGATCCGATGGCATTCACTTGTTTTGCAGGACGAATACTCTATACTTCGGGTCACTGCGCCAGCGGAGTTAGTTGCAAGTACTTTTAGGATATTCGTGCATTAAATACATTCTTACATACATTTACCGGTACATGGTTGAGGTTTCACGGACTCGTACGAAACACTTTGAGTCTACTATCATTGTGCAAACTGCCTGATTGACTATAATCTGGATCTTTTCAAGTCGCGAGTTAATCGGTTTCTTCTAGGCAAGGGTGCTCTTTCTTAGGCCGCAGCATCGTCGCTTTACATTAGGCGAGTTGCGGTCAAACGCACGCATGTCTTCCGTAAATAAACTATTCTAAATTATGTACTCGTACAAGAGCTTATATAATTATTACGCTGCTACGCCGGTCCGTAATGATACATTATAAATAGATATACATTTTGTTACCACATCCTCTCCCGGCACGCGCAATAAAATATTTGCAAGCAGTATACTCTTATTTTCTGTTAAATTGGAAGCTTTCCAATCGCCCTTGAATCATAAGGCCCTGATATTGAAGATAATATCTGAAATGACACTAGGGTAATGATTTTTTGTTTACTATTTTTTTTTAGGACGCCACTCAAGTTTTTTACATAAATAAATATAAGCCAGTATAGCAACACCCACAGGATAATGAAATGACAAAAATAAATTCGCCTAACTTGAAATGATATCAAGTCGGCATACAATTTTAAGGGAATAATAATTGTGTCAAATTACTTTAACAATTCTGGACCAAAATGCTTCTATTTTGGTCCAGAATTGTTATAGTTAGAAGTGGCGAACAGACGGACAGTCAGGCCGTACCCATAAAGATTTTTTATCCTGCCTGGCAAACGTAAGATAACGCCCTGCCACCATGCTTTTTACCTAAAATCCCTATCAGGCCTCCCGTAATGCGGGGTTAGAACTCGCGTTTGTTTGTTTATTTTTACGAATCGATAATGAAAACATACAACTCTATACATAAACATGCTATTAATAGACAGCTGGAAGTTTCTCTCGACCGCATTCATGAATATATATTTAATGTTAACTGGCGAATTATTCCATTGAATCACTTTTATAGCTATAGACGAAATCGATTTACGTCATACTCGTAGTGGTAGAGACATAAAAATTCTTGCGGTTTGCGGTACACCTAATGCAAGTTTAATAATTAATTAGAATGAATTTGTTACGACGCTTTGTTCAAAGTTATTGCTATTTCTGATTCCCTAAACTAATCGACGTCACTGGTGACAAAAATGCTGGCTGGCTTATTCCTCACTCAAATTTTCAATAGCAATTCAACGCGGCAATACAGATAGTATCCTTGGGACATTGCTACACATGTATCCATTTTATTTTTAAATGATCTGTAATCCATTGGCATGGACAAGTTTAGGGAAAAAACATTTCAAGATACTCTTTGTACTAGGTTTACTCCATGACTCCATGTCCCTTAAGTTAAGCGGTACGGAAATATGGTCGTTAGAAAGAGACTTATGTTTTTTGCCATATGAAATATTGCGGACTTATGTTTAGACTAATAGACTGTGAAGTAATTTTTTTGGAATGTCATTAAATGAAGTGAATTTGGTCAATAAAATCGGAAGTATTAATTTCCACGATTATGTAGAACGCCCTCTAAGCTTAAAGTCTCATGCAGCCGTATATTTCGCAGAGTCTTACTTACAGTTCAGTCTAAGGTTTTTTTATTGTTCCTCATTATTGTATTGTATCAAGCTATATACGTCCCACTGTTGGAAGATACGTATCTCCCTAAGGTCTATAGATACGTATCTCCCATTTGACATTGCGCTAACGATAAACGCGCAAAGCTTAATTATAGCAATTTATTTTTAATCGGGCTAAAAGCAACGAATCGATTTTTATCGACATTCTGTGTTGACAGGCCTTGATCTAAAAAAAACAAGTGAAACTTTCACAAACATGGCGTTTCATGTACGTGAGATAGATAGATTACACTTTTATTGCAGACATAGAGAAAAAAATACACAAATTAATTCATAGATACTCATACAACCTTTTGTGAAGTCTACTCAAGTAAGTACTCAAGTAACCAAGAGCATGACCAGAAATTGTTTATTATTTTACGCCACTCCCAAATTAACAATAAGGGTGAAGGTTCATCAACTAGTCGTTGAAAATTTTTAAGGTAAAATTTGTACCATTTTTAACCATTTTAATAAAGGAGGAGCTCTCAATGAATCTCTTTTTTATGCATGTTCCTGAGCGCCGCCGGGATTTTCAGTCTTATCAACATTTTATTTTACGTCTTATTTGTCCTAATATAAGTCTTCTAAATAAAAAGATTATAAAGACTTCAATTCGTCACGTGCCGACACTATATTTTCAGTTACTTTTTTTTTAAACTAAATTACAGAATCAATTTTAGTAAAAAAAAAATTATTGACCAATGAAGTATCCTTTCAAAGAAATAATCTTTCATATCGGTCCTGCCGTCGGCGTCGTCGAGAAATCAGGTATGTAAAATAAAAACCACCTTTTCTTAAAAAATTCTGGGCCGATAGATTTTTTCAGTTATTTCAATTTAAAAATCATATCTCTTGACCAATCTGATAACATTAGACCACAATTTCAAACAAAAATATTTTTTTTTCAAATTGTTCCTGACGTCGTTGAGAAATCGTGAAAAATGCATGCATCAAATTCTGCGCTGAAAGTTCATTCAATATCACTTACGGTGAATTTCTCCGGCGAACTGAAGTCCTCATCCATGAACACCCTGATCTTGTCAAACAGCCTCAGTTCTGGGCAGTCGCAGAGTCTCCGCACGAATTGTTGAACGTATTGCATGGACTTCTCGTATGTCTTGCCGCCTACTTCTTGCAAATGGAGTGCTATGAACTTCGGGTCCATGCGGGAAACTGCTTGGAGGAATTCAGAGGTCCAGATCGGGAGCATTGTTGTGGGCTGCAACAGTAATTTATAGCTTAGGCTTAAAATTCAAACTTATTTTTTATAAATGAGTTACCTAAACAGGACTTGGTACTTTTTAGTCAATTGCTTAAATGGATGGTAATGTTTTTTAAATGTAAAGTTTTTTTTTATCCTACACTGCTTTGCAGTTTGATCATAAGTTCGCACGATCACGGAAGTCAGCGATACTGTAGCCCTAGATGAAGCATGCTTAGTCTGGAATACACTGGCTCTCAAGGACGGATTGCCTGAAGGAAGTTGCCTGGAAGAAATCACTGTAAGCGATAAGGCCGCCCAATGTTTGTATTGTATTTATATTTTGGTGTGCAATAAAGAGATATTCTATAGTGAGTCTATTTGTCTAATTTTAAAGCTACTTTAAAGGTAAAAACATCTAAGTAACTTATTACAAGCAAGCTATTTACCCAATGGTTTGTTGACTGTATTATCAAAATTTCTTTTTAATGAAAAGATGTCGTTGGTCAACCACCAGCAAGACAGGTAATAACATGTTGCAGGTCCAACCTGGACAAGATTAGTGCAAGATCTATGCAAATTAGAGAGGCCAACAATGATGATGATAATAATTAAAAGAAGAATTTATGGTGTATAGTCCATTTCAAATGAAGAGCGAAAAACCCTGTACCATGAAAATCAATAAATGCGTAAGCGACAGTCAAACAAAACATAATTTTATTGATAACAATATAATATTAATGCATCGTATATTTTCGTTCACCTTACGGTGCTCTCGTGGTACCTTTGCGTACTATATACGTTTTTCGCCCTCCGTTTGAAATGGAGTTTAAGCAAGTACACCTACATTTTCATAAATGCAAATAATTCACGTTACAAAGCAATTGTAACAGAATTACTATTCCAAAGCAGTAGTTAACAAAATAATTGGTTGTCAACTGATAGCGAATTTGGAAATAATGATGTGTATGGCCTCGCATTGTAGCTATAAATATTTTAATGGTGGCTAACTTTTAACAAATAGTTTTAATGACATTATTAAAGTTCGCAGGCAGTCTTTTGGGTACTATTTGGTCTCAATAAAAAGAGATTTTGTTTTAAATCATACTAGCCTATGGTTTACATAGGTGTCCCTTCCCTCTTTGCGATCTTCTGTTTTTATTGCTGAAAGTCTAAATCCTTACATTACCTATGTCTAGGTTAATCTCGAGATAGCTTCAGATTTGGCACAGAGTTTGTGGTGTTTTGGTCAGCGATAATCCGACATCCAACAAGCACAATCTGCTCTGTATTATTTAGACTGTGCTTCGTATTGGGTTTAGTTAGAACTATTAAAGGAAACCTTCTTTTTAAATCTGTGATTGACACTAGCTTCAGTCTTATGTCAGGTTTTCCTCTTAGACATATCATTCTATGGACATGCTTTCCATGCATATGGCATGCTCTAGTAGTAAACATCTGTCTCTTTTTCATTATATTACCATGAACCTATTGAATGCACCATCTTTTATGATTTTCCTCTCATAATAGATCACTTACTACTAGTTACTACTGCATCAATTAACAAGCTATACATAAACTTGACACATGTAAGGGACCCCAACTCATAGGGGTTGAAAACTGTGGCATTGTATGACATTGGGTGACAGGCGTCTTTATTGTTTGATGACACATTTTAAACTTACAAAAGGGACGAGAGAGTCTCATAAATGTAACCACCTATGATAACAACAAGGGGTGGGCAGCAACCTGAGCAACCTGGACGTACTGTTATAGTTTTTGCAGTAATGTCAATATTGAAGTTGAGATTATGGTTGGCATTTGCAACATTCAACATTATGACATTATTATATTATACTTAACATTACCTGCATTCTATATACATCATAAAATATAACTATTTAATAGAAAGTATAACTTAAATTGTTAATATCTCAGAAATAACTTATATTTAATGGAGCTCTTAATTAATTACATAAGATTCATTATTTGCATTAATTGCTGCCGATTCTGGAAGTTCTTATAGTAAGAGTTCGCTAAAATTCCTGAGATTGCTGTCCCTTTCTTTCTAATTGTGTTAAAATGAGACAGAATGGCTTAATGATGCTTCAGCTTATAGAAAGAGAACCTTTAGAATTACTCCCATTATATATTAAAATGTTAGTCTTTTTCACATGACTGTATTCTTGAATTAATTCACTACTCAAAAGACAAGACAGTGCATTTAGCAAGATTTTCTTTTACCTATTTCTCGAACTGAGCTAAAAAAGACAATAATTTATATAATAAACTATTTGTATCAAAACATATATGAAAACAATAGACAACTTCAGAATTAATTCATCTAAAGTGAAATAGAAACTGGGATATTGCCATAGTAGCTATACATTCAATAAATTCAGCTCGCAATTATCATTATCCTCATGTTAAATTATGCATATATGATGCATAATTATAGTGGCCTTTTATGATAACATTCCAGTACAAAATTGCTTGTGTAGGTGGGAAATAACAATATTAATAACAGATAAGTTAAATCCTCCTTGGTGATCTCATAGGCTGATTACAAAACCACCAACAGACCGTGGAACCAATTGTTTTAAAATTAGAACACTTATCTTGTCATCGCTTTACGCGCAACAGTTTAATTCAATTACTACTATGTCTTTGCCACTGTAATAATCATTAATTGCTGACACTAGGCATCTAAACATTTGGGTTTTGGCAAGATCCACTTACTTCTTCAAAGATGGACCCAACGTTGGCGGTGATGAGAAGAAGGGGCACTTTATCTGATCCCATTTTTTTGAACTTCAACATGATCCCGAAGAGTTTTTTAGAGCGAAAACAATTGGCGATCAAACGCGAGGTTAATACCAACACAGCAGACTGACGCCGTTGTTTTGTTGATAAGGCGTGTGTACGCCCCTTACGTGGACACTACTGATTACATTATTATGATGATAATACAGTTTTCTCTTCACGAAACAATAAAATTCGTACGGTTTCATAAATTCGCCCAAATAGCCCCAGCCCTTTTTGACATTTCGAATGAATGAACAAATCTGACATTTGACGCCAATCCGTATTACGCAATCACTCTATTAGGTTGTGATGTCAGTTAAACTTACTCGGGCTATCTGTTTAGAGCATTGAACTCAATACACTTCAATGAACAAAACGTTTGAAATATTATAAGATTTACAGTGAGTAAGTTGCTATAATACTGATGATAAGCCAATAACATCTGAGCTCTCTTAAATTAATAACGCCGATGTACGTAATTTGGAACGTAGTTTACCCCACCATTCATCGCACCAATGACGTCGACACTGCATTTACGTCACGCCCCGTTTTCAGGGCCGTACTTGCTTATTTTTATCCGTGGCTAAATAAAAGTAAATGTGAAACATGAGGATGTGGATAATGTTTATTGAAATAAATAAATAAGTGAATGCGTAAGCAGTAGTAAACCGAAAACATGTCCAACCTTGACATTAAAGCTGTCAGATAAAATAGGGTACAAATACATCGTCATGCAAATAAACGAGCGTTTGTAGTTTCGAAATTTAGAAGGGTAGTTTTCTAAAGTTTAAACATTTTCCTGGTGATATTTTGCAAGAGATAAATAGCCGCTAAACGTCGGTATTCATTAGAACTAGCTTCTGTTTAGTTTGTCAATTCGATATAGGTTTAATTACGCCTAGTCTGGCTTTCATTCTAAAAAAAATATAAAAGAATCTGTTTGTTTCATGTACGGGAAACCTAACAAAACCTCAGATTCCCTAGGCCCTAGGCGAATCCCTCTTTACTACCTCTCTGTTATTTTTCCGGGCGTTCCTGTTTTCCCGCGCCGCACATGCGATCTGCATCTTCGCCTTATGGCCGGAATGAAAATAGAAATCGATTAGTTTGTTTCTATTCCCGTAAATTGGGTCGACTTGAATCAATACACATGGATATGCTTTAATCTGGCTCAGGTGAGACTTCAGCTAGCGTTACATTTGTGTTATTAGAAACAAACATTGGTGAGTAGGTATACCTACATTTACAAAAGCGTTGCATTTGTTTTGTATAGTAGCTATAGTAGTCTAGTTTACGATTCAAAAATAGAATAACGTTTTTGTTTTCTAATAATACAAGCAAAGAGGTTTGAATGTAAAAGAAACTTCTTTCATGTTAAAATTTCTTGTCTCTAGAATATACCTACTTAAGTCAGTTTTTTTTTAATTCCAGAAAACTATTTTATTCTGTTTTCAGCCACCATGGAGCTTTTCTTTTTAGGCATTTTATGCCTCATAGCTGCTGCTACAGGCCAAGTCCACACAGCCGTCGAAACAGAAATGTTCTCGATTCCAATAAGTCCTAATTTGTTCAACTGGACTTATCAAGGTGAATAAACTAAAAAAAAAACAGTTTTGAATAGATTTTAAATTTAATGTCATGTTCATAAAGTTTATTATTCCTCGTTCATTCTTCTTCCCATTTTTCAGCACAGACTAATGTACGAAAAAGAGATTTCAGCGGTACTAATATTTTTTATTTGTTTGTTTTGTCGGTTGCTTTTGCGTATTTTTTCTAGTGATTTAGATATACCTATTGGAGTTTTTTGCTATTGGTTTAGAAACTTTGGAAAGGTGCTTTGGTATGTAAATCGTATAAGAATTGTTTGCTTATCCACGTGTAGAGAGTCATGCTGTCTTAAAAAATATGTGTGGGCACTAGCATGCGAAACTGCCGATTTCATTTTGTAAGTACAGATTAAAATATTTCATGAAGAACAAACAGAGTGGTGGATATGGTTATGAAGTGATTTTATAGCTAAATGCGTTTTGTGTGATCTCAAATTAAAAAAAACAAGTGTGGTATGCCATATTGTATTGAAGCCAGAGAATTACACACGCATGTATGTTATTGGTGCATCGTTGAAAAAAATATGCTTTTATATATAATATTGTACATATAATATTTATGGCTATCTTCCTAAGCCAAAATAAAGTCACGGTACTCAACATTTATTACTATGGGTCTAAACCGGAAATCGGGATAAAATCATCTGACATTTGTCAGATGGATACAAACCTCAATTTCTGGGTCGGCTTATAATAACTGTTGTCAAGTGGTATGAAACTTTTGGCTTGGTAGAAAATATTAGTAAGGTAGGTTGGGGAAAGTACATTGTCCAGCAAATATCTTGATTAAGAGTAATGTGGGTGTTCCAGAATTTGACCAACAGTACCGATTCCACGCGTCGTTGATTGGCAAGCCAGAGTTACCTTCGTGGCTTCGCTACATCTACAGTAGACGTCATCATTCGGGATTTATATTTGGAACACCACCCAGAGGTGTCAAACAACCTATAACGGTGAGAAATTATTCATAACAGTCCTTTTTGTGTTATGTTCTTTGAAATATCTTTTATTTAATTATAACAGTTTTGCGCATGCATGCGGCATTCCTTAATAACAAAAACGATCAGAATCAAATCTATATTATCAAAAACAGAGAGTAACTACAGAGCAAGCAAGAATACCATTATTAAAAAAAACTAACTACGATCACTAAAGATTTACAGATAATCCAATTGCTCCAACCCGATACCAAAAAGCAGCGCATCCAGGAGAGCTCCTTGTCCCCACTGCCTTTATTGACCTGATGTTTTGGTAATAAAAACTAATTTAAAATAAATAAAAATTAATAAGTATTTCGTCTTTCAGCTAGAGATCATAGGTCTGAACCGTCAGGACTATGAAACGCGTAGGGTGTTGATAACTCTCAATATCCTTCCGAAGGAAAACATGGCACGTCATGAGGTGGAACTCAAGATCGATAACCTTAATGTTGAGGACCTACTTGATGAACACAGGTTTGTAAAATAAAAATGACTTAAAAGAGGAGGAGATTCTAACTTCGTCAGTCTGTTTTTTTTTTTTTTGCATTTTTCCCTTTTCTCAACGACCGATGCGTGGTCTGATTTAGAAAGTTATTTGTTTTTTCGACAAGTCTTCCACAGACGATTTCATATAAATGCTATCATAATCGGATATAAATCGAAATAACTGAAAAATGTGTTTGCAGGTAGTATGTAGGAGCCTTCCAAGTTGAAGTTGGTTGTAATTTTTTTTTACAAAATATTCTGCTGGTTCAGTCTTTGATTTTGGATTTTGGTTACTTTTCAACATATCCTGACTAGTGCACTCTTCCTCAGCAAACTCGGATTTCGACACATTTCCAGTGATTTTTACTATTTATATTTACAAGATAATTTTTCAGAATGACGCGTCTTAAAGATATTCTGAGAACAAAGCTGTGGACTGAGAGCAGTGTAGATCTGTACGCCACGTTCTTAGCCTCGGCCATAGATATGGGCGCTCGGCTCCCACTCAAGCCTGAAGATGGAGAAGGGTAAGCAAAACGAACAAATTTTTGAGGAGGGATATTGGTTGGGCTGCACTAAAAATAAATTAAACTTAGCAGACTCGTTGTGACAGTGACGAATTTATTTTGCTACAAAACTAATACAATATTAAATTCTGTTTAAGAACAGAGCAGTGGCTAGTTATTATCCTGCTATAATATTATAAACGCGAAAGTTTGTAAGCATGGATGTATGGACGTATGTTTGTTATTCTTTCTATTGCTTTCTATTTTAGGCTACTTTTTATAATGTATTTACGCAGGTAACACCGCAAGGCGCAGCTAGTGAGAAATATCTGAGGTACTTACCCTTCAAACTTGCATTATTATGATGGTTGAAATGTATGGATATAAGCGATTTCTCCCAAAGGCGTAGCTAAATGAACAAACCTAGTGGGAAAAAGCTGATTCTCTCACTAAAGTTATTATTCTTCAAGCGTCCGTTTTCGGCTCTATCAATTAATACGACGTATGTTGGCAGGATCAGAAAGTCCCTTTGAACTTGGTGGCCCTGATATGCACTACGGTACGGCACTATCTTATCACAACGTTTTCAGCGTAGAGTACTCTTCTTGTACGGTAGGCATAAAGGCATAAAGCTAGTCAAGCTACACAAAAAATGGACCATTGATTAATTCTCAATTTTCCCTTGATTCACCTAGAAAAATAATTTTCCAGCTTGGTGGTCCGCCTCGGCAGCGCGACACCATTCTCTTCCGAACTACAACGTCTGCGAGAAGAAGTCCGTCCCCTCTCGCGGCTGCCGAGTTGTCCTCGCGAATACAAACGTACTACCGTAGAGCGCTTGTTCCGAGACGCGGGCCTCACACTGGACTGGTGCAGTTTTGAACTGGTAATAATACATATTTCTTAATACTCGAATAAATTATTGCAAAAACATGGACAAACATATGTACGAGTACAGATCTTAAATAACAATAATGGTGCGGCGAATGTAACATAAAACAAAAACCCCATCTTGGGTATCGCAATAGAGGGGGAGCGGAGCGGGCCGATTTATTTTATTTTAAAGATTTGTCATTTAAGTATTCGGATACATTGTAAAAACATTTAATATTAAAAAAAATGTGTACAATTTAATCGCATCTTTGCATTTTATATTGTCGGGTAGTTGGTTATAATTTTTTATAGCCATTGAATTTGGCCCAGAACTATGCATTACTAATAGCGATCTAGGATGTTCAATTTTATGTTTAGATCTAAGAGGGTACTTTCGCGGCTGGTCACACTTTTTGATGAAAAATTGGGGGTGTATTTTTAACATATTTTAATAATCTTACTATCATCAATGTTTATTGATGCGATAGTAATAATTTAAAATTTAATAAAGTATGGTTTATGTTTGCTATAATCAAATATTTTTAAATTTGCAATAATTAGGACGCAATTTATTGCTGTACAAATAAGTCTACACTATTACACCATAAGATAATACCATATCTAAGCCCTGAAGCAGCATATGCATGGTAAACTGATAAAGCTGTGTAAAGGTCAGTAGCTCTTCGTACTTCTCTAAGCGCGTAAGTAAAGCTCAACAGTTTGAATTAAATTTTTCTAATGTGAGTTTTCCAGTTTACATGAGAGTCGATTTCTACACCTATGTTGCAGCCTCAATATAAGTAAAATATGTAGTCCTATGACATGTTTAAGCAGCTGAAAAAAATTGTCCTGTCTCGCGGCTGCAGTTGTTCTCGCGGTCACGAGTAGAAAGACTTCGGGATAAAATTTTATGACCACCAAAAAACAATCGTTGCCCTAACTAATGCATATTAGATTTTGGATTGGATGAGGCTGTTCATCCAAAAAAAATCTAATATGCACAAATAAATGAAACCTGTACCAAAATCTTTCATGCCTGCACTACAAAAACTTTTCATATCCCAAAAAAGCCACGCGTGCACACAATTTTAACTAGCAAAGTTTTATGATACTCCGAATACTTTCAGCAACAAGGTCCGCAGTAGGTTCAGGTAATTTTTTATGACATTCTGAACATTTTGTAACATATTTAGATGAAATTTTTAAATAAAATGCGAGTAAGTACATATTTGATGCATGCGTGGCCATTTTGGGTAGCTAGGTTGTCTAACCACGCCTCTGTTATGCCTTGGATACATTAGCGAGGCGCAGTTCAGATGAGGGCAGTGTTGAAGATAAAGTACCGGTGTTTATGGTTCTCGGTGCTATGGTTACGGGGGAGAGTAAATGGGGTGAATTATTAAATATTTATCGGATTGATCGAAATAGAAATTCTAAATTCGTCGATGCTTAATTTTTCATGATGTTAAGTTTTCCATGGGTGGGTTTCAGCCATTTCGATTAAACGTGCATGCAGGGACTATAAAATTTTGTTGTAGGTATATCTTTAGTAAATAGTTTAATTAAATTCTTGGATAGTTAATAGCATTATGCACCTATAACATGACAACAGCAACATAAGTGGTTAGAAGTTAAGTTACAAGTAGTATAGCCTAGGACCATCTGTAGATAAATATAAATCGAATGACACCACGAACATCAAAATCCGTCAACCGAGAGAGAAGAGAGAGACACACTTGCATAGAAAATACACTCGAAAGACCTATAACATAATATATCTTATTGAGCAGTCTGGTAAAAAGTAATCTTTGCTAATATTATATATTTTTTTCTGTATTTTCATCGCAGTATAATTTTTCTATCATTTTATATGCCTTTTGGTATCTCCAACGTACTTTCACTGTACTATAAATTACGATTAGTAAGTATCTTTAGAATAATTTGCGATTATTCTAAAGATACTTGCCTTTTTAGGTTAGCAGACTTTAGACAGACGCCGCCACCGATTTTAAATTAAATCTTTATGTGATTATTTCCAGTACAACACAATATACAACGCACGCAGTACACAACTAGTCGAGTACCTCGCTGCTGACCCTACAAACCCAACTATAGAGCATGAACCCTCGACGCCTCCTTTACTATTTGACCCTCACGACATTTGGACGGCTCCAAGTCGACATTCTCTACCGCAACGAAGCATGGTGAAGACTCTCACAGCGGCGGTAGCTGTGCCCGTACTATTGTTACTGCTTTGCATTGCTGCGCTAACCTCGGTCGTGTGCTTCCACTATGCTGCTATGTGAGTATTATTAATTTTAACATCAAAAGATTAATTTATGTTATTCAATCAGTTTTATAATTAGAAGGTTAATTTAGTAATGTCTTTATTACTGGTTTTCTATGCAAGCAATTTTATTCTATTTTTTTTCCTTTATATTGATTATTTTTCAGCAGATGCGAATAAACTGCATACAGGCACAAATGCAAATACACATCACTAGAAATTAGATACTTATATAAATTTCTCAATTGAAGTTTGCCACTATTTGTCCCTGTAGAAAGAACACTTTACTCCGTTTCTTTTTTACTCTTGTTTCTATTGATTTTATATTATTTCTTTATGTTCTATTTCAGAAGAGATCCAGAGTCTGATAACTTTTTAGATAACATATTTCATATTTGCATCGAATACAGAAAAAGGAGGTGTGTTTCTTTTATTATTTACTTTTTAGTTTTAATAGATTATTAATTCTTATTCTTATTCTGAGTGGGGGCGATATGTCCTGCACTGACGTCCCGCTTGGACAGCCCTGGGTGGCTGGCACAACAGTTCCACCCCTATTGCGTCAGGTGTTGTGGTGATAATAGTGTTACCGTAATGATGAGAAATAGATACGGATGCGTGAGTTTCATCGCGTTTTAGTACTCCCAGTCTCTATCTGATGTTTTCTGTGGCTCCACAATGTAGCCACACAATGTAGACCGCCTTTTGTGCCATGTTATTTGTTTGTTGTATTCTTTTTGTGTTGTATTTTTGTGGTGACAATAAAGAATTATTGTATTGTATTGTATTGTAATGTAGGAGCACATGTTCCACAGTTTCGTCTGTCCACATACATCCTCGACATAGAGGACTGTCCGTTTTGATTGGATCTTATGTTGATGGTAGTTCAGGTCGCAATGGCCGGTGGTTATCAAGATCATCAGACTTAGATCTGCTCTCGTTAGCTTTAGTAGGCTGTTGGTTACCTTTTTGATTATCTTTGGAAAGAAAAGTTTAGAGTATCTGCAATCGGTTTTTGTGCTATTGACTTTGTTGTTCCTTTTCCATGTGTACGCACCTCCATTTCAGTTGGTCTGCATCGTTCTGCAATGTCGGTGCAGAGTTCTTTGTTTAATGAAATGAAATGAAATTATTTATTGGCCTTATAACCACTTATGTTATACTAGGCAAGTCACATTACAATATTACACACAATATTTAATTTAGTAAATTTCAAATGTACCGATGTCAAAAACTTTACAATTCATTTAATTACATTCATTCCTTGCCTAGCGAGTATGTCCGCCTTATTATTTCCTACACATGAACTGTGGCTCTTAGTCCATGTTACAGAAACGTTTCGTTGTGTATTTCTGTTAAATGTTGTAGTGCCAGATGACATTCAGATATTATTTTTGACCTGGTGGTTGGCTTCTGAACTGCATAGATGATGGCTGCACTGTCAGTAGTAAATATTATATGGTCTTTCGATTTTCATCTAATTGGATTGTATGAACAAGTTTTTGATGAAACCGCTTTTGCAGTCAACAGAAGTCCCGTTGCTTCTGCTTGAAAAGCCGTTGAGCTTGTGTTTAGAGCTTTAGATTCTGAGAACCTAAACTCTCGTGAGTAGTATCCACATCCAGCACCTTTGGTGTTTTTAGCGCTATCAGTGTAGACATTGTAAGTGTTACAATTGCTTGGATTATCAGCTAAGGTATTTAAACTGTTAGGAGTGTATAGTTTTTAATGTCCAAGTGTGTATTGGCTATCCTGTCCGTACCACGATCAGAGTTTGGCACGATAGCTGTTGCCCTGCTAAGGGCTATAAAGTGGGTTGTAGTTAAACCCCCTCCTTTCCACTGATTTATAGAATTTATCCTAAGTGCTGACGCCATTGCCTCCTGCTGTATATGAAGGTGCAAAGGCGTTAGTCCCAGTATGATTTCCAAAGCAGCCGTTGGCGTTGACCTGGTGCACCCACTTATGAGTGCACATGCTAGTCTTTAGATTTTTTGTAATTTTGTGATAGTTGTGACAAGAGAAGTTCTGTTCCACCAAACTATGCATCCGTAAGTTAGAACCGGCCTCACCATCACGGTGTAAAGCCAGCGACATAATTTGGGTTTTAATCCCCAGTCCTTACCTACTGCTCTAGTGCACTGCCAGAGGACATTTATTGCTTTGGTCGTGATATGATCTAGTTGCTTGTTCCACAAGAGCTTACTATCTAACCAAACCCCTAAATATTTTACCTCCTTACTCAAGGTTAGTTTTGACCCGAAAAGCGTAGGAAGTTCCAATTGTGGTAGTTTGTTCCTTCGGGAGAAGAGCACGATTTCCGTTTTTTTGTGGGTTCACCGAAAGGTTGTGCTGTTCACACCACCTCTCAACAATTTTCATAGCCTTTTGCATTTATCACATAGAGTTGTTTCGAAGAGCCTGGATATCATTATTGCCAAATCATCGGCATATCCTATCGTATTTATCCCGTCTTTGTTCAGAAATTCGAGTAGCTCGTTTACTACTAATACCCACGAGAGAGGAGACAGTACTCCACCTTAGTTTATTAATATAAATTTAATATTTACTAGGTCAGGAAATTGTCATACTTATGATCATTGTTTCTAAATTAATTCTATCATTCATATTCATTATCATTCTATTTACTGTTATATTATATGCCCTATTATTTAACATACCATTACTTATTGCCCTGCGCCGATCTCATCAACATTATACCCTGATCAAATTGATATTGTTAAGACAGCTATAGACCGCCAACTTGTCCATACAATAAGATGTAGCTTTTTTCTACTTTTTAATGTTGTTCGATTCCAGTGTTTTTTTTACATAGCCAACACATTATTTAATAGGCTTTACCGTTTTATTTTTTTTCTGTCGTTTACTTATATCACTATATAAAGTTACAAGCTTCCTAAGCAGTCATATTTTTGCGCTGATACGATGCCATATTAAAATCCTTTTTAATGGAGAATTCAATAACTTTTTTCAAAATAATAAAACGTGTAGGCCTAAAATACATCACACCAATACCAAAAAAATACGTTACAATTTAGGGGGTGAAAAAATTTAGGCCCCATACGAAAACTCTATCATAAACAAGAAAACAGTTAAGGGTCGGTGATCTTCTTAAATATTTAGCATGATTCTGTTGAATAAAATTATTTTGATTAATTATTCAAACACTTAATTCTATTAACTCTCTTATCAACATTTCAGAGCTCACAAGTCTAGCCGAGTAGAACTGTGTCGCTACAATACCGACCAGAACACCGACCAGACCCACGTCGCTGATAACACCAGCGCCAAAAGTATTGGAGTCAGGTGCGTACATATCCTAACTTTCCTTAATTATTCAGGTTCAGGATTAAATTCACTATAATGTACACCATACAAAACATATAAGTTTAAAACAATGGTAATTTCATCTACAATAAATTTGTATCACACGAGGTGAGCTTTAGCCCTCTAAGTATACTGATAAGTGAATTAGAAATTTCTCGGATAAATAGGATGTTTCGAGAGCAGGACAAACTAATTTACACAATCCAAATGTTTTATCAAAATGTTTATAGTGGAATGACTTTAAGCATATTTTTTCGCGTAGACAATAAAAATAGTTTCAAAAATCTACTAATACTACTTATTCATTTTATAATCCAGCCCAAACAACAGCCTCGCTCGTCCATACAGCCCGAAATCGACAACCAATCTGGCAGGCAACTACAACCGCCCGCAGCCACCTCCGTACATGGGCTCTAACACCAACTCTCTCCACCACCGCAAGTCCACTATCGACAAAACTACCCCATCCACCAGCGGACACACCCCGGAACACCGCACCCTCGCTTTAGAAGAATCCCTTAAGCTGCTAAACGAGGCCAACATCTCCAATCCGTCGCTGAAACTTCTCGACACGACCACAGATTTTGATATCCCCCTTCTGAAAGAACCAGTTGTCGATATCATGGATGGTTCGGATGATTATGTCCCGATCAAACCAGATTCTACCGGTTATATCTCGATGACAGCGGATCTGGATGATATCGAAGTGCCCGATCTGGCGAAGTTTGGGATTGGGGCAGCCATCTGACATGAGGTTCTGGCAGACGGTCAGCCGCCTGTCAAGACTTGGTTTTGTTAAGCTAATGAGCACTGATGGTGTGACGTGGATACTAACGTAATACTTCATTGGTAGAGCATGCTGTAAGAAGATATTGAGCCATAAGAGTTTCAGATAAGTGGACATGTGTAATGTAGGTACATATGGGATGCATTTCTAGTCATAATTATAGCGAAATAATAGTAACGAACGATATATTTCAATATTATTATAGTTTACATATTTTTGTAGATATAGTTATGTTATGTGCACTGGGTATTTTTTTACTTATAACCCCTGAAACAGCTTTGCCCTCTGGGGCAAAAATATTACAGTACCGTTATAGCTCAGTGATTGTTAAAGTAGTCTACATAAATTGGTAGATACGTCTTATTGCATATTTATTAACTATTATCAAACTAACTTATCAACAAAAATGTACGATTTTGAATAAACCCTCGACTAAGTATGGTTTTTCAATGAAGTATTATTTTTCTAAACCTATTTATTAGTACCGATAAATAATAAGGTAACAAACATAATTTTGTAGTGATTTATTCAGTAATGTAATTGATAAAACTAGAATAAAATTTTAACAATACTATCACTTTGTTTGCACTACTAGGTAGCTTCACAATTAAATCCGTTACAAGTTCTTGAAACTAAGAATTACTTAAAATTAATAATAACATAATTAATGAAACGTCTTTTCGTCTTAAGTGATCACAGATTTTTGTCATGTTTTTTTATAGCAAAGTTTCGAACTTCATACAATCACTCGAATGATACAATAGGGTACAAAATTTTATATCTCGCCACACAAATACTTACAGCATCAGAAAGTTTATAGAATGAAAACTCGAATAGAAGGCAGTGTGTGCAAATAACCTTTGTAGGAATGCAAACAAAATTCGATTTTAAAAAACTGTGACTCCGTACGGGTGTAATTTATATCTAGCATAATCCTTCAAATCGGAACACAACATTATTGACACTTTATTATAGATAAAATCATGCGAATCTCAATCTTTTCCTTTTTTATTAAATTTATACTACTATTCATTTATTTTTATTTATGAACACATGTAAATCGCCTCATTCGTTCATTGCACCTTATCACAAAATATAGGTTACACAATTATACCTAATAAATATGGTATGTATCTACACATAATAACCGTACCTTTCTACTGGTTTCTAGAATACGAGCGCTAGCCCTAATATGAGTAGAAAAAGATATCTAGTACCATGAAGATATATTATAAAGAGTCTTATATATTTCACACTATTCGTAATTAAAAGCAAATAATTAAAAACACTGGCAAGCAAATGCATTTCGTTCAACTCGTACGAGTTGAACGAAATGAATCGAAATGCGGTGAACATATTCTATGTATTAGCATTTTATGTAAACTTTGCAAAAACCTACGCCTAAACATTTGGTTTTAATGTTGGACTTTATTATTTTGTTTACGTTTATCTTTGATACAGAGACTAACTTACCTACATTATTTATGTGTACAGATACAATTTCGTAATATGATTTATCTCATATTGAAATAAAATATACGAGTGTAAGTTTTTTTTTATATTAATAATTTTATTACCAGATGGGCAATCTAAAACCAAAAGATTTTATTTAACTCACTAGAGCTATAAAGTCGCGCTTATTAAACTACTGGTTTCCAACAAACTTTAACCACTGGTTCCTGACATGCTTAATCCACTGGTTTCCAACATACAACCGCCCGCATGTCGTCGGGTGCCGCTCCGAAAGTGCGTTCACCGTTCGGATCTACGTACTGGTTTATTTGATAGTCTAGCAGAGTTTGGAATCCGAGAATATCTGTGCCAAGTTGCTGTAACAAAAAAATAGTGAGTGGTTTATTGGCTGTGTATAAATACGCAATGCTACTAGTACGAATCATCATGTGTCTTTTGATTGAATTTTGCATGACACGTTGAGTTGTAGATCTCATTATTCACCTTGTTTGTCCAACCACTACATTCGCGAGCGATAGCAATGATCACCCACATTTCGAAGTTGGAGCCCTGCGATTAGTTCTATAATACGGTGAATTATCATAAATTAGTATTAAAGAATAGTGTTTTAAATTGTAGCTACCCGATTGTTTGTTGAACGATACGTATCAACCGCAAGCCACGTTAGTAGTGAAAACTCTATCACCAGATTGTCGCTAACTCGCAGTTGTGAATTAGTAACGAAAACGGAACGTACCTGCGTTAGAGGACTGGTGTTGGTAGTGAAGACTCCTAGGAAGCGTCGTTCCTGCGCGATGCGCATCGTAGCGTGCTCTAGTGCGCAAATAGCGGCTACATTGTCTCGCGCGGAAAGACTTTCTGATGTCGCCATCATGAATGAGTGGAGAATCGTTCCTAAAAACATGAAACACTCAGTATGTTGTGACTGTAAATGAAGTTTAAAAATTCCAGAGGATTTTGGGGAGGAACAGGAAAATGCGGTGTTACCCGCGGACTTTTAATTATACCACGGAAACATCGCATTTTTTAAATTCGGTTGAAAAGGTGCCTATTTGTTAATCCAGTATATAATCTATCCTGATGCTAATTATGATTCAAATCATGAAATGGCAAACAAATACAAATTTTATATTAATATAATATTAGTGTTATGGTATAATAACTGAAAACTTACCCTTCCCAGAAGGTAGCATAGTATCTCTCACTGAGCCCTCAACGTGTTCTAAGAAGCCCATGATCTTGGCCAGTCCACCTGATAGCTCAATGTCTGGCTCGTCTCGGGCGTCAAAGTTCAGCGCTACAGCCACTGGAGCGCCGGGAGCTGAAATAAGATTTAAAAAAATTATTTCTTTTAAGTTTCCACTTATGTGGGATTCAATGTTTTTTTTTATATAAATAATAGGTTTGGCCGCAACTCGTCTAATGTTAAGCGACGATAGGGCCTAAAATGGGGCACGCTTGCCTAGAAGAAACCGAATCACTCGCGATTTGAAAAGGCGGAAATTGTAGCTATCTGGAAATAGAGAACTCGGCAGCGAATTCAGCAGAGCATTTAGCGGAAGTCCGTGGAATAACTACCATGTATCGGTGGCGTCTCGCAGTATCTCTACTAGTCCGATAAATTTAATTAGCAATTATATTTTTTAATTCCTATATTTCGCTGTATAACTAGATGGCTCACTTTTCTAAGACCACCCGATATCTGATTGACGCTGCTTGAATCAAAGCTCGCACAAGACCATGCATGTGAAGTGAAAAGCCCAAATAATTGGAAAAGGTTCATGTCTCTTTTCAAGTCACGAGTGAATCGGTTTCTTCAATCAACCGTGCCCCATCTTAGGCCGTATCGTCGCTTCACATCAGGCGAGTTGCGGCCAAACTCAAACATATTTATTAAAAAAAAGAAGAAAAAGCCAATGTTTGATCTTAGTGGTTTTACTGTTTAATTCTACTTAAAATGCTAAAGTATTACCATCAGTAAGCACAACACTGAGTCCTGCATGCAATAGTGGCACCCAGCACGCGTGGATGCAGTGCGCATAGTCTCGTGTCTTGATCTTATGCCGCACGAACGACGATACTATCATGCTGGGGAGATCAACAAGGGATAATGTATCTACACTTAATATAACTTATACTGCCGTAAAAGTTAGACACTAGTCTATCTTTAAAAACTTTCACGGCAGTATCTAGTTTTAAGTCTACACAAAAAAATCTGATAAATACAGTCATTGTACATATTACAAAAACGATAAATTTATAATTTTATAGCACCGTAATGACCAAATTTTGAAGAAAAATAAAGATCAGTGAACGATGTACGTTGTAACCGATGCCAGAAGCGAGGCTTAAATAAAACAAAATAATGTACGTTATTAACGTACATTATTATTGTATACTAAGAACACGTTATAACTTTGCTGTGCAAGGTTTTATTATTAATATTTAAAAAAAACTAAAATCCTGAAAAAAATGTTTCAATTGATAATCACAGAAAAAGATGTTTTAATACCCAAAACTAAATAATTACTCAATAACTTGTTGTTTATGTTCATTCCGCATCGGTTCTTGGTTGAATAAAGTTTCTCTTGAGTCCTGCTCACTACCAGGGATTGTGGTCAGACAAGATAAAACCTCACCCAAACTAGCGGCACCGAGGAAGTCACTTATTTCTGCAAAGTGGAACAAATATAGTGAACATTGAAGTTTGATAAACGCTGATAAATAAATTACTGTGAAACTATGGCAAACTATATATAATGTACTTATATTTACATGATTCATTTTTTAAAGTATGCTAATAAAAATATGTTGACTAAGGGGATTAGTAGAATTTGTGTCCATAAATCCCCTGCGGTATTGCGTACGAGGATGTTTGGCTATTTAGTCCACAAATCATTTTCTGCAATATTCCACAAATCCCCTGCGCAGCGGATCGTCTAAGTGGATTTGTAGAATAAGCGCTAACCTATACTTAATTTATCTATATCACCGAACTAAAAAAAGGCAAATTAGGTCTCTGATTCCTATAAACGTTTTCATTACATATAAACAAACATAAGTTAAAACTAAAAGTTAACTCTGAGTTTTAAAAACGTCAAAAAAAACTCCACAATTTATTTATACCTAAGTTTTGTGTGACAAAATACATATAGGTAACAAAACTCACCAATATAGTACCCTTTCTTCCTCAGTTTCGTTATTGTAATGATAGAATTCAGTGAATTGCCTCCTAACTCATAGAATCCCGCCCTAACAGATAGGGCTCCTCTGACGGCTCGTCCTAGGACTTCGCCAACGGTTTCGAAGAGAACTCTAGCACTCTCCAGTGCTTCTGGTTCTATT
This sequence comes from Ligdia adustata, assembly GCA_947049295.1. NCBI lineage: Eukaryota > Metazoa > Arthropoda > Insecta > Lepidoptera > Geometridae > Ligdia > Ligdia adustata. The sequence goes on along the minus strand of OX346236.1, from coordinate 2,804,930 downwards.
CCTGTGTAGTCTATTTCAAGCGGGATTTCGGAGTCATCTAAAAATTAAAATATATTTTAGCTAACTATGCGACAAAGTTAAACGTTTTGATAATACTTTTAATAATTCTTTGATCCAATATTTGACTTAACTTAAACAAATTTAAATTTATTTAGCAACTTACTATCGCGACGATTGCTGCAACATTTCGAAACATCCGACAAAAGTCTTCAAATCTTTAAAAGTAGAGCTTCCATTGAGAAAAGTCAAATCAGCTCAAATAGTTAAGTACTACGATTTCAATAAAAATTTCAGTTACAATTACTTCTTACCATTATTATTAGTGTTTTCGTACATCTTCAAAAGTGCCTGTCTGTCTACTTTACCGTTGACAAGCAGAGGTATATTCTCCACCTCAATTACCTAAAACAAAAGAATCAATGTATGCACTTATATTTTCAAATTAAGTGATAGTATTAAAAGTATGAAACTATATACTACCATCTCAAACTCACATACATGAACCAACCTAATATAAAGAAGTTACACGTGAGGGGTTCAAACAAAAAGATTGAGAATAGGAACGCCTACAAATACTTGCCAGTATCCTTTTGTATGAGGCCTTCGCTTGTACCTATTATTAGATTGGAACCCGTACATAATATTATGTGATCTCATTGCTATATGAGTTCATTGCATTATGAGTTAGATTTAAAAATCAACACACAGTTTTTGAGGGGAACTATCAAAATGCTTAAGAATATAAGTATAGTCGAATTAATACCTAAAAGATAATGTTTAAAAAATCTAAATATTCGTTAATCGTTTCCTCATCAATTAAATCTCTGCAAGAGAAACTTCTTTCTGTAATAAGGTACAAGTATAGGAAAAAAAAAGTATATGAGTAATAGTAGGTTAATACCTACTATTAGTTTACCTTAGTTTTTACCTGAGGAATCATATACGAGTAGCTCGTGAGGGAATTCTTCAGACTGGCCTCTATGTGGCGCGAGGATAGTCTAGCTTCAGGTTTGATTGTCACGAACGCCAGAATCTCTGGGTTCCCGCGGTCTAGGCCGTAGCACAACACCACGCCTGGTTGAATAAAAAAACAATTTGTTATACTAATCGTGTATCTATGAGTCGATTGGTTTTGATTCGACGTATACCACATCCATACGAGTGTCAACGCAACTATAGTGTAGTGAAACGCTCTGACAGAGAAAAAGAAACTATTTTGTTGACATCCAAAATGGATAATGTATCTCTGAGACGGCTGGACTAATTTGAATACGCATCAAACCATAGCGTCCCACTTTTGGGCCCAGGTCTCTCCTATAAGGGGGTGTAGGCCACAAACCACCACGCTGACCAAATTAGGTTGGGGACTTTACTTATCTTCAAAGCTATTATAAAATTCTCCGACAAGCAGGCCACGATGTTTTATCGCACCGTTTAAGCTTGTGGTAATTTATTGAATTGGTTTGAATGAGGGTATTATAGGGTAAAGGATAATTTAGACGGTCACCAAAAATATTTTTGGTTCCAAAAATGGCTTAACGGTCACCAAACTATGACACTCCGAATATATTCAGCAACAAGGTCCGCAGTAGGTTCAGGTATATTTTTATGACATACTAAATACTTTCTGCAACAAGGTTCGCAGTAGGTTCAGGTATATTTTTTATGACATACTTACTGAATACTATCCGCAACAAGGTCCGCAGTAGGTTCAGGTATATTTTTTATGACATACTGAATACTTTCCGCAAAAAGGTTTGCAGTAGGTTCAGGTTTTTTTTTTTTGGTAACCGTTTAAATTTTTTTTTTGGTAGTAAAATAGGTACTTTTTTGGCGGTGTTTAGTACTTTTTTGGGCGGTGTTTAAACACGAGCCTTTCAATAAGCCTATAGTTCTTGTCGAGGTCTATGATGATGGCTTACATTTGTCGACTCCCACCGTCCTGCAGACAGCTCTTTCCACCTCCTGCAGGTCTACCCTGTGCCCTCGTATCTTGACCTGCGAGTCAGTCCGTCCGGCGTACAATAACACTCCTTTGTGCAGCACGCCGTAATCACCCGTACGGTACAGCCGACTGAATTCTGTAAAAGAATATTATATGTAAGTGCGGAGCTGAGCCATGCAATTTTTTTTTAAGTTTGGCAAACGCATAGCAAAAACAAGTAGCTAGGCATTGCAGTACCACTCTTCTTCTTTCTTCGCACTCATTCAGAGCTTTCTCGATGAGAAGCCTTCTCTTTCTTATTTTCCATCTCAAATTGTTTTTTTAATATTTTACTAGATAACCAAACGCAATCTAGTCACGCATCGATTAAGACCTTCGATGAATTTAGTAAAATAAGAATCACTCGCGGTCTCCAAGTCCCCATAGTTTCGATAGATCAGCAGCTTTGAGTATTATTATACCTCTCTTATCAAACGTCGTAAATCTAAGGAATCTTTACCAGGGTGCTTAGCGTGCGGGTGGTCTACGAAGCTGGCAGCGCCCTGCCCGCCGACGTAACCAGCTGCTAGGTTTACCCCCGCTACCCACACTTGACCCGGCTCAGATTCTCGAGCCGGGTTCATCTCCTCGTCTAGGAGGTATATCGCACAGTTGTCCAGAGGACATCCTGAAATTTGAACGTGGAAGGTAAGATGAAGTAGCGCCCTTTTTGGTAATAATGCCTATCTTATAATTACATAAAGAGGATGTATATCGTGCATCACGTAAACTTTTCAGATCAAGAGACAGAGGAAGCGGCACTAGCCACGGGTAAAAACGGAAGTTTATTTTGTAAAGTGCTGTAACTTATGATGCAACTTTGAAAAATAGGAGGAGGTTCTTAATCTCTCTCTGAACCAATTGAGTGAGCTTTGGATTATTAATTCCCCCATTCCTATTCCACCATCAATCTAGTGGAGATCAGGCCAGATGCCACACAAGAATGATAAAGATTCTACGGACTCGCATCACTCGAAGCGTTTTACATCTTCCTTCCTTTTATTTTTTTTACCCGATTGTAAAATTTGGCCAAACGCAAGCCTACACTCTAAGATTATTCATCTTAGAGTGTAGGCTTGCGTTTGCGTCACTAGCCGAAATAAAGTCGGTTGTCATTTTTAAAAGTGTTACTTGTTACCGATAGGTATCGTAGGGAAGTCACACAGTTGTTCAGATGTTTCTATCACGTAGTACGTGACGTCACCCATCACCTCCGTGCTGCCGTAGAAGTTGGCCAGCTTATAACCGCTGCCTGAACCGAAGTACTCGAAGAACTGGCCGGCTAGCTCCTACAGAAATAACGGAGTGTTTTATTAATCAAATGCATTACATCTGCTGGATGCGACATACAAACACCAGAACAATAACCTAAGTTCAATGAGTAAAAAATGCTTGTTTGTTTTTCATTATACATATAACTATACCTTGCTCAGCGTTTCTCCAGAGCACACCCAAAGCTTGAGTCTTTTCAGCGGTCGTTGGTTGGGAGTCAGAGTCAAGCACATCAGGATGGAGCGAAGAAGCGTTGGCACCAGGACCAACCTTTCTACCTGAAATTGGATTCGGTTCATTTAAAGTAGATGCTTGTAGATGATTGTAGATGCTTCCGTTTTTTATTCTATCACTACTACGAGTATTATGTAGCGTTGATGGTCGAATGGTTAGTGGGGTCGATTGCCGTGCACAAGGTACGAGGTTCGATCCCACGAAAAATGCAAAAAGAGCCTGAGCTACCGGTGAAGGAAAACATCGTGAGGAAACCATATCATGGTGGTAGGGCAATTCCTATCGCTCGCCTGGCTAGCTACCACCCTCAAGTTGTAAAATCTGTCGCCAAGCACCTGACGGTGTGTTCCAACAGTCTTCCTTGAGAGCCAGTGTATTCCAGAGTAGGCATGCTCCATCTCGGGCTACAGTATCGCTGACTTCCTTGGTCGTGCGAACTTGTGGTCAAATGCCTAGCTATGTAGGATAAAAAAAAATATGAGCCCATCCATGCCCTATCGTTTGGCTAAAGTATTGCATATATGTTGCTTTTGTAGATCAAGAAAGATGAGCTGGATTTTTTTATAATCCGTCTAGAATAAAAGACATCCATTATGAATAGTTTAGAGCATTTCATAATATTTTTTTTTCAAGAATTTTGCTTGTTAAAAACTGTTTTTAAAAGTCACATACCTGATATTCACTGAGCACGCTGACCAGTTTTTGCGGGTCTCTAGTAGTTTCCCTCGAAAGGATCAGCAAGCTCCGTCCATGGAGCAGCGGGCCCCAGATTTCCGTGATGGAATCCACGAAGGTCAGGGCCGTTTTCCAAACGCAGGTGGCCTCTGAAGCCGAGTAGGGAAACGTGTGGAACTGCCACCATAGACGGTTGCAGATAGCTGAGTAAGTCAAACGGACTCCTGGAATATAGGTGAAGTTTATTGAGAATATCGTTATACTTATATATAATATTACATGTCGAAATACTTAGGTCAATTAGTGGAGAAACTGCGCGTCACTTCAGTGATGAAGAAGGTGAACAGCTCTTTTTTCGCGATATTTAACGTTAGTAGTAAGTTGGTTATGAATACGATATAATGATCTAGTCAATGAAACGGCATGAAACTCGCTGCTTCACGCAGTGAAGTAAAATCATTACGTTAAACATTAAGGTTAAACCGTTATATTGAAATTAATTTGACACGCTTCTGCAGCATACAAGTCAAAAGCAGAAGGGGCAATATTAAATGTGTTTTTAATATGAGTCTATCCAATCACGGCAGAAACAGCACAAGTTTCATCAATCATGTCCTTACAAGAAGCTTATTCTTGCTTTGCTATGACAATGGTGCAAGCCACTCTGACATGACGAAGAAGTTTCAAGGGTCTTAGGCCAAGTAGGCCACAAAATTTACAACAGTTACAAACCTTTCGGTACTCCCGTGCTTCCAGATGTATACAAGACTATGGCAATGCTGTCAGTCCTCATCGGCGCCAATACTTCTGTTTCCTTAGGCTCCTCTGCAGAAAACTGGTCTGCTTCTTGTACTAACTCGTCGTAGCCAACTGCCGGGACGCCGCTTCCGGCAAACATAGCGGGGTTTGCTGAAATGTTTAAGGTACCTATTTAGTTAGCAACATTATTCAAAGTTCTTTAATTGAATAAATAAAATTGTGATAGTAATACTTATCAACTCTTAATAAGAGGTTATGATTATTTTGTTCTCAAAGTTTAGACTAGATATGTTCGAAAAGAAGGTCTGAGGACAGGCTCAGCAATAAATTATCTGTAAATTATGGTGCATGTACTTCAAAGGAGCATTTTAAGGCCTAGCAAAGTTGTAGTCAGCGACATTGTTGTTATTTGTTTCCTTTAAATTTCAGTTGTTTCTTTAGGAAAGGGATTCTAAAAGATTATTCTTGATTATTAGATGGATTGAGTTCAATATAAAGTGTCACCAAATAAAGGTATACATATAGCCCATACTTATATATCTAGTTTATTTCTATTTCTTGGACTTCAAAAACATCAACTTCAAAACCCTTTATGTTTTTGAATTTAAGCAAGTTGATGTTTTTCATTTCTCTTACCACTGTCATCGTAGATGAGCAGAGCTGGCTGCGCATCGGTCAGGATATACGTGATCCTGGTCTGGGGGAAGCCTGGCTCCATCGGCACGTATGCTGCTCCTGCCTTCCATATCGCCAGAAGAGAAGTAACTGTGCTGTAACATACATTAAAATGTCTTAGTTTTAATGTATCAAGTACCTACTAATGGTGTGGAATGAGAAAAAGGTGAGCATAATGGCATCACTCTGATTGGAGCATTGAACGGAGCGTTAATCTTTTATACTTATCAAATGAAAAGTAAAAATAAGGTCACACATCTGGTCTAAACATTGACACAGCTTGAATTGCTCCTAATTTTCCTGTGGGAAATCATCTAGATAGCGGTTATGGTCGGATATGCCAGACACTCTGATTGCCGAAGACATTTTAGTCGGCCCGATTCTATATAACATATCCACACAAAAATAGTAGGGAACGGCTTATAGGAGGTAGGTTGTGATATTTTATGAAACCAATGCAACTGAGATGGGATGCAATGTCGTAAGACGGTGCAGCCCAGTGATGGTGTCTCGTCGAGAGAGGACTTACTTATGTCTAGGCTGCATGCACACTGCCACCACAAAGTCGCCGTCTCTGTTGGCACCAGTGGAGCTAGCTCTAGAGCTGATAGCCTTAGCCAACGCGTTAGTACGTGCTGATAGCTCGGAGTACGTCACCCGGGCTGTTCCGGTCTCATCTGAAAGATTATTAATGTTTTTATTTTTATTTTTTATGTATAACTAGATGACCCGGCGAACTTCGTACCGCCTAACACTTATTCATGTTTCTCACCTTTAAAACCTTCCCTGGAGTACGACAAATATTTCAAGACCAAAATCAATTAAATCGGCTCAGCCGTTCTCGAGTTTTTGCGAGACAAACGAACAGCAATTGATTTAAGTCCTGACTGACTGACTGAATGATTGACTCCCTGACAGGTCACAATCAACGCAGAGCCTAAACCCCTGAACCTATAAGTTAGTGTGGCATCGCCTTGGTTTTATTGTCATGATGATATTACTGTGTTTATCCAAATAAATAAATAAGCATCAAAATTGGAAATTGTATTCATTATATGCTTAGAAAAATAATATAGGAGTGTACTATGAAAGGATTTGAAAAAGTACAACAAAGGGGGCAAATATTGGAAATATTACAGTTCAGGTCGCGTGCAGCGCCGCGGGCCACTCTTGCCACTAGGCATAAAATAATGAAGACATGATTAGAAAAGAATGCAATAAAATCAATTTCATAATTGAAATTATAAACGCGCAACAAAGCGATGCATATAATTATAAACCAAATACGAGTAAATAGACGTAAGTATAGATAATCGTTGACAAAGTAACTTTGACAATTATTGCAAATTAATTTATTTATCTAATCTATTACAACCCATACATTTTCAATATTCAGTAACAGATATTAATTCTGTTGCATTATGTGATCGAGAACCGAAATCTATGTTAGTAAAATATTTTTCTACGGTAATATCTAGCTTAGCACCAGGAATTTATTGTACTATTTTGTTGCTTGAAAAATGGACGGATAAATTAACTAATTCGTTGAAATCTTTGTTTTAAGTATTTCTCAGTCACATTTGTTTTTTGAGATTTTTTTGTCTTATTTTTGTTTGAATGTTTTTCAGGTAATGCTATATAATCTATAATAGATATGTAGGGGTATATAATATATAAATTTTGTACCGACTATCAAAGAAAAATGTTTAATACTTGATTTTTCGGAGACGGCTAAACCGATTTGAAAATTCTTTGTTTATTAAAAAACTGGTTTCTCGGGTACCTAATTGTTGGAAAGGTCCAACTATAGTTTCTTTCACATTCGGTGAACTTAATCAGGGATGAAATGAGCCGCTCGTGTCTTCAACGATGACACGTCTCGCCAGTTCACCTTCGAGTTCGTCGCTGCTAGAGACTTGCTGGGTTCCCCCAGAAAACTCTAGCATGCAAAGGTCACTGAATCCTCACCCGTCACTCATAATTTTTCACAAATATTATTGAGTCACGGTCTCCAGGTAGGTGGTAAATGCCATCCGTCCGTCCATTAAAAATCGGTCGTCTTCTAATTTCGATAGCTTCTTGAACTCTTTGCGAGGCACGAAAAACTTCTCGCGCGCCAGGACTTTTGCTTTATCGAAACGGATGTAGTGACCCGTGCCGGAGTTCAGGGAATGTTCCACCACTGCCGAGCCGTTACTGCCAACATTTTTCATCGACCGCATGTGTTCCGTAAGCCTAGTGTTAACGTTCCGTCTCGTTTCACCGACGTAACATTTACCACAATCAATAGGAATTATATAAATACCGGGGACACCCAAAGGATCTCTCACTTGATAGTATTAATAATTTAAAATGAAGAACAAAGAAGCGATATGTTTGGTACAAATTGGTGATATATGTACTTACCATCAGTTACATATATCGTTGGATTGTTAGATAAGCTCACAGTTGCTCAGCAGGCAATGGAGAGAGCATATGCTTGCGCGACAAAATCCGCAAAGAGAAAAAGTTACGGACGTAGCTCATAGGATTTGCGAGCTGAAGTGGCAATACCTGAGTACAGTAGAGCAATCTGTTCGCTGTCAGTCAGAGGCGCGAGGGGATTCGGCAACGGAGCCGCGGGGACGGCTCGCCGGCCGCCCACCAGCACTGACTGCCGAGGTAGAGAACCCATGCTTCAGCCTGAAACAAATTATAAACATTTTATTATTTCAATTAAGAGGATCACCGACCCTTCACTATTTTCGTGTTTCTGATAGAATTTTCGTTCCGGGGCCTATACCTCTTTTCACCCCCTAAATTGTAACGTAATTTTTTGTTATTGGTGTCAATCGCTTCACTATGATGTATTTTAGGCCTAAACGTTATTATTTTGAAAAAACTTAAAGTTCTGCATAATAAAGGCTTTTAATAAGCATCGTATCAGTGCAAAAATATGACTGCTTAGGAAGCTTGTGACTTTAAAGTGATTAAATAACAGAAAAAAATAAAAAGTGTAGGCTTAGTAAGTAATGTGTTAGTTAGGTGAAAAAAAATCACTGGAATCGGACTACATTAAAAGGTAGAAAGAGCTATATCTAATTGTATGGACAAGTTGGCGGTCTATAGCCATCTTAAGAAGACGGGTTTTCACGCGTACCTGATTGTTGGAAAGGTTCAACTATAACTATTGAGTGCGTACCATTGTTGTGGAGATAAACGACTCATTTTGTTCCTGATGAAGTTCACCGAATGTGAACGAAACTATAGTTGGACCTTTCCGACAATCAGGTGAGCGTGAGTCAAACACGCTTTAGTTTTCTGAATAAAACATTTATTAGCAAATAATAATACGTCAATGATCTGATGGCATCTCCTGATTTCAATAGAAGATCAACGCTGTTTGTTAATAGAATAATATAGTTCATTCTAGACCACCTTGGTCGTTACACTCGCTCAGTGGTCTAAACCTGCCCAATACAGCCTTTTATTTACCTGATATTTTCACTTGTTGTAGCTTGTGTAGATCATTCTCACTCCGACATCGACGATAAAATAATACCACTGTCGGACATTCAATAAACAATACGAGTACGAACGTAATCTTCGTCCTGTATCTATTTATAGCGAAGTCAAACAAAGTAAGCTCAGGTCAGCTACAACGATAATGCTTATCAATGTGATATTGCATTTGTATGATTCACACACAAATATATGGAGTCATTGCAATATTTTGTTCACTTATTGTTTTGAAAATTGTCATCGCTTTGCTGAAAGCATTACTAGGGTCTTGCTTTCGTAGCCGGTACGTAACTACAGTATTGTTTTCAAGACGATAGCAATAATGAAAGCAATACAGAAAGCCGATAGCCCAACGGCTGGATCGTAGTTCTGTAGGGCGCATTCACAATGCTGCGGGGCTCACAGAATCTGGTAGCAGTCTGATTTAGATTGTACCCCGCATCAGCTGCAGCCTCATACAGTTCGCCGTGAATGAATATCCACTTGAGTATACAGACAAATATACTTACCTAGGAAAAACAATCAGTTTTGAAAAAGAAAACAACGAACTAGAGATAGAAAGAAGAGTACAGCGAACTTGGAGTAAATTCTGGAGTCTGAAAGGAATTTTCAAAAGCAACATGCCGATAAAACTAAAAACTAAGACATGGAACTCTAACTTCTTACCATGCTTAACATATGGATGTCAAACATGGAAATTTTCGTCAAAGGCTAAGCAAAAAATAACATCCTGTCAGCGCGGAATTAAAAAAGAAGCATGTTAAAAATAAAAAATAAAACTAGATAAGATTAGACATGTAAAGATAAGAGAAATAACGAAAGCCACTAATGCCCTAAGCTACGCACAAAAGTTAAAGTGGAAATGGGCCGGCCACATAGCGAGGCTTAGAAACAAAAGATGAACCTATAAAACCACCATATGGAGAGGACCCCAAGGAAAAAGAAAGAGAGGACGGCCCTCATCACGCTGGGAAGATGAAATAAAAAAAGTCGCTGGTCCAATGTGGTGGCATACAGCTCAGGATAGAGAGAAGAGGACATCGTTGGCCTTTACCCAACCTGGGGACCTTGCTAATTAATGTAACTAAGATAATACCTAAATTAAGATGAAATGTAGCAGGATCAAATAAAGGTTTTTTTATTTTTTTTATTTTATTTAGCCGTACCATTAGAAAAGCTTTGTCAGGTATTACGATACGACTCTCCGGACTTTGAAACGAGTACTTATCTGAAATTTAAATAAAGCGCGTTAGTATTCAAATCACATTAACAACTTTGATAATGTGATAACTTAAAGCTATTTTAAAGAAATAAAAATATAATTGCACGAAAATCTGTCTTTATTACAAGTAGGTACAAAAATGATTGAGCAAGTAACAAAAAAATATTTAAAATGACAGTTTATTTTTTAAAAACCTGTCGTGAGAATTCTATAAATACAAGTAGTTATTATTATTTATACACGAATAAACAGGTTTTCAACGTCTAGTGCAAAATACAAACAAAAAAATACATAACTACAATTACGAGTAGCACTCATTTTGTACCATACCCGCCCAGCATAGTAACTTAAAATATATGATTAAAAAATATTATAGTCAAATTTTAAATCTAAATGAAAATATTACCGGTATTAAATTTATTAGCAATTGATTGTGTGATTTACTCGTAGTAGAGACAGACAGGCGGACGCAGGACAGAGCGAATCCATAACGGTTCCTTGAGGTAGGTACTAGGAACCCAATAGAGGTGTATACCTTACAAAAGTATTGACATACTTTTGTAAGGTTCGTTATAATACTTAATTACTTTAGGTCCAACGAGAAACCCCGAAAATTTATCTTATCAAATATATTCATTATACAATTAATTTAATATATATATATATATATATATATATAGTATTATATTATAGTATTAGTTAAAAAAAATATCACATGATTTACGTTGTGGCGAATATCATAGGTGGATTTGACCTTAGTATTAAAGGTATTTTAAATTTTTTAAAGTTGAGACAATCATTTTTAGCTTACGGATTATTTTGACCCCATTTAAATATGGATTTTTACTTATTCCTAAGATGAAAACCCTAGGTCTTTTTAATTTTTTTAACAATTAAGCTACTTCTGTAAGAAGAATCCTACAAGGATTAGTATCATTTGCCCCAACACACAACACTATCTAACCATCGTGATTTAATTGACTTCTATGTTTGAGCTAGAGATTATAAAATCCGTCGAGGCATCAGGATATGTGGTGCAAGAAATCATATAATCTTTAGCATTTCTGTGCTTGTCTCTAAGTTTGGTTAACATCGAAGCAGATTCTCTGTGGAGAGCTCTTCTTGTACGGCAGGTATAATGGTTTGACTCATAATGCTAGTCAAGCTACACAAAAAATGGGCCATTGATTAATTCGCAATTTTCCCTTGATTCACCTAGAAAAATAATTTTCCAGCTTGGTGGTCCGCCTCGGCAGCGCGACACCATTCTCTTCCGAACTACAACGTCTGCGAGAAGAAGTCCGTCCCCTCTCGCGGCTGCCGAGTTGTCTAGCAGTGTAACAGCGATCTACTTACTACGAACTACTATGGCGCGCGATGACCGCGCTGGGTCTAAGCTAAATAAGTATTTTCTAATTTGGATTTCTTTTAAAGAATTACTAGATTTGGCAACCCTACAAACAATATAGTATAGCTAAAAATACTGTTATATGAAAACATGTTTACTTTTCTTTAACAGATCTTTTTATAAAGATGAAGATAAAGTGTAATCACATTTATCAAAAATGACGCATTTGGACTTGTTGATGTCGCCGTTATCGGTTGATATTGAAATAAATATATATATATCTATATATATATATAGATATATATATAATAATAAATATCGCATCGCGTTATTGTTAATTGATCTATTACCTACTATGTTACGTCATTTAATGTATCGACTTTTTATTTTTTTTAAGTCTTATGACGTGTTTTTAGCAGATGCGCCCCTGGATAAATTCGTCCTGTCTCGCGGCTGCCGTTGCTCTCGCGGTCCCGAGTGGAGAGAGTTCCGAGACACGGGATTTTCTCTGGACTGATATTGAAAGATGATACATGTTGCTATTCTAGTAGATATGAAGAAAGGATAAGGTGGTGTGTTATAAAAAAGTAAACTTTTGTTGTGAAGTGATAAAACAAATAAGATATTTTACCAAAATTGTAGTCTCTGTCTCTTGGTTACTTTATTAACATTTTCGGTATATGGCGTAACTTGTCTATAATCTCATCAGACGAAAATTGAGTTTCTAATCATCTCACCTGTATGTTTATTTGGGTACATAATTGTCAATCACCTCGTTGTCCTCGTGTCACACCTGTCATACTCAAACTTTTTATTGAAACCCATTGTAATACTTCCTTAGATCTTAACGAACACCAATAGGATTTATAAAAGTGATGCAACTTTTACTAGGAATTTTTATTATATGTTGCTTCATTCTTCTTGAGTCTATTGACGAGAAGAGTTTCTATATACGTGCTTCTATATAAGTGAAATCAAAGTCAAATCATTTATTGGCCTTATAAACTGCGTTTGTTACACTAGGCAAGTCGTTAAGCAGAGAGATTATGATCATAGTATCTAACTCAATCTATTTACTGTTATATTATATGCCCTATTCATACATACCATTATTTATTGTCCTGAGCCCATCTCATCAACATTATACCCTGATCAAATTGATATTGTTAAATATTTACAATTATTCTACTGCTCAATAAAATTATTTTGATTACCTAATTATTGAAACCTTTAATTCTATTAACTCTCTTATCAACATTTCAGAGCTCAAAATTCTAGCCGAGTGGAACTGTGTCGCTACAATATTGACCAGAACACCGACCAGACCCACGTCGCTGATAACACCAGCGCCAAAAGTATTGGAGTCAGGTGCGTACATATCCTAACTTTCCTTAATTATTCAGGTTCAGGATTAAATTCACTATAATGTACACCATACAAAACATATAAGTTTAAAACAATGGTAATTTCATCTACAATAAATTTGTATCACACGAGGTGAGCTTTAGCCCTCTAAGTATACTGATAAGTGAATTAGAAATTTCTCGGATAAATAGGATGTTTCGAGAGCAGGACAAACTAATTTACACAATCCAAATGTTTTATCAAAATGTTTATAGTGGCATGACTTTAAGCATATTTTTTCGCGTAGATAATAATAATAGTAACAAAAATCTGCTTATACTATTCATTTTATTATCCAGCCCAAACAACAGCCTCGCTCATCCATACAGCCCGAAATCGACAACCAATCTGGCAGGCAACTACAACCGCCCGCAGCCACCTCCGTACATGGGCTCTAACACCAACTCTCTCCACCACCGCAAGTCCACTATCGACAAAACTACCCCATCCACCAGCGGACACACCCCGGAACACCGCACTCTCGCTTTAGAAGAATCCCTAAAGCTGCTAAACGAGGCCAACATCTCCAATCCATCGCTGAAACTTCTCGACACGACCACAGATTTTGATATCCCCCTTCTGAAAGAACCAGTTGTCGATATCATGGATGGTTCGGATGATTATGTCCCGATCAAACCAGATTCTACCGGTTATATCTCGATGACAGCGGATCTGGATGATATCGAAGTGCCCGATCTGGCGAAATTTGGGATTGGGGCAGCCATCTGACATGAGGTTCTGGCAGACGGTCAGCCGCCTGTCAAGGCTTGGTTTTGTTAAGCTAATGAGCACTGATGGTGTGACGTGGATACTAACGTAATACTTCATTGATAGAGCATGCTGTAAGAAGATATTGAGCCATAAGAGTTTCAGATAAGTGGACATGTGTAATGTAGGTACATATGGGATGCATTTCTAGTCATAATTATAGCGAAATTATAGTAACGAACGATATATTTGATTGTATTTATAGTTTAGCAGATGTGCACTGAGTGTTGTTCGATTTATAAGCCCTAAAACCTCTTTGCCTGGAGGGTAAAATTGTAGGTACAGTTCTATTACATTTTAGTGATTGTCAAAGTATTGTTTACATAAATTAATCGGTATGTCTTTTTGCATATTTATTAACTATTATCAAACCAACTTATCAACAAAAATGTACGATTTTGAATAAACTATCGACTAAGTATGGTTTTTCAATGAAGTATTATTTTCTAAACCTATTTATTAGTGCCGATAAATAATAAGGTAACAAACATGATTTTGTAGTCATTTATTCAGTAATGTAATAGATAAAACTAGAATAAAATAAAATTTTAACAATACTATCACTTTGTTTGCACTACTAGGTAGCTTCACAATTAAATCCGTTACAAGTTCTTGAAACTAAGAATTACTTAAAATTAATAATAACATAATTAATGAAACGTCTTTTCGTCTTAAGTGATCACAGATTTTTGTCATGTTTTTTTATAGCAAAGTTTTATTAGCTAGCATGCCATCATCAGAAAATTTATAGAATGAAAACTCTAATAGAAGGCAGTGTTTTTGCTAAAGAAAAATCTCTTCTAAATAACCTTTGTAGGTAAAAAAAAAATCGATTTATCATAAACTGTGACTCCGTGTGGATGTAATTAATATCAATCATAGCATAATCCTTCCAATCGGAACACCAAATTATTGCTTGGCGGTTAACAATCGCCTGCAGATAATTTAACCCAGCAGTCCTTACAAAAAAGTCCTTCTCTAATACACTTTATTATAGATAAAATCATGCGAATCTCAATCTTTTCCTTTTTTATTAAATTTATACTACGATTCATTTATTTTTATTTATGAACACATGTAAAACGCCTCATTCGTTCATTGCACCTTATCACAAAGTATAGGTTATACAATTATATAAATATGGTAATAAATATCTACTTATAATTTACCGTACATTCCTACAGATTTGTAGAATACGAGTGCTAGGCCTAATACTAGAGAAGATATCTAGTACCATGAAGATAGTTGTATTATAAAGAGTCTAACATATTTGTACACTATTAGTATCTAAAAGTAAATAATTAATAACACTGGCAAGCAAATGCATTTCGTTCAACTCGTATAGGTAAACATATTCTATGTCTTAGCATTTTATGTAAACTTTGCAAAAACGTACGCCTAAACTTTAGTTTTAATATTGAACTTTATTATTTTGTTTACGTTTAATTTTGATACAGAGACCTAATGTACCTGCATAATTTACGTTTACAGATACAGTTATGTTATATTATTTGTCTCATATAGAAATACAATAGATATGTGTGGTTTTGTTTTTAACATTAATAATTTTATTACCAGATGGACTGAATATTCTAAAATCAAAAGATTTTATATCTCACTAGAGCTTAAAATACAGTCGCGCTTATGAATTTACTGGTTTCCAACATACTATATCCAGTGGTTTCTAACATGCTTAATCCACTGGTTTCCAACATACAACCGCCCGCATGTCGTCGGGTGCCGCTCCGAAAGTGCGTTCACCGTTCGGATCTACGTATTGGTTTATTTGATAGTCTAGCAGAGTTTGGAATCCGAGAACATCTGTGCCGAGTTGCTGTAACAAAAAAAAGTTTGGCAGTGTTTTAATACGCAATACTACGTACCAATCATCATGTGTCGTTTGTTAACTTTTGCATGGCACCTTGAGTTGTTGATCTCAATTGTTTTGTGTAATCAAAACAATCACAAGCGATACCAATGATCACTTAAATAAAAAAAAATTGAGGCTACGATCAGTTCTACGAGTAATAACTATAAATAAGATTAAAAAACGTTGCTAGAATAGAATGATCGTGCTTTAATTTAGAGGTACCCGATCGTTTGTTGAACGATACGTATCACCCGAAAGCCACTTTAGTAGTTACAACTCTATCACCAGGTTGTCGCCAACTCGCAGTAGTGAAGTAGTCATGAAAACGGCAGCTAGTTTACCTGTGTTAGAGGACTGGTGTTAGTAGTGAAGACTCCTAGGAAGCGTCGTTCCTGCGCGATGCGCATCGTAGCCTGCTCGAGTGCGCGAATAGCGGCTACATTGTCTCGGGCGGAGAGACTTTCTGATGTCGCCATCATGAAAGAGTGGAGAATTGTTCCTAAAAACATAAAACACTCAATATGTTGTGACTGTCAATAAAGTTTAAAAAGTCCAGAGGATTTTGGCGAGGAACTTGCAAATTGATAAACAATACGTTGTTACCTTACGTTGCCACCCGCGGAAATTTGATTTTCCTACTTGAACATCGCATTTATCATTAAAGAATAAAACCTATCCTGATACTAAATATCATTCAAATCCGTTCAGCCGTTTGAACGTGAAAGATTAACAAACAAACTCAATACAAACTTTTGATTATATAATATTAGTGTGATATTATAACTGAAAACTTACCCTTCCCAGAAGGTAGCATAGTATCTCTCACGGAGCCCTCAACGTGTTCTAAGAAGCCCATGATCTTGGCCAGTCCACCTGATAGCTCAATGTCTGGCTCGTCTCGGGCGTCAAAGTTCAGCGCTACAGCCACTGGAGCGCCGGTAGCTGAAAAACAAGATTTATAAATTATTTTTTAATTTAAGTTTCCACTTATGTCGGATTCGATGACTTTTTATGTAAATAATAGATTTGGCCGCAACTCTTCTGTTCTTAAGCGACGATGTGGCCTAGGATGTGGCACGCTTGCCTCACTCACGATTTGAAAAGGCCGAAATTATATCTATCCGGAAATGGAGAACTCGGCAGTGAATTCCACAACCGAGTCCTTCGGACAATGAAAGTCGACGTAGAACATTTAGTGCGAGTCCGTGGAATCTCTACCATGTATCGGTGCCGTTTAGCAGAATCTCTACTAGTCCAATTGTAGAATGGGAATAGGGAAATAAAATTTTGTGATTCCTATATTTCCTGTAAACTAGAAAGCTCACTTATCTAAGACCACTCGATATCCAATTGAGGCTGCTTGAAGCAATGGTCGCACAAGAACATGCGAAGTGAAAAGCATAAATAATAGGAATAGGTATATGTCTCTTTTCAAGTCACGAGTGAATCGGTTTCTTCAAGGCAACCGTGCCCCATTTTAGACCGTATTTAAAAGCTAGCCAATGTTTGATCTTAGTGGTTTTACTGGTTAATGCTAATAAAAATGCTAAAGTATTACCATCAGTAAGCACAACACTGAGTCCTGCGTGCAATAGTGGCGCCCAGCACGCGTGGATGCAGTGCGCATAGTCTCGTGTCTCGATCTCATGCCGCACGAACTGTTCCAACTCTGCCTTCTCGTAGAACGACGACACTATCATGCTTGGGAGATCAACAAGGCATTATGTACTCGTATTAACAGTTATATTATTTTATACTGCCGTAAAAGTTAGACATTACAGACTTTTTAGACATTATCTTTAAAAACTTTTAAGGCAGTATCTAGTTTTAAGTCCACACAAGAAAAGTGATAAATGCGGTCATTTTACAGATTACAAGAAAGTTTGAATTTATAATTTTTAATGCAAAGCAATGACCAAATTTGTGAGCAAACTCAAATATTAGTGAACGTTGTAGATTGTAACCGATGCCAAAAGCGAGGATCAGCGTAAGTATATAATTTTATTATTGTATACTTACTAAGAATAAAATAGAACAACTAAAACCTGAAAAAAATATTTAAATTGATACTCATAGTAAAAGATTATCTAATACATATAACTAAATGCTTACTCAATAACTTGTTGTTTATGTTCATTACGCATCGGTTCTGGGTTGAATAAAGTTTCTCTTGAGTCCTGCTCACTGCCAGGGTTTGTGGTCAGACAAGACAACACCTCACCCAAACTAGCGGCACCGAGGAAGTCACTTATTTCTGCAAAGTGGAACAAATATAGTGAACATTGAAATTTGATAAACGCTGATAAATAAATTGCTGTGAAACTATGCCAAACTATTGACTCAGACGATTTGTGGATTTTTGTCCAAAATCCCCTGCGGTATTGCAGAAAGGAATTTGAGGACAAAATGTTCAAAAATGAACTCTCTTCCTCTTACGCAATACCGCGAGATTTAGGGACAAAAATTCAACAAACCCTTAATTTATCTATGGCGAAACTAAAAAAAAGGCAAATTAAGTACATCTGATAAACATTTTCATTAAATGTGAACAAACATAAGTTAAAACGTATAGATTCTAAGTTTTGAAAACGTCCACAATTGATTTATACCTAAGTTTTGTGTGACAAAATACATATAGGTAACAAAACTCACCAATATAGTACCCTTTCTCCCTCAGTTTCGTTATTGTAATTATAGAATTCAGTGAATTGCCTCCTAACTCATAGAATCCCGCCCGAATAGATAGGGCTCCTCTGACGGCTCGTCCTAGGACTTCGCCAACGGTTTCGAAGAGAACTCTAGCACTCTCCAGTGCTTCTGGTTCTATTCCTGTGTAGTCTATTTCAAGCGGGATTTCGGAGTCATCTAAAATTAATAATTAAAATATATTTTAGCTAACTATGCGACAAAGTTAAACGTTTTGATAATACTTATAATAATTCTTTGGTCCAATATTTGACTTAACTTAAACAAATTTAAATTTATTTAGCAACTTACTATCGCGGGGATTGCTCCAACATTTCGAAACATCCGACAAAAGTCTTCAAATCTTTAAAAGTAGAGCTTCCATTGAGAAAAGTCAAATCAGCTCAAATAGTTAAGTAAAGTAAAGTAAAGTAAAGTAAAGTAATATTTATTGACCTTTAAATAACGTTCGTTACAGGCAAGTCTTATTACATTTGAATGAATAATTACTTAAAAAATTTAACTTACAAATCTCATTCATATACGATTACTTAATATTAGTTCCTAGTTTAACAGTTCTCTTGACAAATATTTACATTATGATTGCTTTGTTTAGTTATTAGTGATATTTTATTATGGTTGTTCGTTACACAAGAACGATGATTCTACAAGCTGCATTGACATATATTCGCTGAGTTTATAAAAAGGATTTCTTTCAAAAAAATACTTCAATTTTTGTTTAAATGTAATAAAATTGAGATCCATTACACTATTAGGTAATTTATTGTACATCAGTATTTTGGTATAAAGCCCCTGCTTCTTACATTTAGCTAATCTATTTATTGGTAGGATTCGCCCTTTTTTATTATTGCGTGAAATTCTTTTTTCCGGTAAAAGTACTACGATTTCAATAAAAATTTTAAATACAATTACTTCTTACCGTTATTATTAGTGTTTTCGTACATCTTCAAAAGTGCCTGCCTGTCTACTTTACCGTTGACAAGCAGAGGTATATTCTCCACCTCAATTACCTAAAACAAAAGAATCAATGTATGCACTTATATTTTCAAATTAAGTGATGGTATTAAAATTATGAAACTATATACTACCATCTTAAACTCACAAACATGAACCAACCTAATATAAGGAAGTTACACGTGAGGGGTTTAAAAAAAAGATTGAGAATAGGAACGCCTACAAATACTGGCAATCCTTTTGTATGAGGCCTTCGCTTGTACCTATTATTAGATTGGAACCCGTACATAATATTATGTGATCTCATTGCTATATGAGTTCATTGCATTATGAGTTAGATTTAAAAATCAACACACAGTTTTTGAGGGGAATTATCAAAATGCTTAAGAATATATGGGTTTCCAGGACGAATAAAAAAAATAACGACAAAAAAATAGATATAGATATATCTATATCTATTTTTTTTGTCGTTAAAAATAGATATATCTAAAAAAAACGAAATATTCGTTACCTCAGAGCAATGAAATATCTGTAAAAGAAACTTCTTTCTGAAATAAGGTTATTGTTCTGATGTCGTTATCAGTAATATTTTCTTAGTAGGTACTTATTTTTTACCTGAGGAATCATATAGCTCGTGAGGGAGTTCTTCAGACTGGCCTCTATATGGTGCGAGGATAGTCTCGCTTCCTGTTTGATGGTCACGAACGCCAGAATCTCTGGGTTCCCGCGATCGAGGCCGTAGCACAACACCACGCCTGGTGGAACAGAAAACAATGTATTAGACTAAGTCGATTGCTTTAATTAGTCGTAAACCACATCCCTACGAGTGCGCAACTCTAGTGTAGTGAGACTCTGTGACAGAGAAAATAAACTATTTTTTGTATATTTGACGAGGTATCTCTGAGATGGCTGGACTTATTTGAATACGCATCAAACAATAGCTTCCCACTTCTGGGCACGGGTCTCCCCTATAAGGAGGCATAGGTCACAGACCACCACGGTGGCCAAAATAGGTTAGGGACTTCTTTTATCTTATAAAGCTGACAAACAGCTCACGATGTTTTACCGCATCATTTAAGCTTGTGCTAATTTACTAAATTGATTTGAATTAGTCTTCACTTTTTGCCGAGGTCGATGATGAAGGCTTACATTTGTCGACTCCCTGCGTCCTGCAGACAGCTCGATCCACCTCCTGCAGGTCTACCCTGTGCCCTCGTATCTTAACCTGCGAGTCAGTCCGTCCGGCGTACAATAACACTCCTTTGTGCAGCATGCCGTAATCACCCGTACGGTACAGACGACTGAATTCTGTAAAAGAATATTATATGTAAGTAAGTATACTAGCGTGGTTCTTCCCGGGGCACCCTTGTCTTGTAATCACTCAGAGCAGTAGTTCTGTAGTTCTTCTTTCTTATTTTTTGATCGTAAATGACATCGTTGAAACATTTTACCAGATAACCATCAGCAATAGTATAGCATCAGTATCAGAACCTTCGATGAATTAAGTAAAATAAGAATCGCAGCCTTGAGTTTTATTACACGTCTCTTGTCAAACGTCGTAAAACTAAGAAATTCTTACCGGGGTGCTTAGCGTGCGGGTTGTCTACGAAGCTGGCAGCGCCCTGCCCGCCGACGTACCCAGCTGCTAGGTTTGCCCCCGCTACCCACACTTGACCCGGTTCTGATTCTCTAGCCGGGTTCATCTCATCGTCTAGGAGGTATATCGCGCAGTTGTCCAGAGGACTTCCTGAAATTTTAACGTGGAAGGTAAGATGAAGTAGCGCTTTTCTTCGTAATAATGCCTATCTGAAAATTACACAAAGAGGATATATATCGTGCATCACGCAAACAAAGTTTTCAGATCAAGAGGCAGAGGTAGCGGCACTGGTCAGGGTTAAAAACTGAAGTTTATTTTGAAAAGGGCCGTTACTTATGAACCAACTTTGTTTATCTTTCTCTGAACCGATTGGGTGAGTTTTTCATTATTAATTCCCCCATTCCTGTTCCATCATCAAACCAGTGTCTGAAAAAAACGCACTAGCCGATTTAAAGTCGGTTGTCATTTTTAAAAGTGTTACTTGTTACCGATAGGTATCGTAGGGAAGGCACTCAGCTGGGCAGATGATTCTATCACGTAGTACGTGACGTCACCCATCACCTCCGTGCTGCCGTAGAAGTTGGCCAGCTTATAACCGCTGCCTGAACCGAAGTACTCGAAGAACTGGCCGGCTAGCTCCTACAGAAATAACAGAGAGTTTTAGTCAAATGCATTACATCTGCTGGAGTTTATTCGATGGAGTCAGGCGTTAATTACTTTGTGACAATCCTCTTCAAGCGCTTGCTTGAAAGATAAATCAAAACAAAGCGGTTAGATACCAAACATTCTTTTAACAAAATTGATATTACCAGAATGCTGCCTCTTATTTTGGGCAAAAAATAGCATTACCATTTTGGAACTTAGCAATGTAAACGTCATGCTGGGAACTTTCTATCTTACTAGGGATTTATTATTAGATTAGTAGCTTCATAATTCTTTAGGGATCGAGTCTCCAAATAAATCCTTTCCTACACCCTATAACTCTTCAAATTTCATGTCTCTAGGGTCTTCAGTAACGAATAATTATATTTTCTTTCTCCAAATCTCGGTGCTATTTACATTATTAATTTTAATTTAGTTTTATACTAATGCAAAACTTATAACTATACCTTGCTCAGCGTTTCTCCAGAGCACACCCAAAGCTTGAGGCTTTTCAGCGGTCGTTGGTTGGGAGTCAGAGTCAAGTACATCAGGATGGAGCGAAGAAGCGTTGGCACCAGGACCAACCTCTCTACCTGAAATTGGGTTCGGTTTATTTAAAGTAGATGCTTGTAGATGATTGTAGATGCTTCCATTTTTTATTCTATCACTACTACGAGTATTATGTAGCGTTGATGGTCGAATGGTTAGTGGGGTCGATTGCCGTGCACAAGGTACGAGGTTCGATCCCACGAAAAATGCAAAAAGAGCCTGAGCTACCGGTGAAGGAAAACATCGCGAGGAAACCATATCATGGTGGTAGGGCAATTCCTATCGCTCGCCTGGCTAGCTACCACCCTCAAGTTGTAAAAATTGTCGCCAAGCACCTGACGGTGTGTTCCAACAGGCTTCCTTGAGAACCAGTATATTCCAGACTAGGCATGCTCCATCTCGGGCTACAGTATCGCTGACTTCCTTGGTCGTGCGAACTTGTGGTCAAATGCTTAGCTGTGTAGGATAAAAAAAAATATGAGCCCATCCATGCCCTATCGTTTGGTTAAAGTATTGCATATTTGTTGCTTTTATAGATCAAGAAAGATGAGCTGGATTTTTTTATAATCCGTCTAGAATAAAAGACATCCATTATGAATAGTTTAGAGCATTTCATAATAATTTTTTTTCAAGAATTTTGCATGTTAAAAACTGTTTTTTAAAAGTCACATACCTGATATTCACTGAGCACGCTGACCAGTTTTTGCGGGTCTCTAGTAGTTTCCCTCGAAAGGATCAGCAAGCTCCGTCCATGGAGCAGCGGGCCCCAGATCTCCGTGATGGAATCCACGAAGGTCAGGGCCGTTTTCCAAACGCAGGTGGCCTCTGAAGCCGAGTAGGGAAACGTGTGGAACTGCCACCATAGACGGTTGCAGATAGCTGAGTAAGTCAAACGGACTCCTGGAATATAGGTGAAGTTTATTGAGAATGTCGTAATACTTATAATATTACATGTCGAAATACTTAGGTCAATTAGTGGAGTAACTGCGCGTCACTTCAGTGATGAAGAAGGTGAACAGCTCTTTTTTTGCGATATTTTACGTGAGTAGTAAGTCTGTTATGAATACGATATAATGATCTAGGCAATGAAACGGCATGAAACTCGCTGCTTCACGCAGTGAAGTAAAATCATTACGTTAAACATTAAGGTTAAACCGTTATATTGAAATTAATTTGACACGCTTCTGCAGCATACAAGTCAAAAGCAGAAGGGGCAATATAAAATTTGTTTTTAATATGAGTCTATCCAATCACGACAGAAAAATCACCAGTTTCATAATTAATGTCCCTAGAGAAAGCTCATTCTTGCTTTGCTATGACAATGGTTTGCCACTCTGACAAGACGAAGAAGTTTCAAGGGTCTTAGGCGAAGTAGGCCACAAAATTTACAACAGTTACAAACCTTTCGGAACTCCCGTGCTTCCAGATGTATACAAGACTATGGCAATGCTGTCAGTCCTCATCGGCGCCAATACTTCTGTTTCCTTAGGCTCCTCTGCAGAAAACTGGTCTGCT
The DNA here is from genome assembly GCA_947049295.1 of Ligdia adustata. Lineage (NCBI taxonomy): Eukaryota > Metazoa > Arthropoda > Insecta > Lepidoptera > Geometridae > Ligdia > Ligdia adustata. Next base: position 2,781,255 of record OX346236.1, on the reverse strand, counting down.
TCTTGTACCAACTCGTCGTAGCCAACTGCCGGGACGCCGCTTCCGGCAAACATAGTGGGGTTTGCTGAAATGTTTAAGGTACCTATTTAGTTAGCAAAATTATTTAAATTTCTTTAATTGAATAAATAAAATTGTGATAGTAATACTTATCAACTCTTAATAAGAGGTTATGATTATTTTGTTCTCAAAGTTTAGACTAAAATAGGTCCCAGTACAATATCAGCAATAAGTTTTCTGTAAATTATGGTGCAAGTACCTCAAAAGAGCATTTCTAAGGCCTAGCGAAGTTGGAGTTAGCGATATTACTGCTATTTCATTCTTTAAATTTCAGTTGTTTCTTTGGGAAAAAGATTCTAAAAGATTATTCTTGATTATTAGATGAATTAAGTTCAATATAAAGTGTCACCAAATAACAATACACATATTGCCCATACTTATATATCTAGTTTATTTCTATCTCTTGGACTTCAAAAACATCAACTCGCTTAACTTCAAACCCATTTGGATTTTAAGCGAGTTGACGTTTTTCATTTCTCTTACCACTGTCATCGTAGATGAGCAGAGCTGGCTGCGCATCGGTCAGGATATGCGTGATCCTTGCCTGGGGGAAGCCTGGCTCCATTGGCACGTATGCTGCTCCTGCCTTCCATATCGCCAGAAGAGAAGTAACTGTGCTGTAACATATATAACCTGAGGTGTAGCGAAATGGAGTATCTACTATTGGTGTAGAATGAGAAAAAGGTGAGCCGTTCAATCAAAGTTATGATTATCATCGGATCCTTGAACGTAGCATTTATCATTTATACTTATCAAGTGATAAGCAGAAATAAACTTATACACCTTTTCTAAACCATGACACTGCTTGAACCGCTCCTAATTTTCCTGTGGGAAATCATCTCGATAGTGGTTATGGTCGAGTTTGCCAGACACTCTGATGCCGAAGACGTTTTAGTCGGTCCGATCTTACATAACACATAAACACAAAAATACTAAGGAAATGCTTATAGGCGGTAGGCTGTGGTGATTTATGAAGACACTGCAACTGTGGGGGGATGCAGTGCCGTAAGACGGTTCAGCCCAGTGATGGTGTCGCGTCGTGAGAGGACTTACTGATGTGTAGGCTGCATGCACACTGCCACCACAAAGTCGCCATCTCTGTTGGAACCAGTGGAGCTAGCTCTAGAGCTGATAGCTTTAGCCAACGCGTTAGTACGTGCTGATAGCTCGGAGTACGTCACCCGGGCTGTTCCGGTCTCATCTGAAAGATTATAAAAGAACCTGTTAAGTGGTGATATTGACCAAGAAAGCGTATTTGGCTCTTTTGACCAGTTTTGAGGAAACGTGGCGAAGTTACAGGGGGGTCTAAAGTGGCTCGAGCCGCTTCGAGAAAAGGATGGTACCATCCAGGCCGTGCTTTTGTATTCTTCGACGCGGGGCACTGCCATGCCTAGGATTTTTAGCTTGTTATGCACGATTAACCGATGAACCTGTATAAATTGACCATGTGTAAAGTACGATACATTCACAAACATTTATGTTAATGTCTTCTGACGATTATACATTTACAACATAGTGGTTAATTGAGGAAATCTTAGCATACCAGTAACATTTTGTCACTTTAATAACACAGTTTAACCTCTCATGTGCATAAATACGGTAGCACTCACATTTAATATGTAAGGTCGACACATAGTGTGACAATTGTTTCCTTAAACAAATTATACTGTCAGTTATAAAATATGCTGCGTATCGCACTTTGTGTCAGGAATTATATTTAATGTACATGTAAATAAATTCCTGATATCCTGATTTTTTTGAAGTGTTCTTTCAGTATATCTATGTACTCTGTACCTAAGGTAGCCGCCGAATGAGTAGGTACATGCATATAGCAATATACATATAGCAACATTTGTTTTTTTTTTATATTTGATGCATAATTACTTATTTGTTCAATCTTATTATTTTATAAAATATACAATACAAAATTATAATTAGGAAGTAATCATATAAATAAAATAAATTATGCTTTATATATAGCTGGTTTGCGAGAATATCGACGTAATTCAATATTCTGTCGAATTGAATTCTGTATGCCAAACAACCATAAAGTTTAACGTCAGCAGAGACGCAACGCCAATTTCAGCAATATTTTTTCAATTGGCAGCGTCCGTTAGAAAGAGACAGCGTCATTATTTATTTGAGACAAAACACTCGAAACGTAATCACAAATAACGGGTCAACTCAGTTGCGCCCAAAGAATATGAACTGTCTAAGTGCGCCTATGACAACAGAGTGAACGCACGGTCGATTCTCGAAAATATCGACGTATTTACAGCTTGGTTGCAATAACTGTTTAATTTTGTTCAGGAATAGTGACATATTTAGTGATTCGTCGTTGTTTCTCCTAGCTAATCAAATGACATAAGTTGATTTTTATAATCTGGAGTCTCATGAATAAAGACCCCTCTTTGTATGACGATTTTATAATTTTAATATAAGTTCAATTTCTTTTTATGTTTTTTAATACTACGATAAACTTTCTTTTAATCAGTAAAGTCGATCCCTCAATATATCATTTACATTTTGGAATATGTACTAAAATATTTACAAAGAAATTAAAAAATGCTAATCTTTAAAATCAAGCATTTTTAGTTCCGGCGAGAATAGCTCGCATACCAGCGACATTTGGACCCTTACAATTTTCTGTTAAAATTGGGTTTGTAACTCATAAAGATAGGTATTACAAGTACAGGGTCATCGGTTGGGGGTGCATTAAGCCGAAAGAGGATTACTATACACATCATTGCAAACAATTAACATTTTGGAACATCTATGAAATGGGTTGAAATTCCAAAACCAAGGTTCAAATTGTTACTTTTAAATTCTTGATATTTATTTTAATGTCGCGGGCAAAGCCGTTGGTGTCAGCTACTGGTTTACACTATAATAATAACATTATAAAGAGGAAAGATTTGTATTTTTGTATGTAAGGAATAGACTCAAAAACTACTGGACCGATTTCAAAAATTCTTTTGCCGTTGGTAAGCCTGAGTAACAGACTATATTTATTACTAGTAAGAAATTGAGACCCTCATAATTTCCTACTAATATCAACCCAAGGTGCCAAGTTTGTGTTTTTTGTCTAATCTAAGTGCAAGGTGGTGTTTTTTGCCTTTAAATATACACAAAAAATACATACAGGCAAGCTCCTCATTTTTATGGAGGTCGGTCAAAAATAAGACGCCAGTGTGCGGGAAAGAAAAAAAAATTGCATCCAAAATGTAACATTATAACAGTAAAATCTGCACGTGCGAGTCGTACTTGCGCACGAAGGGTTCTGAACAAATTATCTATTCAACATAACTGTTGTCGTTATTAATATCGAGTTAAAAACCAACAAAAAAATTAATTTGTTGTATGGGAGTCCCTCTAAAATATTCATTTTATTTGATTTTATTATTTATTTTTAAATTTAAAGTACATCTTAATATTCTACGAATATTTTGAGTATCTCCCTGTAGCATTTGTTCAAGATTCTTCGTGTTGTCATTATGAATATCGAACAAAAAACACGTTTGTTGGCTCAAATATTTATTTTATTCTGTTTTTAGTTCCTATTTTCTGTAATAGTAGTGGAGCCCAAGAAGGGATTTAGCAAAATACTCGAGAGTGTCAGATGAACATATAGGAGATTACTTACATCCTGTAGAGACTATCTACCAATTAAAAACTCTCAAAAAAAAACTTAGTAGCTTAAATAGTAGATAATGTTTGTCTTGTGTTCTGGTTTTCTTAAAAAAAATATATATCCTTCTAGACGATTCCTTTAGCTCTAAAATCGGAAACACCTTTAATAGTTTGTAGATCCTATCATCTAAACTTTCAAAGTCCAATAAGTCTACGCGACGCTTGAGTGCTACACATTTAGCACTCCGGGCCCCGGACATACATCGTCTATAAAAATTTCAACTATCTAACTATCATGGTTCATGAGATACAGCCTGGTGACACATGGACGCATGAACAACGGACAGGGAAGTCTTAGTCGTAGTTTCCTGTTTTACCCTTTGTGTACGGAACCCTAAAATGCCCACCCGTGCGAAGCCGGGACAGGCCGCTAGTAGTATTATTCCCATCCCGCTTCGCTAAGAAGTAAAAGAGTAAGTCCTGACTGACTGACTGACTGACTGACTGACTGACTGAATGACTGACTGACTGACTGAATGACTGACTGACTGACTCCCTGACAGGTCACAATCAACGCAGAGCCTAAACCCCTGAACCTATAAGTTAGTGTAGCATCGCCTTGGTTTTATTGTCATGATGATATTACTGTGTCTATGCAAATAAATAAATAAGTTAATAAAAAAATAAGCATCAAAATTGGAAAGTGTATTCATTGTAAGCTTAGAAAAATAATGTAGGGGTGTACTATTTGGTACTATGAAAGGATTTTAAAAAAATATATAGGGGCAAAGATTGGAAATTTTTTACATGTCACTTCAGGTTGCGTGCAACGCCGCGGGTGATAGCCACTAGCCATAAAACAATGAAGTTTGTGATTAGAAAAGAATGCAATAAAAACAATTTAATAATTGAAATTACAAACACTTAGCAAAGCGTTGCATATTTATAAACCAAATAAATTGACGTTAATTACGTCAATTTATTTGGTAGCACTTAATTAGAAAAGTTTCGAGAATCGTTGACAAGTTAACTATGACAATTATTGCAAATTAATGAATTTATCTAATTAATTACAACCCATAAACTTTGAATATATTTACAGATATTAAACTGTTGCATTATGTGGTCGAGAACCATATTTATGTCAGTAAAATATTTTTCTACGTTAATATCTAGCTTAGCACCAGGAATTCATTGTTCTATTTTGTTGCTTGAAAAATAGACGGAGGTTCCTAATTCGTTTTAAGTATTTCACAGTCACTTTTGATTTTGAGATTTTGTCGTCTTATTTTTGTTTGAATGCTTTTCAGGCAGTGCTATATAATATATAGAGGTATATGATATATAATTTTTTACCGACTTTCATATTTTTTTATGTTTTATACCTGATTTCTCGGAGACGGCTTTGAATTTTTTTATAGTTCTTCTCGTGAGGTCCCATTTTAATTTTCTCAAAATCAGTATATTTTTTTTTCATATAAATCGAAATAGCTGATAACTTCTACCGGCACCTGCCGTAATGGAATCGGTATTCATTTTAAAAAAAACTTGATATTCATATTGGTTCAGTAGCTGATTTATATATATACGTCTTCTAATACTTCTTTTGTGAAGTGTCATAAGTGGAATAATAAGAGACCTTACCGGAAATAAGATGAATAGTGTGTCACAAAATAAATCTTAACACAGTATAGATAATAATAATACATCGATACTTGATTTTACAGAAGTAAGATGCGCCAAGTTTTTAATATTCTTAGTAGTCGCCCGGAAGTCTCTCCTTCTTCTTGTTTTAGACCATGTTTGATGATAAACTCAGTTGATAGTATCAATATTTTAGGAAAAAAAGAAAAAGCGAAACGTTTGGTACTATCGTTGGACTGTTAGATAAGCTCAAAGTTGCTCAGCAGGCTATGGAGAGAGCATATGCTTGGAGTGTCTTTGTGCGATAAAATCCGCAAACAAGATATTCACCGAAGAACCGGAGTTACGGACGTAGCTCGTAGGATTCGAAGCTGAAGTGGTAATACCTGAGTACAGTAGAGCAAATTGATCGCTGTTAGCCAGAGGCGCGAGGTGATGCGGCAACGGAGCCGCGGGGACAGCTCGCCGGCCGCCCACCAACACTGACTGCCGAGGCAGAGAACCCATGTTTTCACCCTGGAACAAATTATAAACATTTTGTTTTTTAAGATGACGGGTTTTCTCCCGTACCTGAGTGTTGGAAAGGTCCAACTATAACTATTGAGTGCGAGACGTACCATCGTTGTGGAGACGAACGACTCATTTCGTCCCTGATGAAGTTCACCGTAGTTTCGTCGGTGAACTTCACCTTTTCAACAATCAGGTGCGCGTGAAAACAAAATGAGACAAACCCGCGTTAGTTTTCTAACATAACATAACTATTTAAAACATTTATTAGCATGTTATAAATGTCAATGATGGCAGCTTCCGGTTCCATAGAATAGAAGCATAGAAGACCAACACTGGTTGTTTCAATTAGCAATTGCTGTAATAGGACCGATTAGTTAGTTAGCTTAGTTAAGAATTACAAATTGTAATGTAGCCTTATTTTCTTAATAAATAATACTTTCAAATCAGGATAATGCGAAAAAAATAACAAAAAAACCGAAGAAATTTCGAACCCTTTTTATTAAGATGAAACCTGGTACGGAGAAAACTTAGACCCTGGATTAACACATAAGCTACTTATTATCCTGTATTAACGCGGATAACACCGCAGGGTAAAGCTAGTAGATAATAAAGCATAGCCAACTATTTCAACCAGGCTATCATGAAATCTGAGAGACCCACTCTACGTCACGGTCATCACGTTCGCTCTGGCACATCCTTGTTACGCTGCAGCGCGCGGCATTCATTAGGTAATTGCACAATTGGCCGGCAATTTCAATTCAATTGCAATTGGTCACCCGACGGCGACTGACGTGTCGGCGTTTCTCGATTTGTTTGATGAAATGAACTGCGTAGGCTGGTTGGATTACTAAGTTTGATAAATATGTGTAGAGAAGTTGTTGTTTTTGTTTCATATTTTAGATCTATCACGAGCGTCGGGTCGGGTCGGGTATACATGGTTATCGGTTAGGGTGTACTAAGCCGAAAGGGTGTCATTACGAAGAACTTTCATACCAATTATAAATTTGCGAAAAATCAGCTGTACTCGTACCATGCAAAAAGTTTATAGATCGTCAACAAAATGTAAGATACAGCTGATTTTTTCACGATTTAGGGTTGTTCCTACAGTGAAAGTTGTTTCTAAGGTTAGTAGACCCCTAACCGATTAACGTGCATAATAAACTCATAAGCTAAGGAAAATTATAACAGATATTACCTTATCAATATATATAAAAATCAATGCGACTTTTCATTGTAATTTTATAACTCAAGAATGGACTCAACTATCCGAACCAAATGTTTAGGCTTTGTTCTAACTATCTAGTAGATGGTTTATGTGAAGTTTGCACAAAATCCGTCGAGCGGTTCATCATTTATAACATTTTTGTAACAAATGAATTCAATAAATGGCGGATCATTTTGCTAATGGGGATTTTGCTGTCAAATTGAAACTTTTCTCAGTGTTGACAGTGCAGACAAGTTTATACGTAACGGACAGCTAGTATTAAATAAAAATGACTTAAAAAAATTATCAAAATATGAATCAGAGAAAACAATATATATGTGTATGTGTGTGTGTGTGTGTATATATTATAATATTGTTAATGTAGGTATTTTTTTTTAAATCAAGAAGTGTTTAGAATTAATAAATAGTTAAATAAACAAATATATATATTTGAACGTCTGTCCTAACCAATAACTTAAGCTAACATGTTATTAATTCTCGTATTATGGATCAAAATATTACTTAATCTAACTCTAAGGTTTATTATTGTAGTATTTATAACTGTAAATAATGTAATTTAACAGTAATTTTAAAATTATATTCTGGTCAATTGCGCTGAACTTTGTACCCAAACAGGGAGGCTAATATCACCAAGACTCAGCTTCACGCATAGTTTGGTGGTCATGGCAAAATTTAAATAATGTGTATTCTTAAGTAATAAATTTACAAAATATTTTTACAAAATCTTGAATTATAGTTAGGTATCCATTCTGAATGTAAAGTATTATTTTCGTCGTTTTGTCTTTTTTCACGTATCATACAAAAGCTTTCCGTTGTGAAGTTAAATCACAAACAAATGAACCTTACTTATTTTTGTATGAAATTCTAAATAATATGTATCTTATAGCAGGTTACATTACCAATAAAATAATTAACTTAATTCATAGTTAAGTATATATAATGGATATTCTTGTGCAATATCTTGCCAATCTGCCAAAGAATTGCACTTTAATGAATAGGTTGTATATCCTTGGCCCCTCAATACCAGTCGGTATACTTAGTATTTACTGGCCGACTAGGCTTAGGCTTTAACTTAGAAGCATCTAATTAAGCGCCATTAGTGCGAGCCTTATGCACTAGCTATATCGTTGTATTTGGAATTTTAAATTTAATTTGCTACTGAAATAGGCTTTTATTTATTAATTCAGACAGTTATAAAAAGGATATTATTATGCTGATTATATGGATATCCAACGGAATAGATTTTTTCTTGAGTGGAACTTTGAACTTTTAATATACAACACAATACAAAAATTATTTATTGTCACCACAATAATACAATATAAAAGAAATAACTACAACAAAAACTGGCACAAAAGGCGGTCTTATTGCTAACAAGGGATCTTTCTCTAGATGTGGCTGACTAGCGTACCCTGGTGGAGGCTTATGAAACCTACGGATGTCGTTAACAGCCCGTTGTAATCAAAAGTTCTGATAGATCGTGAATTTGATGTGCTTCGATTTGATTTTGATATTCTATTTGCAAATAGAATATCAAAAGCATCTTCATTTAATAATCAATGATTTAATTCGTCAACATTCGTTCGTGAAAGTTCAACACTTAAAATAGGTACATGTCTGTTTCTGTCGAAACCAACTCCAACTCAGCATACTCAGGGTTTAAATCTAGGGTTTAGGGTTCCTCCGGTCCCAAAAAAGCCAATTAGCCCTGACAGTCTTAGTTTTAACTTATCAGTAAAAATCACACCGAAAATTTGCTAGCTGTAGACAATTAATAAACAAGTTACTTTATTATTTTTCACTTTGTAGGGTTTATTTAAATACCAGAAGAACAAGTAGAACGGACAATTAGGACAGGTTCTGATGACGCAATTTTCAAGTAAATTAACATCAGATATGAATACAGGTAGTTACTAGGTACCTGTTGTACTTAAAATCCCTATTAAAAATAGAGGCTTTAAGTAACTTAGACTAGAATTCAAAATTGTGACCAGTTGGTTGCATCCCAACTTAAAAATTCGCTAGCATATATACATGGACAAGAAAAAATAATTTGTCGTTAATTTTTTTTGGTATGGAACGTGATTGTTAGAATATTGAGATTGACAGCAACTCAACCTCACAATTCACGTGAAAATAGCCTTTATTGCTATAGCCATGTATTGTCAATTGTCAGATAATCGTCAGAGTGTTTTTAGCGAGCAATTTTTATCGTTAAATACCTAACCAAAGATTGTCTAGCATATTTTTCTAAGACCTAACGGACGCTCAAAACGCGTTAGTTGCATGTCAGTTATTATTTACACTGAAACGGCAAACGCGAGTAGAGCGAATAGTTGCACCTAGAGTGCAGGCACGGAACGCACCCTTGTGTATTCAAAAACCAACTTGTATCAAAATAGCTGTCAATGTCAATGTCGGCATTTTGCGTGGGTAGTTGCGATCTATAATTATCTCGGATCGATGCGCTGACATTTAGATTTTAAAATATGTTCCGGCATTAAACTGACCGTTTCAAATACGAAATAGCAAATTAAAATTATTTATTATCAAAATATAATTAGTAGACCTTGTATATACAATTATATCACATCGTTTCATGTCATTTCGCAAATTACTGACTGACAGATCAAAATCAACGCAAAGCCTACACCGCTGAACTTAGAGACACGAAATTTTGATGGAGTATTTATTATAGGATGTAGTGGTGTGATAAGAAAAGATTTTTGGAATAAAATTTTCAAATCGGGGTTCAAGGTTTGATACTTCTTCATATTTAATTTAATTTTATGTCAACGTCGCGGGTGATTGCTACTACTCGTCATATAAGCCGTAAGTGAATTGGTTTGTTCTAGACAAGCGTGCTACATCTTAGGCCATGACATAATCCTATTCCTACTGTATTTATTTTGTAAATTGTCACCACCCTAAGGTTGCCCGGAAAAGATCGCTTTTAACGATCAGGCCGGCACTTGTGTTGTGAACACAAGTGCCGGCCTGATACACACAGAACTGGTAAAATCATGATAGATTATTCTCCCGAACGGGCAGCCGTTGTTACAACCAGGAGCTAAGCTTATGACATAGTTGTATCAATATGTAGAAGATTGTACCAAATTATGTCGAAACATTCATAAATAAGACCATTTTCGGTACATAATTATTGTAATGAATTAGTGTAATTATATTTTTATATATCATGCGTATGTACTTTATAGAGAAATAAATGATTATGATTATGATTATGATTCTTAAAATGCAATCGCAATTCTGAACACTAGTTCAGAGTTACAAGCGAGTTCGAAAAAACCCGACTGCTAAATCGTTAAACCTTTGTATCATCATTTTTTTTGTTTCCACGCTGGCACTCTCTCGGCTAAAACGAATCTATTGACACCACTCACATAAAAATACGACTAGCCGTTTAGGATCTAGGACGTGCAAAAGGAATAAACATACATCCACTCGAAAAACATAACCCTCCTTCTTTCCCAGTCGAGTAAAGATAAATCTTTGAGCCTAGTAGACAAAGTGAAGAAATCCTTCAAGGATAGTTAGTAATGCCTAGTTCCTAATCTGCGACTTAAACAGCTTGATTAAATTCCATGGCTGTATAGAGTGAACTTTGCTGAGAATTGGTGGAACTAGTTGTCCTATTAGGTGGTTCCATCATGGAACTATTGGGTCTTTTCCCTCCATAAACAATTCCCGGGAATTACATTGCCACGACGGCGGTTACAAAGTATACATATAGTATATATAGTATACTGTTTAATACAGTTATGTTCGTTGTATTGTGTATAGGTATGTATGTATTAATTATGTATGAGGTATGACTTTAACCTTTTAACCTTTATAATATTATTTGTGATTATATGTTCTTTTGCACCACCGTCTAGGTTTAAATTCCGATACCTACAAAGGTCGTCTGGAAGAGATTTTTTGTGAGAAGACCGCCTTTTGTAGTATTTATTATCTGATTTTTTTGTTGTGGTAGCAACAAAGAGGTTTTTAATCGTAATTTGTAATTTAAAAAAAAAAAATTAGCCTTTCCTATCACGCAAAATCAATCGTGAATTCTCGTACAATCAAACATACAAGTCACTTGACACTGAGATAGCTTCACCGAGCGTGTAATTACATTAAGACCTTAGCCTCTTTGCAGTAAAAAAAACTAAACCTGACCTCGTTGGGAAATACGGCGGCGTCTGACGAAAACTCATTCAAGTGTTTTTGGGTGACAAACATAAAGTTCGCCTTTAAAAACCTGTTACGGAACAGAGACGAGCGTGGAGTGGTATATTCAAAAATGTTTCCGTGTTGCATTAATGTGCAATACAAATTAAATACTTAATACGATTTCTGACTCCTGACTAATTGAAGTGTCCATAAAATCTGAAGGAAAAGAGTCTATCAACGTCCGTTTGGCGCTAAGTAAAAAAAAATACATACCTTAAAGCCGCTTCTAATATTACTATTTGCAAACTGTTCTTTATCACATTTTGAGTGCTAAAAATGTATCTAGAGTTTAATATAGAGTTATCTGATTGTAATTATTTACTTTCTACTCAATATCGTAATTACAACACCAGGAAAGTAATTGTTTAACAATATTACTAGTGAAATACTTGAAAATTCTTATTAAATTCATGGCACGAGCAACAATTACTACAAGAATGAGTATTTTAAGCGGTAATAACCCGGCGTGTAGCTATCTGATCACGTAATCTTCTAATACTGTATCGAGTTATCTTGACCCGTTTTTTAAATAATAAATCAAAGCCAAACAATGCAATGGAGTGCTAGACACGAGAGCATAATTAAATACCATTGGAATATTTATTTTTTGCACTTTGACATGCCCTTGAATTATGATTGTTAACTGTGACTATACTAGCTTAAAGTTTTTGTGTGTTTTGTTGATTCTTTGTCCAGTTTTATTCCTATATTTTGGAAAGTGCTTTAGCGTCCTCAAGTTATCGGGAAGCAAATAAGTTACAAAAGAATACCAGTTTTGGCCTTTAGACCATCGTGCGTTATTGCATTTTGATTTTAAGAATGTAATTTCTTTTTTACCGCGTTATATATATTTTATATTTGTATTATACATATGATACATCACGATTGATCGCCAACTCGCCCGTTAATAAGCAAATAGTGGGGTCAAAGATGTAGCATGCAGATCTATAGTAATCTGGGGGCCTAAAACGGTCACTTTTAGCAATCCAGGTAAATCCAATTGACTAGGTGAACTCATTGCCATATTGTTTTACAATTCGCTTTGTGTCATGGCCAATAATGGTGATCAATTGCCTTCAATTGTTCACTAAATCTTTGAAGATTCATGTTATAGCTCCCAGGAAAATGAGCACCTGTCTGTTGCTAAAGAAACTGCTTCGCTACATATTTATTTACGATACACTAATGTACGTTTTTATTAATTTCTGTCACAAATAAAACATAGTCCTTATCATAATTTCCACGGTGCCCATTTCCTAAAAATCACGAGCGTAGTCTACTCCACGCATGCTCCGTGCGTTGTCCTAGGTCAGTAACCGCTTACCTAACTGTCCGGCTGCGCACGCGCACGCGGCCGTGGTGCGTTCACATCACACGCGTTTGTTATTGTCTTCGCGTACTATTACTGCATTAGAGGATAATATAATCAGATATACATGTAATACATCTGGGTATTTTCAAGGTTTTTAATAATCTGGGCATTTTCAAATCGCAACTGAATCTGTTTCTTCTAGGCAAATGTGATTTAGCTTAGGCCGCATCATAGCGAGTGAAACACATGTCTATGTTTATAGCCATACCGGCTATAAACATAGACATGCGTTTCACCTATATAGGTTATAAAACAGTTTTATTATGGAAAAAAACGGAAAAATGATTTGTGTCAAAGACACGTTAACTATAAGCGCAAAAGTAAGCTCAAAGTATCTAAGTATGATGTTTCAATTTTTTTCAACTTTCAAGCAAATCATCATTAGTAGAAAAAAACATTTTTTTCTACTAATGATGATTTGCTTTACCCAATAACTAATTGATTAATCTATTTATTTTAGAATTAACAGAGAAATTCATAGCGGTCGGGCTCGAAAATTTTGGACAACACATTATGAAAAGCCTGGTACAAAAATTCAAACTACATGTATCTACAGTCGGTTTGCAATGTCATATACGAGGATCTTCTAACAAGCTTTGCGTAATTCGAGTTGCAAAGTTTTCGAAACCGGTCGAAAACGCTGCCTGAATCAAGCTACTGTTCAAATTTCTTTACCGATTCTAGTAAAATTTTATGCTATCGTCGATTTTTTTGACAATCGAAAACCTTTTATATCTTATTTCTGCACATATAGACTCGGAAGGTCTGTAGACCTTTCGAGTCTACAGTTCACAAAGCCACTAGATATTACTACACCAAAAATTTAGTTTGTAACAAGAAATAAATATATATCTTTGTACGCGGTACCTGCAGTAAAGTTATCTTCCGTTATTTTTTGTATAGTTTCTGACAGTTCCACAAGACACTAACAATCTGACAGCTGTGTCCGCATCTTATACATATACACGAGTATTATATAACAAAAGAAGAGTTTTCCCGCGTTCGCTGAAAAAATGGCGTCTTTGTCTGTGCATTTATTGCAAATCTAATGATTCTGCGAGCTTTAATGTGTTATATTGGTGGATTATTAACCATTATTGTCTTGTTTATGTGCACAAGTGTGTGCAAGCGATATATAGACGGAATAACGTGGTTTTCGTGTACGCGGGAAATCTCCATAGAAACCCTGGTAAAGTCTCCACCGCTTTACGAGAATACATGATGTGACTTTAATTTGATATTTGACTTAACTTTATTGATTAATAACTCAAAAATTGATAAACTTGACACTGGCAAATATACAAATCGTATGGTGCCATTAATCAAAAGAAAAAAATTATATAAAAAAGTGTCCTGACTGACTGACTGACATTTGGTCGGAATCAACGTAAAGCTTAAACCGCTAAAAATAGAAACATGAAATTTGGATAGTGTATTCATAATAGGGTGTAGTAAGAAATAATTTTTGAAAATTGAACCCGTGGGGTTTCAATGTTTGGAACTTTATAAATATTTTGTCGCGGGCAGAACCGCGGGTGAAAAAAGCTCGTAGTCATGATATATTTAACAATCTTAGTTTATTTTAGGTATTGTTATGATATGATTTCATAAACGATCTTGACCGTTTTACCGCGCTCCGCCGCACATAGCATCCGCACTATTATAAATAAAATAATTAAAATAACTATATAGTACCTATTTAATACTTACAAGAAATTTTATGTACAAGAAATTGTAGCAAAGGTTTTTCTATCTAATCATAGTATCGACCTAGGATGTAGGTGTTATTTCTGTTTGCTTTAATTAAGGTATATAATTGCGCAATTATAAATAAACTAAGGAAAAACAAAACAGTAAATTGGTCGCTGGTAACAAACACAGTTGAGGTGTATTTAACCTATCGCCGAAGTTAACTAAAGTTAGGCCCGCTCAGGTCTTAAATATGCGACTTTGGGATGGCGTTTGCAATTGAAGGATACGTTGGATCGGAATCTGCTTGATGTTCTTGGGGGTAACAATAGTTAGATAAGTCTGAAGCAATCAGGGGCTAAGTCTGTTATTTGAATTGTCTCAGAATTACTATTGCATTGCTGACTAACTTGACTAACAAATCTGTCAATAACGGTCATTATGTTTTACTTGTTAAATGAATAAATAATTGTTTTATCAAAAAGTTTTAAATTTAAATTAAGTAGAAACTGGCTTCACGAACTTGACAAACCTATTGTCGTGAGTCATTCGCCAGTGATACAATTTACGTAACATGCCTCTGGAAATTATGAGCAGTAAAAATGTCAAACTTATAAAGTACCTTTACCCAGTTACCTTGCTCTTGTTTTTGAACCTTAAAGGCCATTTCGTGCCCTTACTCATGCCGAAAGTAAAACTGCAAGTGATTGATCGCTATTTGACACGGAAGTGGTCAACGAACGGTGATAACACCGTCTTCCTATTTTACAACAAACTGGTTTCAGATTAAAACTCGATTCTTAATGCTCATGCAGGACATTAAAGCGATGCGATGGCAAGCTTCGTGTGACGTCATCAGCTGATTGAATGCTTTTTTATAACCAAAATATATATATATATATATATATCCTATCTATCGATGTATGTATGTATGATATTATAATATATTAATTCCCGCATCCTAAGTTTGCGTGCTACGTTTTGTTAGTTTTTTTTCCCGTAAGTGGAGCATAATAATAGCCACAGCGTAATTAGCGCTTAGCATAACACTACTTAACTGTCAGGGTTATTATTTCGAAATATGAGATCTTTGGATATTTAGTTTGACTGGAAAATAAATTTAATATTTAGTGATCCTAGTGAGCTATTTTGCTTTGAATTATACGTTGTATTGTGTCTTACACGGCTTTATATTTTCTTATTATCGCCCAAAGCTGTAGCTACAAATGTTATACATAGGAATAACGAGACATAGTAATAGAACCGAAGATTCGTGTGCTTTAAACATAATATTGTAATATTGATGAGCATCGACGAGATATTATTTCAATAAGGAATAATAAATAATGCACAAATCGAATTTAATTAGTTCGATTGATTGAACACACAGTTAAACAAAGGGGTGGAATTTGAACAAATCACACTTAATTAGCTTAATTTGTTTAATTCGTTGATCAAACAGTTGAACAATGTGGTAGAGTTTGTTCAATTCAATTTATATAGTTGAACAAATAACACTAAATTAGTTTAATTTGTTCAATTCGTTAATCAAACAGATGAACACAGTGGTGTAATTTTGTTCATTTTTCAATATATATATATAGTTAAACAAATCACACTTAGTTTCATTTGTTCAATTCGTTGATCAAACAGTTGAACAATATGGTGAAATTTGATCAAATCTATATATATAGTTGAACAAATCACACTTAATTGGTTTATTTTTTTTCAATTCGTTGATCAAACAATTATACAAAGTGTTATATAGTGGTAGCCACTTGTATATTTTGTATGAATTTTTCTCTTGTATATTTATTTTTTGTGTGTCTGCAATAAATAATTGATCTATCTATATATAACCCATCGTATCGCGTAGCTCAAGTTGCGTGCATGAGTAAGCAGTATCACTCTCAGTTTCTTCCTATTTTGCCATGAACTGGTTTCATTTACCAGCTCAGTATTTGCTTACGAACTTTACCTTTACTTTAGTTACAATACGACGAGTTCCTAGTTGTTAAGAGCGGTTATTAGTTTAGTAAGGTCATAGATTAACTAGTTTCTGGATCTAAACTAATAAAACCTTATAAGTAGTAAAACTTAACAAGAAATCTAAGACCAAGTTTAGTCAGTATTTTTTTTAATTTGCAGGTTTCATAATACGAGTATCTATGTACCTAATAGTACCTGTAAGAAAAAATAACCCGGAACCACCGGCTCTTGAAACAAGTATGCTAACAACTAGGCCAAGATAGCCGTCGATATACAGTTATTCCGTATAAGCGCAGTTAATTCGATACAAAACAACAAATAGTTTATATCTGAGCTAAGTACACTTCAAGGCAAAAACGTCATATGTACATAGGCATTACCATAAGTAACTAACTAACTCGTATAATTACTTACATATTACAATATATAAATCCCTTATTTATGTTGTGTCATTATTGCCTAGCACTGAGTCAGTGTGAGACGTGTTATCATTGAAGGCACGAACGACTCTTTTCGTCCCTGATGAAGTTCACCGAATGTGAACAAAACTATAGTTGGACCTTTCCGATACGCGTGAAAACCCGAAAACAAATGAATGAAACACGCATTAGTTTCACAAATACCTGGTTCATGATGAGTTATTTGAGAAAATCGGTGACTGAGTCAATATTATTACACTTACTTGTATTCTGTACCTAGAATAATAACGAGTCTTTTTATACTATTCGATTAATAATATATTTAATAATTAAAGACTATAATTTATCAAAAGTTAAGCGATTACAGACTTCCATCACGGCGGGCGTCGATAGAACTTGTTATAAATATAAATCAAAGCTCTAGACTGATTTAATAAGATTTAAATAAAACCACTCCATTCAAACAAAACCAAAATTTCATTACTGTCCAAACGTCTCCGAGAACTAAAGTAACAAACATAAATAAAATATGTAACTTGCCGTCCAATTGAACTAAGGTAACAAACATAAATAAAATATGTAACTTGCCGTCCAATTGAACTAAGGTAACAAACATAAATAAAATATGTAACTTGCCGTCCAATTGAACTAAGGTAACAAACATAAATAAAATATGTAACTTGCCGTCCAATTGAACTAAGGTAACAAACATAAATAAAATATGTAACTTGCCGTCCAATTGAACTAAGGTAACAAACATAAATAAAATATGTAACTTGCCGTCCAATTGAACTAAGGTAACAAACATAAATAAAATATGTAACTTGCCGTCCAATTGAACTAAGGTAACAAACATAAATAAAATATGTAACTTGCCGTCCAATTGAACTAAGGTAACAAACATAAATAAAATATGTAACTTGCCGTCCAATTGAACTAAGGTAACAAACATAAATAAAATATGTAACAATTGAATATATCCTCGTTTTGGAAGTCGATGAACAATTCTGCTATTGCCGGAGTCTTCGAAGAATGGCAATGCCATTTTAGATGTAACTGAATGAGCAACAAAAAATAGTGTTCTCGATTTTCAGCTGTGAATTTGAAAAACAAAATGTTTTTATAAACGCGTGTTGTTTTGACAATGGTTTGTTAATAAACCACCTGTTAAACCTGTGATGCAGTTATAGGGAACTACGAAAAAAGGATTTTATTTAAAAAAAAAAATATTTTTTTGTTATTTTCTCTCATTCCATATAAATATTATCAAAATCAGTCTTTTCATTCGGTCTGTAAATCAAAGTAGTTAACACAAAGATTGTATAGGCATCAACATTACTTGTTTGAAAACGCGGTACATAGTAGAGATTTCACGGACTCGCACTAAATGCTTTGCGTGGACTTTATTGTGCGAACTGCCAGCTGGCGGAAGTCATTGCTATTTCCCGATAGATATAATCACGATATTTCAAATGGTAAGTGTATCGGTTTCTTCTAGGCAAGCGTGCCACATACTAGGCCGCATCGTCGCTTTCCATCAGGCGAGTTGCGATCAAACGCAAGCCAATGAAAAAAAATGCTACCACGTTAGGTTAGTCGGGTTTAAGATTATTAATCTATATTTTATTATCTTATTAAAAACAATAATTTTGTTATAAACATTTAAGTAAACGTTGGGCAAAAGCCTTGCTATCACTTCCGAGGCGTCAAGGCGATTTATTGTTTGGGCTGCGTGTTGAATGTAACCTGTAGGGTAACCATACACTTTATACACACACAAGAAATTTTATCTCCTATCTTATATATAATATTAGCATATTTTTGGAAAGTGATGGAAATTCGAAAACAATTTCGATATAATGTAATGAAGAGTTCATAGTAAGATTATCAGATTTTTAAATCCACTTCCTTCGGAGTTATTTACAAAAAACTCAAAAAAACAAACAAATCGTATTTATACCGTTAGATGCCACCAATAAAAAAAAACATAATTGTATCTATCATCTGTAAACCGTACCAAAACAAACTACAAAAATACAGATAGGTCATAAAATACATCTTTTTTACGAGCTTTTGACAAGAATAAAATTATGTGGAACTTTCCTTAGATTTTGCAAAATCCCGATAAACGTAAAATTAGATTCTGAATAAATTAAAATTTAAGAAAATTTAGGAAAATAATAAAAACAACACTAAAAGTATTCAAAATTCCAACACTTCATTCAGAATCGCAATCTCCCTTCGCTTGGGTGCAACGTGTTGTGCTCCACATCGCTGCAAGTGCGGCGCAAATGTCGACCAGCTCGGCCACCATGGCCTATCTTGCTCGAAAAGGGCAGTCAGTTATTTCTTGGAAGATGGGGCGGCCTTTAGTGTGGGACGCTACTTGCGTCGACACTCTTGCACCGCCTCATCTTCCTGTTACTAGTAACAAGGCTGGTGCGGCGGCAGAGTCAGCTGAAGGCCTCAAAAGGCGCAAATATAGTAATTTAGATAGAGGTTATATGTTTGAGACTTTTAGGGTTGTAACTCTCGGGCCTTGGGGACCGGGAGCAAAATTATTTTTCAAAGACCTAACAAAGCGTTTGGTTGACGCTACTCGAGACCAAAATGCTGGTCTCTACCTGGGTCAGCGCATAAGTATTGCCATTCAACGAGGCAATCACAATAAATTACATAAAATTTAGGTATGCGTTATTTTTCATTTATCTTTTCATTATCGTAAAATTTGAAATGTTTACAATTGTTCCAATGTAAGTGTTGGTGCTGCTGAGCTAAGTAACACCAAGTAGCTTGTATTACAGCAAGTAGCTTGTTTCCTTATATAATTTTTAGTTTCTTCCAATACAACGCCATATTTACAGTTAGTTCCTATGTAATACAAGTAGCTGTCGTAGCTGAAATTTAAATATGAAAAAGTTTCAAACTTTGAACCCCCGTTCAAAGCCGTTAGGGGTTGATCTTAGTACAACCCCTATGCCCTGTAAAGATCATCCATCCATATTTTATGTCTCTATGATTAGCGGGAAAATATCAGTCAATCAGTCAGTCAGGACTCACTCTTTTATATAGATTATTATATAGATCATATAAAAATAAATGTGTAAAATAACTTAGTCCCACCTAACGTCCAGAATTTAAAAGTATCAGAAGCATAATTTGTTCTGCTTCTGATGCTCTTAAATCGCATTTCCGCATTTTTATTATGATTTTTTTTTTATAGAAAGTGTGCTTGCGTTTGTTTTCATCTTACCGGATTTAAAGCAACGGTGCGGCCTAAGATGTAGAACGCTTGCGTTGAAAAGACCCGGATTAAAGATATCGAGAAATGGATAGCGAAGTAATCAATACAGTATGAATATGTATAATAAAAGTTCTAGAACAAATAATAAAGTTCTTTGTTTACTATTTGAAAAAAACTTTTATTTCAATAGAAAAAAATCGACGGCCTGTCGCAGAAGGTTAGCTTTCGTTCGACGACAAATCCCGCTATGGTTATATTGGCAGGCTATAGACTACATCCTCTTCATAGGGAAGACACGTGCCCAAAAGTACGACTATGGGTTGAAACATAGACGGCACCAAGGCAACATCACATGTTAAAAATGTTTTTACAAAAGTTAATCATATACATAATGATGAAATATGTACTTATGTTTGTAATAGTACAGGATATGGAAAGCCAGATCAATGAATACCAACACTTTCTCGATAGAAAAAATCCCAGAGTCTACTTTACTACTTTACACTTATTTTCTATTTTTTTCCTCCTTTACCAGTTTTTTTTCCTTAAAAAATACTAACAAAACTACATACGTTATAAACTACCTATGGATTTCAATAACATTTAATGCTGTTATAAATTTAAAAAATTCACGAAATGCGCTTTCACGACAAGTTGTTTAAAGGCTGGATCACACCGTACGCGTTGCGTTACAGCGTATCGCGTTGTGTCTCAGCGCGTTGCGTAAGATGTCAAACCGGCCATTTTTGTGCTGCGCTGCATGCAGTCTGCTTCTCTCTTTAGACTATGTGCGATACCGACTATTGCCTAATATTTCTTTCCAAAAATCTATAATTTTTGGTGTAAAAATTGTTTTCTTGTATTTAATGTTTTTAATGTATTTAATTGTTGTGTGTCTACAATAAAGAATTTATCAATGTATCTATGACTCAAATAGCTTGTTACAAGTATGTATTTATAGTTTCAACCTTTGAACGGACAAATTTAATCATATGGTCAGCCTACGCAATACACTCGTGCCGTGAGCAACTGGACAGGTGCAAGTTGCTCCTTCCTTAGGGCTTGATTCATCATCATCATCCGCAACGTTCATTATCCCGTTGTTGGGTATAGGCCTCTCATTTTACACCATCTGTCTCGGTCCTGTGCTTATGTTGTCCAGGTTAGTCCCTCGACAGATTTTATGTCGTTATCCCATCTTGCAAATCTACGCTCTTACTAATGAGGTCAATAAGAAATTATACTTACCTATACTTTAGTAAAAGTCACAAACTATGATTTACAAAACTGAACCGTTCTTTATAAAAAATATATGAGATCGTAAGCTAGTGATAGCCTAGTCGCTAAACCCCTATTTGCCTAACAAGCCAAAGGGCGCGTGTTTAATCAGGTTCAAATAAAATAGGAACAATTTATACTTTAAAAAACTGAAAACACAACACTTACGGTTCGGCACACAAAACGTACGTTACTAATAATTTTCCCTTACATTAAAAGTTATATTGAATAAAAAAGAAACAAACAATAAAATTTACACGGGACCACCGGCGCGCGGCGGTGCACCATACCCTTTCAAACTCAAAAGATTTTTTAGATCTGTTCACAACTGGCGAAAATATTGATTAATATAAAAAAAATACTTATGGATGAACATAGAACCTCTTCCTTTTTGGAAGTCGGTTAAATATAACCCTAAATAGGTATAATTATTCAATACCATAGATGCGACAGTCAATCCTCGTTTAAGTGGAATGCATTATCTGTGCAAGCAATGAACATTATTGTTGATTGCATAATAAAAATAAATGAAGAGTTTAATTATCTATGTGTCATTTACAACAGGGTTATCGGTGAGGGTGTACTTAACCGGAAAGGGTCGGTGTACTCAATATAAAGGACTTGCAATATTGGACCAATCCTAAATTCAAGAAAAAACTTTAAGACGTTTCATCTAACTTTAACAGCAGTTTTTTTAAGGTAAAGCTTCACTCGCTCGATTAGATAAAATTCGCAAATCTACTGGATAATTGACTTACCTTCATTTTGATGGTCTTTATATGTTAGCCGTCTACAACTGGGCAAGCTTCCTACAACATTAAATATCTACAGATTATCTGAATGCTCCAACCCATCCCTAGACGGCAATGCTTATACCTTGGGCCAGATTAACACCAGCAATCTGGTTTACTGAAACGCAATGAAACAATTAAGGACTCTGTACATCGAATGACGTTATGAAAATATATAGGTCCGGTTAGGTAATACATTAATCTACAAAAAGCGATATTCTTTAATTCTTTTTACTTTTTGTGTAAAAAAATACCGAAATCAGCCAAAAACTTAGAAATCGTCATTTTCTGAAGTTCGATGTAAACATTTATGATGAAATCAACTGATTTTTGCCATCAAAAGATGATCTATTTGAAAAAACGAAACGCGTTTCTGCATATACTTAGTATATTTTTTGCAATATCACCAAACCTTGTGAACTATTCAATTTTCTCAAAGTAAATGGTAATTTCGCTTCGACGCCGACGCCCTTTAGTAAAAAATCTACTTCGTCAGATCTTATAGCATTTTGTAGCGATTACTTTAAACATGCACTTATAAGTGCATAGGGATATATCGCTAGGCAGTAGAAAATGCCTCATGCATATAATATTATTTACAATCAGGTAAATCCCGTAATTTATGAGCCATATTTTTCTAAGTGTAGGTAAAATAACTGCAAGTTGAATTAATTGGTCATGTACGACATTTGCGTCATTGGATAGTCATACATACAAAGTTATAGGTCATTAAAAGGGTATACTCAGCCAAAAGTAGATCACTGTCCTCATCATAATGAACTACTTTTACTATGGAATTAATTTGCAATACAATAAAACAGCTGTTTTTCTTATATGGATCTACGTCATAACCTGAGTTGGATTGCCGGCCAAGGCAGATAACTTGAATGCTGAACTGATTGAGCTAGTTAAGTGTTTATGTGTTCTTGTTTAGGAGCAAACCTAGTAAGGAGCTCTGAGTATGAAACCTAATTTATTATAATTTACTCGTATTTACGTATACCCGTAACGAATGTGCTTCGGCACGGGTCTTCCCTATGCTATAAAATTAAATGTAGGCCATAGTTTACCACACTGCCCTGAATGCGGATTGGGTATAACACATATTTGATTATACTGAATTATCTATAATATTATTTATGAAGTTAGGTACCTGATATAGGTAACTGTATATTACCTAATAGTTTCTTAAGAATCAAATCGACGACTGCAGTTTTTTCGCTGTTTTGTATGACAATGCATTTTTAATGACTATTACGTGTATTCGAACGCAAATATGTCAATGTCAGTAAGCAATCGTTTTACTTCACGGCTAAGTAAACGTAAATGCGAAGCCAAATCTATTTACTAAAAAAGTAAAGTTATTTAATCGAGCGAAGCGAAGATCTCATTGGCTGAGCGAATTAAGATCTCGGAATCAAAGAACAGCAGTAGACGTTTGTATGTTTTGACTGAGTTCTACGATTTACAAAGCGATTTCTACGGGTTTTTACGCGACTAAGAAAAAAGGGGGGTTATGTTTATCGAGTGTATGTATACATGTATATTTCTTTAGCACGCACTAGAGTCTAAACGGCTTGTCGCATTTTTATGTGAATATTGTCAATGGATTCGTCTTAGTCGTGAAAGTGACACTGGGTACCTAGGTACAAAAAAATTATTAAGAGTGATACACAGAATTAAAGATTTAGCAGTAGGGTTTAGAGTTTTAGAGCTTTTTTTTCGTCGTGGATGTTTGACAGCCCTACAGGGACAGATTGAATATGAGAAGCCTCTCTAACAGCCATAAAAAAATACTAACTTCTAAAGAAGGTTGTATCTTCTCTTGCTGGTAGTTGGTGACTATACTATTGTGAGAACGAATTAAGAAAATCATTTGACACTTAGTTAATCTACGAGTATACCAATATTGTAAAGAGGAAATATTTGAATTTTGTATGTTCGTATTTTTGAGCGTAACGAATAAACTTAATACTAAAAATTCTTACATTATCACTAAGTGACATTATCACTAAGTGACCTATGCTATAAAAAATTAGAGACCCGCGGGTAACGCCGCAAAGAGTACTCGTAGCTATTGTTCGCAGAATCAAAAATTGATTTTCTTTCTGACGTGAACAAATTTTTTTTAGGTAATGTTCACCTGCGGCGTTACAAGGGACTCAGAACTGTGAACGCCCTTAGGGGTAGAATTTCCAAAAATCCTTTCTTAGTACATGCTGTGATTAATAATTCCTCCAAATTTTATGTTTCAGGTTCAGCGGTTTAAACTCTGCGTATTTTATATTATTTCTTCGAAGTACCTACTAAAAAAAACATATAAATTATAAAAAGATAGAAACGATATAAATTGTAAAAAAGACGAAGTAAATAATTGATGTATAAAAATAATAATAAATAATTAATTCTTCAATAATTTATGTAATTTATAGTAGACATAAATTACATAAAATATTTAGGAAGCACCAGTTTTAGTGGTTTGAGTCCTTAAAATTTTCAATTTGCAAAAGTACTAGTACGGAAGCTATTCTTGGCACGGGTATTTATCAAAAATTTCAAACTTTCCTTTTACACCTTCGGTTACATTATTGTTGTTTTGGTAAAGATCTCATATATTTTATATTAAAATATAATCTATGTCACACGGGGATTCTGTAGCTTCCCAAAAGTGAAAGAAGTTTTCAACTCGGTTTAGTAGTTTCGAAGTCTATACAATCCAAACAAACAAACAATCAATTTTTTTATTTAATATTATATTCGTGTAGATAATTCACAATCACATTTGTATATTATTTGTTTTTATTTTTTCGGCTTAATTAAAAATAATCTCCACAATAGTATTTTTTAATCAGAAATGATTTATAGAATTATAATTTAATATTAAGATTTGCATGAAGATTCTAGAAAAAAATCTTTTGAAGGTAGTACATATATAATTGACTTTATTGAATGAATTAAAACTGTATTAAATTTGAATATAAACTTGTGAAGTCATTAACTTTACAAAGAAAACAAACGTTTACTATTTAAATGAATAAGTAAGTATGTAAATTTAGAAAAATGTCACTTCCTACTAATGTTATATATAATGTTATAACATGTATGTTCTATTTATACACATTGAATTAGTAATTAATCAAAAATTTCAAATGAGCATTCATATTAATTTCAATTATTTGCATATATTGAAATTAGGAATAAATAAATTATGTTTGTTTTATACTCGTATGGATAAGGTACTCTTATTTGATAATATTTTTATTTTTACATTAGCTGTTCGTACATAAGTATATTACAATTCGGTATTCGTGAGGTTTAAAATTAAAAAAAATGAATTCTATTTCCAAATTGCGATTCCTGTATACCTACGCTATGTTGAAAAGACGGGATGGTTAAATTTATTTAATCGTATTTATAAATAACAAAACTAAATATGTTTTAAAAATGAAATTAAAGCTATATACTGTTTTTATTTAATTTGCTCCTAAGTTAATACGATTGTTAATTAGATTATTTAACGAGTAACGATACGACCACGAGCCGTCAGAATCGACAATGGGACCGAATATCCATTTGCCTGATTTCATCAATGATTGTTTAATGTATAGCTAAAATCTTTTTATATTTCCCTTACATATAAATTAAATTCTGTATTGTAAGCAATTTCATAAAAAATTATACTTTGACATGTTCGCATGAACCTAGTAAATAAAAACCTTTAATTTAATTAAGAAAACCAACATGCATGTCAAAAACTTACAAATTGCACCTCCTTCAATTCCGAAAAAAAAAAGAAATTTAAATTCACTTTCACTCAATCGTCAAAGTCACACACGTCAAATTTCGCGCGCTTTTTTAAGACTTTCGGCTTTAACATAAAACCACATTAAACTTTTTAAGGGACTTTTAAATTTTAAATTTAAAGATGCGTGTTTTTTTATTGTTAGTGTATGCACGGCGCGATGTCGTCAACTGATCTCGCGCTTGGTTCAAAGTCAATTTATATAGTCCTTGTTTATGAATTGTTTGGTCAGTTTGCTCTATATAGTTAACGCGTGCTGCTTGCACTTGCTTCTGAGTAAGACTGTTTGATTGTCCATCTGCGTTTTCATTAACTGAGCTTCATGGACGAGTGGTAAATGTCTAGGAAGGTTAAGGTAGATAGTATGGGTAGTATGGGTACTGAGACTCGGAGTGCAAACTGCACAGAGAATTTTCGACCATATGAGGCCTATGACACGAGCCTAATCTTTTATGTTCTATAACATTTGTCGATTTTCTAAAACTAAAGTACTTAAGTAAATAGTGACATACCTTATATAGGTACCTAGGATGTTTACGCTTCCCAATGGCAATACTAGAAATCTTCTGGTGTAGGATTAAATCCAAAATCAATGATAGAGTTTTTAACCCTAATTTAACATAAGTAGATTAGGCAACCACATAATGTTTTAAAAATTGATTTTCTGTAATCTATATGATCCTGACTGATTGATAGGTCACAACAACGCAGAGCCGTTGAACCTAGAGACATGAAATTTGGAGCGTGTGTAAATTATAGGGTGTAGACGTACAATTCTAATGGGAGTTTAAAATTATTAACTTCTTGTATATGTTATTTTATGTAGCGAGCAATGCTGCTAGTAGCAGACCAAATAATATTTTATTTTGGCATTTGCCCGCGGCTTTGTTGGTTTTTCTGGTATTTCATATTTTTGCTTATATTTTCAACTTCCAATTTATTTTGCTTATAGTTTTATAAAGTTGTAAACACTTGTAATGAGATATATGATAGTTTTGTGAATAGCTTTCCTGAAATGACTAATACCATTAACCTCTATAGTTAAACTATTTTAAGTTATTAATTTTTTGTTAGAAACTTGAATGCCGATTAAGTGATTGTAACACAAATTAGTGTGATTTTTTTAAATTGCATTACGGTTTTTTTAGTTGAATTCTTGTTCAAGATTTTTGCCCAAATAGCGCTACTATATAACGAGCTGTATCTATTATTTTAGATAAATACAGCTCGTTATCTTAAATCCTTCAGATAGCCAAACCGTATGATTAGTACAAATCTACCCACAGATAAAATTTAAATTAATTGGTGTTTCCTCGCAGGAACTCGGTCAAAGCAATTTGCTTGTAATCTTTCGCAATTGCTTCACAATGCATGCGTAGTATTAACAGTGCATTGGACTTGATACAAATAAACAATAACATAAGCTTACCACATTTATTTATATAAATAATACATATTTATTATAAAATTATTAATATTAATAACAGTTACTTAGTAATAATTACTTATTGAATTTCGTCAAAAACATAAACACTCCTCAATATATACTCTAGAGTTAATGTCAAAATTTGTTTTTAGACGCTGGTTAAACAAGGTTATATAGTTTTTTTTTATTCTTTCTTGGTTGGCCACCACACATTGTGAATTATGATATAACCTTGTATATTTAAAAGTCTGGCTAAGAGATGTGTATGTTGACTGATAAATCTGTAAACCTCTAAATCATCCTTATTAATTTTTTTCATGTACCAGTGTCACTCTCACGTCTAAGACTAATCTATAGATACCTCTCACATAAAAAAACAAGCCGTTTAAGCTCTTTGAGCTCGTTTGGGCATGCCAAAAAATATACATACATACATACATACGTATACTATCTAAAAACATAACCCTCCTCGTTCGCATTCGGGTAACAAGTGATGGTTACCCGAATGCGCTGATTTATACTCGTAGTAAGAAATGAAATGAAGTCAAACATCTGCTCAATACTTGTTAAAACCTTGTCCAAATCTTTTGTGGTAAGACATAAAGATTATATTCTTTGTTTGTGTTATTCCAGGGTCTAAGCTATCTCCGTACCAAATTTCATCCAAATCAGTTTAGCAATTTTGAAAGAATTCCTAGAAGTGAAAGAGTAACAAACATACATACATTCTTATAATATTAGTAGGATAACCGAAAAAGTGCTACTGTTAACTCTTCCAGCTATGAGTATTTCGTATAGTTCATATTTTTGACACAAAAGACATAAACGCGCTTCCGCTACGCATTATCTCTACAAATGTTCATTTGGCATTTACTACAGACCGAAATATACTAAATAATAAATAGGACAGAATATTTTATTGCACAAACTTATAAAACATGATAAAATTTTAGGTAAAACTATACCAAGTTATAAACTACAATATGTACAAAAGCAATAACCAAAAATTTAAACTAACTTGATACTCGTACATAACTTATGACATATTTTAGGACATATTTGAGGACACTATACTTATCATAATCAACAATTTTCATTATGGGACAAACTCAGAAAACTAAAAACTTTAAAATGAGTACTTCTTTGGGGTCGTGTACAATACCTATATGAAAATTTGCCTTTGTTCTTTTGAACTATCAAAGTTTTCTCTGATTGTTCAAATATGATAGTTGATAGATGAAGTAAGACAGTTTAGACAAAAAATATAATATAATTAGTTTAGTTTTTCAATTCGACAAAGAATATTTGGCTCGACATGACGTACTAAGCAATTTTTTTAGTAATACTCTGTCTTTACAAAAAAAATACGTACATAATGAATGGTTATGAACCACACTGCTTGCTCATTACAGAAAATTCCTATGACGAGACAGACATTCATGTTTTCATTATGATCAACATGGACATTTCGATGATGAATTAGCAAATGTAAAGAATTCTAAGTATTGAGATGTATTACAATTTACAATGTCAGTAGCAAGGTGATCGCAGTTTTTGTAGTAAATACGATTAATAAATTGCATCGCTTTTAAACGCGTAATGTGCCATTACGCACATTCGTTGTTTTACATTACCATACATTATCCGTTTTCTTACTTAAAACGACTGTTTCTATACCAAATATAAATATTTATCGTTGTTAAAATTGTTTGAAACATTCTGACATTTTCTTAGTAATTAAAAGTAATAATTTGTATTTTTAAATATGTATAGATTTACATTTATTTTAAACTAAAATTTTATAAAATCATATTACATTACTTCACATGATATTTAGTAAAGCTGTTTCTCTGTCAATTATTAGTTTTTAACCGACTTAAAATAGTTGATAAACATTATGGCGTGTAAATTACACTATTTTAGTTGGGTACATATGAAGAGTAATAATTTGTATTTATGAAGTAAACAACTTTTTCGTTTACTTTCTTTTACTTTTTACTTTAAATGAATATGAAAAAGTGTGTTAATTTTTTTTTTAACTAGTCGTTTGCAAATATTATAACAGCCGTATTATCGAGCCGATGGCTAATGCGATTAGGAAGCTGTGGCACACTCGTTGACAAAGCGAGCGAATCATCTCTGTTTCGAGTCTGGAAAAATGTTCTTTTTGCTCTATTTGTATATATAGATGTTTTGCCCGCAAGAAATTTAGTACTCGCATACAGGTTTATATTTTTCAACCAATGTTGACGATACTTGGTGTATATGTTCGACGATTTTTTTTGTCGGGGATATTCAAATTGGAATGTATTTCTCCTAAAATAGGCGGAAATTATCTATTATTAGCCTGATTTTGATATTTTTTGGTACAAAGTCATAAAACAACAATAACTAAGATTCCTGAATGTTAAAAACATACATGCATGTAGGTAACATACATTTTAGAAAAATCGAGACACGACACGACACGACACGATACGTCTATTATCTATATAATAATCTATCTGTCTAATTAGGGCTCAGCGGTTCTTGTGACTCTGCAAGTGCTAATTCAGTCAACATGTATGCTAAAAATTTAAAGAGCAAATATCTAATCAACCCGGCATTCATTGACAGGAAAAGAAAACCTGCAATTATAAAATACATAAATATATCTCATATTTTATTGATATTTAAAGTGCATACATAATTGCATATTGAGAGATGTTTTGGTTTATTTTAACATGTTACATAATTAGTCTAATAGTTCGTGGTTTTACATAATGTAGACAACTCGTTCTTAATAGGAAACAATATAAACCTAGACGAATTTATGTTAATCTTTTAATAATATAAAGAGAAAAGATTTGATTGTTTGTTTACATTTAATAGGCTCCGAAATTAATGAACCAATTTCTCCGCGAGTAACACCGCGGAGTCCAGCTAGTTTTTTTTATAAAAAACCAATACTCTAATGCAATTTTGGTCGAGTCACTTGCACTTTTGCTAGTTGGATAAGTAGCCAAAAGAGGTAGGCCGTCTCCTTTATTACCTTAATACTCGTAGCTATTGAGCGAATATTTTTATTAATGAAAAATCGGACCTAAGACGAACCGAAGCTTTATTTATATGAATCCTAGCTGCGCTCTGCGGTGAATATTGTGTGAACCTTTAGTGAATATATAGATATATATAGGTATCACATGGGAACAAGTCTTTTTTTGGGATCAAAATCAGCCTTTGGGTTAAACCAGGGTACAAACTATCGTCGTTGCAAAATTCATACTGTGCGTGAAGGAGTAATAAACACACAAACTATTGCCTTCATAATATTTTAAATATTTTACTATAATAATTAAGTACAGATTCGCGAACCTGAAACTTTCTTTGTACTAATAACACATCTGTTAAAAGTTCAAGTAATATTTACAAGGTTGAAAATCTTTATTATAAATCAAATGATTTTTAATTTAAAATACTTATCAAATATATAAATTACTAGCTTTTGCCATCGTTATCTTTATCGGGAAAAAAGTCCTCCCAAAGAAGCTCCCCGGACATCGAACTATATCTGTGCAATAAATCAAATCAATTACTCAGTCAGTTGCTGAGAAAAAGAAGGACAAGCAATCCAATTAACAAACTCTTGCATTTATTTTATGTGGATATGGGGTTAACGAAATGGCAATATCAACACTTTTTTGACCTTTGGGATTTCAATTTAAAAAACGAGTCTTCCTTCCTGTCTTTTCGTCCGCCTCAATTCATGTGCTAGCGATGGGAAATCCCATTTGTACGCTTTATTTTCTCTAAGGAAAAACGGAAACAAATTATATTCAGTACCCTTAGATAAACTATCTGTCTTTATCATTACAAATTCAAATTAGATTACGCAACTAGTACAAGTGGTTAGAAGCGAATTTAAAAAAACCCGACTGCAATAACTTTAGACCACAATATCTTAACGAGTAACACCTCGGGTTGCAACTAGTATAGCCTATGACCATCTGCAAATAAGGACAAATCCAATGACATATCGCACATCAAAAACAGTCTACAGTTAGGGCTGTAAAGGGTTACAATGGGTTAGACATACGTACCATCAAAAATCAAGCCATCAAAAATCAAGCAATATGGTAAAAATGTTTTGTTTTAGCATCATGTTGTTTTTTTATGGTTCCGTACACAAAGAATAAAAACAGGAAACTATTTTAAATATTGTGCTGTCCGTCTTTCTGTCCGTCTGTCACCAGGCCATTTCTCATGAATCTAGACAAATGGAATTTTTACATATGACATATTTCTGTTGCCACTATAACAAAAAGTACTAAAAACAGAGTAAAATAAATATTTAAAACGGCAAAACAGTTAACATGTTGCATAACGGCAACACTGTTAAAATATTCGCAAAATATTTATTTGTTATATTCAATTTAAAACTAAATAATTGAATGAAATTAAAATAAATATTTAAGGGGGCCTTCTATACAACAAACGACATTTTTTGCCGTTTTTGCTTGTTATTAAAAACTTGGTGTTGTTTAAATAATGGAACGGAACCCTTAGTGCCCGAGTACGAATCGCACTTGGCAGACTTTTTAGTTTTTCATTTCCATCCGAAACGGTGAAATAGTTCAATGCTGCTAACGAGAGAAACAGTCCCAGTGTGCGTTGTAGATCATAATAACCATTACACGTTTCGGTAAAATTGCTTACATAATTTGTTCAATTTGACAATATCTGAATTATGTTATTAACCGTCGATAGTAATACATGTTACATATTTTGTTTTTGTTTAAGTTGAGTTTTCTGTTGCAAATAAATATATTTCTATTTGTGCCGTCTAAATATCCGTAGAACCTGCATACCTGTTTTTGTCAGGATTGGATGAACGATAGGTACGGGAGAACAAAATTTTTTGAAGACAAAGATCCGTACATGCAAACGAAAGAACATTTTGCCAGACTCAAAGGAGAGACGCTTCGCTCGCTGCTCGCTCGATTAGTTATACATGTACCTACATTGACGTCAACTCATTCATTGCATTTCCGTGATGACATGAATATTAAATAATACGAATACATGAGTGCATACGAGTAGGTATCAGAGGCACTTATCGGTATAATGTTGACACTTGCAATTGCAGATTTATTTTATTCTAATTATTAGTGCTTATTTATATTTAAAAGCGTGTTATATGTGGGTGTACTTAGCCGAAGGAGAGTCACTATACTCGTCCTAATTAACGACTTTTACTATGGGAACAACTACGAGTATGAATTTGATAAAAGAATATCAGCAGTGCTAGTACTGTGTAATGTAATAGCTGGTGAATTGTAATAGCTGGTGAATTGTAATAGCTGGTATAAAACGTCAAGCTATAACGTTTTGTGCAAGTATGGATCTTTGCATCGATAACTGATTGATGTTAATTTGATTAGATATATACTTAATCCGTTTGGCATCAAACGTCAGTATAACGGTTTTTAGTATTTGTTTTTGATAATTATATCAAGTGTACTGAGCACTCGATAATGATCTTTATTGCTGCTAGTGTATCATACTTTTTGTATATTTTTCTATGGAATATTTCATGATTGTTCTCATAAAAAAAGTTGTTCGTAATGATAAGTGTAGTGTAGTTATTCCTTTTTAGCTTAGCACACAATAACTGTCTTTGGCGCGAAGAGCTTTAAGCGTAATGTATATTTGAACCTAACATTCTACCAAAAAGTCCAAATATTAAAATAATTTATAATCGGCCAAGTGCGAGCCGGATCGTGCACTAAGGTATAAAAAAACTCTAAACATTTATTATCAAAATTATATGCACACTTGCAGGGCAGGTCTGAAAAGTACACATATCTTAAAGTATCATATAATATAATAGCAATATTATGTGGTGACCGAATAATTTAACGTCAGCTATAGTATCAAAAATTAATATCAATATCCGACAAATCATTTTCCATAGCACAAGAACACTTTTTGAATAATATATATTTTAATTAATTTCAAATTTACTCTCCGATTCCAGTTCATTTACATGATTATTATTAGATCTCTACCTGATCAAATCAAGTAAAAATGACAAAAACTATCAATCAGCCTTGCAAATTCCAACATCACAAAAACACCAGCAATTCTAATTTCCCCAATTACAGTCATCGAAATAATAACTCCATTTGTTTGCCTCTAGAATCGAAATAAGCAATAATATAATTATTATGATTGCCTGATTATTTAACAATCGTTTAACAAATACTTAGTCAAACGAACCGTTTAATTTGACCATTGCCGCGTTGGTAAGATGAGTAACATTGGCCTCCAGCCATTTACAATTGGTTGACAAAACATTGAATCTCATTGACATATATAGTTTTTGTCAAATAATACAGGCTGGGCTGGATCTTGTGAAATGTATAACACTTTAAAAAAAGTGACAAATATAAGACGATTGTCACTTTAAAAAAAGTGACAATCGTCTTATATTTGTCAGGCGGATTAACAATTGTTGAGTTTTCATTGTAAGTTATTCTATACAAATATTTATTTGCAATATTAAGATAGGAATACGATTATTTTGAATCCACTAGTACGCGCTGTGCTTCGGTTTCCGATGGCTTTTCTCATAACTAAGTTATACATGCATGCCTAATGAGTTTTAGCTACATCAATACTTAATTCTTATTTTATTAAATTTAATCAAAAAAATCTAAATCTAAAATAAAAAATTAGGAAATACACAAAAGAAAAGAAAAAGAATTAAGAATCGTATCTAGGTTAGACCCGCGACATATTATAAGTCCTTGGATCATCCAGTTTCCCTTCGACTAACACTCTGCTTCTTCAACATCGGCCACCGCTCTCTGACATAACCTTACTCCAGTTCCTGTCTTCACTTCGCTTTATTATTAAAAATTAAGACCAGTATACAAAAATAAAGAACATCCTGTGTTCACAAAATAGTCGTCAACTTTAAACAAAGGTTGTGATTAGCTCGGCGCAACGTAACTATGATTAAATCTGCTCATAATTAAATTGAAAACTACTAACCACGCACTGTGTCCGATACCGTTGAAATTAATAAATCGAATTGCCATTAATCAGTTTCAGCATTTCCGCTGACAGGGGGATGTTTAAAACAAATTCATGTTATAAAACAAGGCATACTATCTAGAAAACCGACTTCCATTTGGCACGCAAACTTACGTTAAATTTCGTCTTAGAAAATTAAAAATTGTATTGAATTAAATAAAAATCAGTGGAGAGATTTCGGTGAAATTTCATATTTTTATTGATCACAATTGGCAAAAATTATCGATGAACATACAGACAAAAAAATAGATACAGACTAACACCTCCCTCTTTTTGTTTGTCGGTAAATTGTTAAAAAAGCGATCACCAACTATCATTACGGGAGGCGACGATGGAACTTTTTCAGTTATTTTTACTCAAAAATCATACCTTTAGACCGATTTAGATGTAATTTAAATGGAACCACTCAAGAGGTATATTCTTTCATACAAAAATAGAATGATTCTGATTGGTCCCCCATCTCCCAGAAACCAGGTAACAAATATAAAAAAACCAATTGAGTGCCTTTTCCTTTTGATTAATTCATTTTTATCACCCTAATCTGTCCCTTCAAGGTGACAAACAGGAATAAAAATTCCTTTCTGTCCCCTCTTTAGTCGTAACAGGGGACTAACAAGAAATAAAATTAATGTTTGTCCCCTGATAGACACGAAAATTAATCGCTGTACGGCGACCAAGGAACCAGAACACACATACTTTTCATTTGCGATATATTCTAGGGCAAATTAGAATCCATTTCATCTTAAAATTTTACTAGGGACAAGGGGACAGGCCTAGCTTATTTCCCCGTGTATCCGTTAGTGCTTCCCAAGACGCATTAAGCGGTAAAACTAGAGGTCGTAGTGCTGTTTCAGAATCAGCTGGCGTAGC
This sequence comes from Ligdia adustata, assembly GCA_947049295.1. Classification (NCBI taxonomy): domain Eukaryota; kingdom Metazoa; phylum Arthropoda; class Insecta; order Lepidoptera; family Geometridae; genus Ligdia; species Ligdia adustata. The sequence goes on along the minus strand of OX346236.1, from coordinate 2,745,993 downwards.
AGTAGTTACAAACTAGGAAGATGCAATGGCAAATAAGAGACGCACGATTGCAACTCCAAATAGTCAAATGTTGTAATTTCCGCGTTTTTCTTTGGTATTTAACGTACGTGATATAGCTTGCCTTGTTACTATATTTGCATGCGTACTTGTTTCGTTTATATAATTCAATTTGACCTTTCCTTTTAAAAACGATTACTTCACTCATAATTACAAGTTGTCATAGATATAAATTGTTATGTTTATTGTAATTACTTAAATATCATAACTAATCCACGAATGAATATCAGATATGAAAGCAGTTGTTAGAACAGCAATAAAAAAATACCCGTGTAACTACCGTTAAATTAAAATCAGGCAGGGCTTCAATATATATGTTTAAAACAGGTAAACCTCACAAAAACAAGTGAACAACGCAGACACAAAATCTGATGTAGTGCGTAACACCAGTAACTGTAGTTATTCTAACTTCATGCTGGACCTTAAATAAATAAAACTTACTGTCAGAATAAAACAATGAAAAATTACTATGATTTAACACCTTGCGGTCCGATTAGCTATGTATTATATCGTACGATTGTTTACTTATCGCTATAAAAACGTTACTGACCTTTATAAAACAAATTTTACTACGTTATGCTCTGTATCATTTTCCTACAACATAATCAGGCAGTAGGTACGCAAAATTTACTTGTATAATAATATGGTTATTCATTCATAGGTGCTTTTTAACCTCCGACGCAAAAACGACGGGATTTTTGTACGAGTATAAATTTGTCGTGTCTGTGTGTGTATGTGTCTATCCGTGACAAAGCATATCATATCATATACTTTTTGTCTCGTCCAATATGTCTGCTGCCACAAAATGGCGGATATTTTTTCACATGTTTTGTGAATCCTATATAGTCTGTGCCAACTTATTAATATGTATTAGGATTGGTCTCAAAGTTATGTTTCTATGATAGAATAGACGATTGAACAATGCCGGGAAATTGCGTGAATTGTGAGTTGTACGAGGAATAAATATTACGAATCCAAAAACATCATGTGTAATTTTATTACCTGCAACGAAAAAGGGATTCGACAGGAGTTTGTAACAACGTTTGTTTGTCCGTGAAGCTTAAGTTGGTTTGGCTTTTGGAAGTAGGAGAACGTACCCAAACTTCGTGGCTCATTTTCGTCAACATTTTACCAAGACTTCCCTCCCCTCTAAATGGGTCACGTGGTATGTTATGTACGGTGTTTTATGGGGACACCACAACTGAGGTCTGCAATGTCACAAGATGGTGCTGCCAACGGATGAAGCAGCGGCGGTAGAGAAATGCCGGTGATGAGGTGCGCCGCTCTCTACTATACGAGAATCATAGGTTTAACTGTAGTCTAGGTCACCGGCTAGAGACAGCTCCGTAATCATTGTCTAATTATGTCGCAATGTATACAATAGTCGCGTACAACGGTGCATGCTTACTGCATACAAGGCTACCGATTCGGCCGGTTACTTAGGGGGTTAAGGTCAGTGGCGTATCTAACCATTTATACGCCTGGGTGAGAGCTTCTACTACTGGGCAAATGCCTTTATAAAATTCCATCTTTATAAGTAACAACTAGTGACAGAGTGCCTTCAGACCTAAAACTGACGCTGATATAGTGTGCCCGCCGCCACAGTTAAGACGTCAGTTAACATAGAAACCAAATCCCAGTAGTACGTTCGTCATTAAATCGGAAATAACGAAGCTCATGTTTTGCAGGTTTAAGGATTAAACGTCACCGTCTTTTTATTTAGTTGTTACCAATGACAACTCATTGGTAACAACTAAAATTAACAAAATTGAAACGGTTTAGACTTACATTCTTGCACAATCCATGTTTTTTTTTAATATGTAGTAATAGTAGGTATACCTACTTCAAATTGAATACGAGATCCGGTAATTTCAAACGCTGCCCTCTGATGGTAAACTGGAGCAATTTATGTAAAAAAGAAGATCTCAAGTGGTCTATATATAGGTTTTGTCATATTTCTTAAGAAATATCTTAATAATTTATTTGTAGTAGAATTACAAAAAATATAAATATACAGCAGAGTAAAATTGAGACAAGGAAGGATTTAATTTTCTCGGAAGTAGCCTTCACTACAATTCTCACAGTTTGCACCCACAAACTGCACTTATAACTTGCAAGGCCATCTCAAAGAGTTGAAAGTTGATTATTTATATCATAATTTCAATGCTTAACTGCACTTAAACTTCTAGTATATAATTGGTACCAAATTGACTGAGACATCCAATCAATACATAAGTCTAGAAATTCAAATTATACAATATTATGAAGGTTAGGACTTACTCGTGGCGGCTGGGCGGCCCCACCGTGGTTTCAAACAGAAGTCTAGGTAGATCTTTGACCGAAACCAAAATTAATAATAAAAACACTTATGCATTTCTAATTATACACGTGACCGAGGTCTTTCGCTATAAATTATAATAATCATGCAGACCGGCCTACAAAAAACCAGTTTCGAATTAGAATTTATCAAACAGGTTTTTTTCAAAATATTTTGGATGTATTTTGAGACGTAACGGTAGGCTATTTTTAGATATTTTACGATATGAGTCACCGAGCCGCCCAGTGTACTTATATCAAGAATATTTTTAGCAAAATTATGTAATAAAGCAGTTGATTAATGATTTTAGGTTTTAAGTGTTTTAGGCCAGTCATATTATACATTAAAATCGAAATCGCAACGTCAAGCAGCCTTTTTGGTATGTTATTAGGACCCCTTATAGAAAAATGCAAATCAAAAAATCTTGTGCTTACGACGGTATGCATAAAGGACGAGAAATAATAAATCCGGCCACAGAATTTCTTTTTGGCTACGTGGGCAAACTTCTCATTTAATGACTAAGCATCAGAAAAATGAGATGACCTCTAATAAACTAATTCATTTTCCTTACAATGCCAACTAAAAATGTTAAAGAATGCGTCAAGTCAAGATCAACAATTATTTTTAATTGTCCTTCTGATTTATATATTGCCAACTAATTTAGTAACTCGGCCACGGAATTTGCAACTTATCTTTACAGCTTTTCTATTGAAAAAAGCTTCCATAGACAACATCATATATTATAACTTTACATGTAAAATAATACTTCATATTCTTTTATCGTGAAAATAGCCACTGTACGATTTGGCGCGTGTGCGCGACATGACAGCGATCGAGCGAGCGAAGCGTGCGTGCCGCGGTAGCGGCCGGCGAAGTGCTCTAAAAAGGCTAGGATGTATTTGAAATTAATTAGGTATGTCTTTAATAAATATTATTAGGTTAAGTTACAACATGAAAAACAACGCAAGAACTGAGAGAGCGAAGCGAGCGTGCCGCGACTGCGGCCGGCAAAGTGCTATAGAAAGGCTTGGATGTATTTGAAATTAATTAAGTATGGCGTTGCAACATTCTGTTAAATAACATTATTGCAATTAATAATATGGATAACAAAACGTATGGCACTCGTCTCATGTAATCTAATGTACGGGCAAACAAGAGAATGTCAAATGAATTTTATGGTAAACGAACCATGCAGCAAATTAAATTCGGGCAAGTAAAATTCGGGCATATTGCTTATATATTTCGAGCAAACAATAGACAACCCAAATTATTTCTTATAAATAAATTGTTTTATTTTTTCTATCCTCAATAGTTTATATGTTATAATAGTGGTTTTAATATATTACTATTCGATGACAATTTTAGGTAAATTTAACAATCGATTAATGTAGAATGACTTACATTTTAAACATACCAAATTATACAACTAGAAGCTAATTGAATTACTATTTTGGTGTCATATAATAATTATTGAAGTTTTCTATTTGAATGCATACCACAAATTTAGATGCTAAAATAATCACCATGCTGAGTTATATTTACAGTGGCTTACATAGAAGATCATTAGTGGCTGAGATATTATTCAGACGCGCGTTGGTTGTGGCCGACTTATTAGTTTAGAAGGTGACTTATATTTACTGAGGCTAATAATGCTATTAAAAAGAAGCTTGTTTAATTAGTAACCCATAAAGAACTGCAAAATGATAAATCTTTTTTCAGTTGCTGTTTATTTAAAAAAACCATGGCTTCCTCGTATTGAATTAAAATTGAACAGCAAGCAATACAAAAAATCCTAATATTATTACGAAGAGTCAATAAGCTGTTATAATATTTAACCGACATACTGATTCAAGGATTCTTAGTAAAAACTTCACTAAAAATAATGTAACATGATACTTAACCATGATATCTTAACATCAGGAAGTGCGAAGTTAACCAAACTGGCTCGTGTGAACAGCATCATAATATATAGTTAAACCTAATTTTGACCGACACAAACTTGCGAAGTGAGTACTCGTAATTATAAAATATGATACCGATTTCCGATACTTACATTTAAATAAAGCATAAAAATAAAGCACATAAAAATATATTATATAAACCAAGAATTAGAGTAAATAAAATAAAAATTAATTAAAAAGGACCATAAATATTTTATAGAGTACTTACTATCCAACTAATTAATGTCAGCATATTTATGAAATGCTGACCTTGCGACAACTCATCTTACTGTTACTTTTTTTTATTTTGTCGACTCATATTTCAAGTATTCAAAATATTATAAAGGCATAACTAGTAAAAATATTAACGTTGAAATATGTATAAAATAAAAACTAATTGAAAACGGAAGCAAATGGGCCAGTGGAATTGTTTCGCACCGGAAATACCTAAAGTTTTTGCACACTGATAAAACTGGCTTTTACCTAGTAACTATTAACTAACCTAGCATATAGGTCTAAGCTTAATCGCTCTTAAAATTTAACAATCAAGGTGATATACATTTAAAGCAATGATATATGTTATATCAAGTGTAAACATTCTGTAAAAATTTCGCGACTTCTGATTTAAAAATTAAACTGGCAATTTTTACTACCTAAGTTTTACTTACAACGTTTTCGAATTAATCTAAGTGCCGCTAAGAAATCGAGGGATACAGAAAAAGATCAGACGAATTACAAAAAGTATGTAATTGTGCAGCATTTTGAGGACCTTGTTTTGTAGCGATGATGGCCAAATACCGGGTGGTTCGATCCCACGAAACGTGCAAAAAGAGCCTGAGCTATCGCTGAAGGAAAACATCGTGAGGAACCTATAGCATGGTGGTAGGGCTTTTCCTAACGCTCGCCTGGCTAGCTACCATACTTACGTTGATAAATCTGTCGTCGAGCACCTAACGGTGTGTCCTGGCAGCCTTTCTTGAGAGCCAGTGTATTCCAGACTATGCATGCTCCATCTAGGGCCTCAGTGTCGCTGACTTCTGTAGTCGTGCGAGGTTGCACAACAACAGAATTGTTTGTTAAAAAATAACTGTAGGCTAACTCTACATGTTTTTGATTTTAATCAGTTTTTTGTAGTAGAGAGGTACGTATTCATTTTATATGAATGACAATATCAGTAATTAATACGAAAAACTAAATGACTCACTACAAAAAAATGCAGTTAGTATTACCTATTGACCATATAAGATCTACAGATAATCCAAATGCTCAAATGTCGTTATTGATACCAAACATATTTTAGATTACTTTTGTTTCTGTCATGGTTTGTATGTTTGTGTAAATAAATCACTTTAGAGCTAGCGCTTGACGAGTCAACATCTCTTGCGGATGTGTTTCGCCTTGTGCTAAGGCGAAACACGTGTCGACGAAGTTCAATACTGAGAAAAATATAAAGAATAAGGTGTGGTGTGGAAGTTCACCGTAAAGATAAATATATTTTTAGTTTTCTCTTGCTGATATCAAATTTATCAAATTTGATAGCTAGGACTTGTGGTGAGTTGGATCGTTGGGATTATCTGTAGATCTTAAATGGCCTATAGATAATCTTTCTTCTATATTTTTTGTCGTTGTTGTAGTTAGTCATTTTGTTTCTTAATAAAGGCACTTGCTCTTTTTTATTTTAAAATTTTGATGACACGAAAACTCAGCAGAAAAGCAATAGACATTCACTGAACAAGCAAAGTAACTATAGCTTACCTAATGAAACACCTACCTATACATACATTAAAAACCCGTTTATTATTATTTTGTTATGATACAAGTAACATTCTTAATTTGTAAATACATATTTATAGTTAGGTCATATAGGAAGGCTAGATTTTATTAGATATCGATCTCCGTATGTCTGAAATTATTTTTTGTGTTAAATTATTATCCTAATCATCAGACAGTTAAGGTCTTCACAGTGTTAATCATATTTTATTGCAATATTATGCAAAATACTGCAGTTAAATTATAACAAAAATATATAGTCGCCGTTCCGTTAGCAGGTCTGCCGTTTTAGTTGCAATGAAAATTAGTGTTTTGAAACCTGACGCAAAAGCGACGGGGTGTTATAAGTTAGGCGTGTCAGATTGTGTGTGAGGGTGTGTGTGTCTGTGGCATCGTAGCACCTGAATGGATCAACCGATTTTGATTTATTTCGTTTGAAAGGTGTGTTAGTCAGGAGTGTTCTTAGCTGTTTGATTGAAATCGCACTAAGATGGCCGCGTCGCCACAAAATGGCGTATTACATATTCTTTACAACTCCCTCAATATGGATATCAAATAAAAAGGCTTGACTAGAGGAATACTATACACTATGATAATTTGGAATCCAAGATGGTTGCCATCACAAAAGCAGTTTTATTCTGAACAAAGTTTGTCGCTTAGTTACGGAACAAAATAAAAAAATATTATATGTAATTAAGTATTGATCCTTCTTCTCAATATCTTACAATTTATATCAATATTCTAAAAATATGAATTATTTTCCCAAAATCAAGTAAGTAATGTACCTATGTGCTATAAGGTTTCAACATACGAAAATACAAACACCGTAATATACCCAACGACGATATTAAGCTTAATCTTTTATTTCTTTGCCGAGCCAAACAAACATACCTAATATCAAAACAGTTATACTATTATTTAAGGATTTTATTAAAAACACAAGTCTAGATTAGTCTGTAATTTACGACTTAGATACGTTAGATTTTATCCACATATATTTAAATAGTTAAGCGTCTTTATAACTTCCTCTGTCTTTGTCTAGTAAGGTAGTAATAAGAACCAAGTATGAACATTTTTTTTGTTCTTGTGTGGGATGCGACATGCGTTGACACATTCGCGCCATCTCATCTTCCTTTCATATAAATATAAACAGGGGAACAGCACAAGCAGCGAAAATATGCTAGTCTCGGAACAGGTTATATATTTGAGCCATTTCGAGTCGAACCTGTAGGGCCGTAGAGACCGGGAGCTCATCTTATTTTCCAAAACTTATCGGAGCATTTAATCGATTCGTTGCGTGACCAGAATGCCGGTTTTTATCTGGCACAACGTATAAGCATTGCCATTCCGCGTAGTAATGCTGCAAGCATACTGGGCACGCTGTCTTCTGGTGATGAAATAGAAATATACGAGTACCTATATTTATTCGTTACAGAAAACAACTTTATAAGCACACAGATATAAGTAATATTTTATTTAGAAAACCTACGCGTGTTCGATTCATTTTGTTTAAGAAGTAGTAAGTTTTCACGCGTACCTGATTGTTGGAAAGGTCCAACTATAGTTTAGCTGGCGCTGTGCGAGAAGTGTCATCGTTGAAGACACGAACGACTCATTTCATCTCTGATGACGTTCACCGAATGTGAACGAAACTATAGAAACCTTTCAAACAATCAAGTACGCGTGAAAAGCTGTCTTCCTAAACACAGATCATAATATTTACTACACTAAATGTTTTCTCTCACAAACCGGCCTCAATGATGGATTGGAGCATTTGGATAAGATCTTAAATGGTATATATCCATCCATATGTCTCGATTTCAAAGTTAGTAAATATAGTAAAAGTTAATCATTATGATGAGTATAGTGACACCCTTTCGACTTAGTACACCCTAACCGATAACCTTGTATAATTTTAAAAATTAACTTGAAGTATTTTGCAAACAGTTGACCTCTCGAGTGAAAACTGTTTTGCGACCTTTATATTACGATAACCTTTGTACCGACATCGTTCGTGTTCAAAATAGTTATTATAGTCGTGTAGGAAATACAAATATCTGAAGCTAACTTCCGCCTTTTCTGTGGACAATAATTTATAAACACTCGTACATACAGCAAGTTAAAATTAACTGATTAAAAAAATGCGATGCGGCGGCCGGCATTGTATTTTTTTCTGTTATTACGATTTAAAAATCAAACGTGTTAACCGATTTGATAAAATTCATATAGAAAGTGTATGTACCCTTTAAAATAAAATAAAAAATCCAATCGGTCCAGCCGTCTCCGAGAAAATATTGTCAAATAAAAAAGCTTACTCGTCGAATTGAGTACCTTATTTCTGAAGTCAATAAACATAGTTGATACTTAATTTTTCCCAATACTGCTTAGACACCACCACCACCTCCCCGACACCTGCCGGCACCAGTGGAAGATGAGCGCTGGTTGTTCTCAACCAGCATTACGCTGAAAACTTTGAAGTGTTATTATATTAATTATTATAATTAATTTAAACTGTGTATTACTCGTATAAGCAAATTTGCTTTGGAATATAATAGAATAACATTTTGCTGTATTCGAATCACAGACTATTGCACATTCTGTCCACAATTTTACAATTTGAATATGCAATTTTATTTGGATAACTATACAATAAATATGTACAAGAAGAGTAGAAGAGTAGAACTATAGTCTTGCGATTGACCGTTACTCGACCTATGTAAAGGAACCGATTTTGTTTGCCTAAAAGAAACAGATTCAGTTGCGACTAAAAATACCTAGATTATAGCTATAAGAACATATGAGCCGGTAACGAGTTCCACAATCTGTCAGTTCACCCAAAATAAGTAGACGCAAAGCGTTTCATGCCAGTCCGTGGAAGCTCTACCGTGTACCGGTATCTATTCCAAAAGCAAGAAAATTTGCTCGATCACGCGCCATCAACAAGGGACGCTTGTACGAGTAAATGTACTCATGTCTCTCTATACTGTTGCTGCTTCAATTTTCTATAGAAATAGCTGACTTCCTTATTACTCCTACAATTAGATACCCTTGAATAAATCAGTTCAATTGATTAATTCGTTAGTTTGTTTTGCTTGAGTGCAGGGGGGCGCTGAGGATCGTTGGGAATCGATTGTCTCAAGGGCCAATCACCGGTGTTAAGCAACGTTTTGCCCAGTCTGGTGAGGGATGGGTGACCAAATACCACTAGTTATTGTTATACCAGTATAGTTATATAACTATAATGAACGTTATTTAGGGTGAATAAATAGTTCTTTCTTTATCATCATTTTAACTATAATTATTACTTAAGAAATATTAATATTAGAAATAGAAATAAAACCATACTATATATATTTATAAATATAACTATATAGTATTACTATAACTATAATGGTATACCTAAACAACTGCGTGCTAGCGTGGGTCGGATGACACTTTCAATTGCAGATGCTACCTTTTATCTTCAGAAAACAATCGTAGGCCATGTCAGAGGCCTCGAAAACTTCTACACTAAGGCAAATCACTCTACTTATTTTTGCTTGGTCTAGTAACCGCCTATTAACAATTTATCATCGAAAAATAGCTACTTAAAGAGTGAAACATAATCGCCGCTTTACATTTTATTATTTTCAGAATTTCTCACAAGTACTTCATGATTTATTTCCATCTCACTGTAACACGATACCGTTGTATTTTGCTTTCGACCTCAAGGTCGACGAACCTTCAAGGCAAGGCTAAGTACAGCAACAAGTTGATAAAAAAGTAAAATAAAACCTCCTTTCGTTCCTTAGTAACCAAACTCCTTGCAGAACCTAGCGTGTTGGCATGACAAAAGATCTATTACTATCTCTTTCGCTCTCATTGACTTTGTATTACTAATAATGGAGATAGAAATACTAATCGTACCGTTAGTGTAGTAGTAAATTCCTGTAGACGCGGTTTCCATGATAACAGCGTAACTTTCCATAAATTCATCAGTCAGTCGATTTGTGCATATTTTTACAGTTTTTGTAGTATTTATATCGTAGTTTTAGATTAGTTTACAATTATGGACGACGAGGAAGGAGATCCTTTTGCTGGGGCGATGACCATCGGGTCTGAAGCCACTGAAGCTGAAAAGGAATATGAGAGAGTAAGTTATCTAAATCTAACAATAGTTAGTGGTAGCCTAATCGGTAAACCCCTTGCCTCACAAGCGAAAGAGCGTGGGTTCAATCCCAGGTTCAAGCATGCATCTCTGCGCTTTTCACATAAGTGCATAATATTTTATTTAATTACCATAAGTTTAAGTGGAAAAGGAAAACATCGTAATTAAACCTGCTTGTTCGATCGAGCAAAAACGGCTAAAAACACGTTTGTTGTATGTGAGCCCAGCCCGGCCCAGCAGCAGCAGCTTGGTGTTATAGCGGCCACAGAAACACAATGACCCCGATACGGTCAGGCCAAACTTACAAAACTAGCCTAATTTGACAGTTCTCCATCTATAATTATATAATTTGAGGAACTTTTAGTTTAGTCAGTGTGGTCTGGCCGAATTTGGGTCATTATCTGTGAAAATGTCAGCTCTCTAGCTAGAACAGTTCATGAGATACAGCCTGGTGACAGACGGGCGGACAGCGAAGTCCCAGTAATATTGTTCCGTTTTTATCTTTTAGGTACGGAACCTTAAAAAAAAAATTAATCTTCCCCGATTTCTCAGCTGTACCTGTACCAAAATGAAAAATTCTTTAAATGTCTGAAAGCGTATTTTTCTAGGTAAGATAAATATGACGTCACATAATTTTTATTAAACTCGATCCATTAGTTTGGTTCATAAATCAGAATAACTTTGAAGTTTCCCGACGAGTTGATGTCGGTTTTTCCTCCTGAATTACCGACTTCTAACAAATGGTTAGAAGCAAGTTCGAAAAAACCCGGCTGCTAAATCGTTAAACCTGTGTATAATCCTTAATTATTATTTTTTTAATTTTTGTTTTAGCCAGTGTAAATCTCACGACTAAGACGAATCTATTGACATCACTCACATAAAAATACGACAAGCAGTTTAGGCTCTAGGGCGTGCCAAAGAAATATACATAAATACATACACTCGAAAAACATATCCCGCCTTCTTTCGCAGTCAGGTAAAAAGAAGGAATTTCCGTGTTCGTCAGTATGCATTTTTGTATGTATCTTCATCGATATTATCACCAACCCGATTAAAATAATATTTTTTTTATTTCGATATGTACTCCTGATGTCCCTTTATCATCAAGTCATTTTTTTTTTATAGTCGATAGGCTTGCGCTTGACCGCAACTCACCTGATGTAAAGTAACGGTGCGGCCTAGGATGTAGCGCGCTTGCCTAGAAGAAACCGATTCACTCGCAATTTGAAGAGACCGAGATTATAGCTATGTGATGATCTCAACGAAGTGACATCCTATTTTTACGCAACTACGAAAGAAGGAGGGTTATGTTTCTCGAGTGTATGTATGTATATTTCTTTGGCACGCCCTAGAGCCTAAACGACTTGTCTTATTTTTATGTGAGTGACACGGGGTACGTCAAAATTACAATAAAAATATTTAGGATAGTACCTACACAGGTTTAACGATTTAGAAGTAGGGTTTTTACGAACTTGCTCCTAAGTAGATATACTAGCGTAACTAAACTTTGATATAAAATGCAGGTATTGGAAGAAATGCGTGACTCAGAAGGGTTGAAAATATACGCTGACGTATACACCAAGCTCTACGACTCTTACTACAAGCTGAAGGATGAGAAAGAAACGCAGAAGCGGGAGATCAGCTCTTTGAAGGTACGTGAAGTTGTCTGGTAGACAATGCTCTTGGCTATAAGGTCTTGGTAAGTTGATGACGTCTCGTGAAGGAGGATACGAATGGTAGTTCGGTCTGAGCCTTCGGACTGATAGGTCTATATAGTATCTCTGCCGTTTTTTAGTGATTCTATTTATCCTAATCCTAACTAATATTATAAATGCGAAAGAAACTCTGTCTGTCTGACTGTCTCGCTTTCACGCCAAAACCACTGAACCGATCTGGATGAAATTTGGTACACAGGCAGATTGGACCCCGGGAAAGGACATACGATACTTTTTAACCGACTTTAAAAATAGTAGTTCCCTATTAGATTATTTCGGTAGTAAAATGGGGAACTACGCGCGTGTGAAACAGCACAGCTAGTCTTTACATATATATAGATATTTTGTAATTCATAAATATATAAATATTAGTAATAGTGACCATTGTGATTACATTTTACTGTGCAGTAGCCGGTGTTTGAATTTATATAAGTATACGAATTAATCCTGGTTAACGTGATTTTATTATATTGCATCAATAAAATTACGCGTCTCACTTAGAAAATATATTTTATGTGTAATGGTCAAATTGCCGCAGAATGCATTTGACTCGCGTGTACGTCATTATACATCATTATTCTTGTCAGTAATCTCCGTCTGGAAGACATCGCTTTTAGCAATTAGGCTGCCTTCTGGCACTTGATATAAAAACGTTCTTTTAGGTTCTTCTTTTTGACGCGTGACCAGAATGCCGGTTTTTATCTGGCCCAACGTATAAGCATTACCATTCAGCGTGGTAATGCGGCTAGCATGCTAAGCACGCTGCCCTCTGGTGAAAGGGTTGGAGCATTTGGATTATCTGTAGATCTTAAATGGTCTATAGATAATCTTTCTGCTATAATTTCTTTGTTGTCGTAGTTAGTCATTTTGTTAATGTTAATTAATGCTCTTGTAGGTATTTAATATATTTCTGTGTATATAATGATGTGTTCATATAAGTATTTATGTCCAGTAGTGTTTTTTTTATTATGTTTATTTTTTTCTTTTTTCTTACGACGATTTTTTGTGGTAATTCTAAAATTGTTAAAATGGGTCACAAACGCCCTGATTTAATTGGATTTATTGCAGTGTTGAATTGAATTAATTTAGTGTGTCTTTTTATCTTCGTACATTGGAGTAATTGATGTAATAAGCTGATAATATATTCCACAGAGCAAGTTGATCCGCTTCGACGACACCGTTACAGATTACTTGTCAGAAATCGCATACGCTAATAAAACTATCGAAAAACTAAGATCCGAAATAGGTACGTAATTTATTAAATGCCTGATCACACTAATATTATAATGGCGAAAGTTTGTGTGTGTGTTTGTTTTTTACTCCTTTAAGCCCTAACGGATTTGGGTAAAATTTTGCACAGGACAGCTTGTCCTGGATTATACCACATACATAGGCTTAGCACTTTTGATTCTATCAAAATCTGTTTATTTATTTGGCTTTTAAGTTAAAAATAACTTAAAATATTGTATCGGCAAATGCCGATTGAAGTACATACTCATATTTTTTTTTTTATAATTATTACAAGTCAGACTCATAGCACTAAATGTTTACTATTTTATTAAAAATTTTAACCTTGTTTAAATTTAATTTTAAATTTATTTGTTGTCATTAGTTTGACATGTCAGTGTGTATGTGTCAGTCTGTCAGTCTGTGGCATCGCTATTAATGAATTGGATAAACCGAAATTATGTTTTTATTTTTTTTTATTGATATTTTGAATTAGTCAAGAGTGTCTTAGTCATGTTTGATGGAAATCTGTCCAAAATGGCGGATTATATATTTTTTTACAACTTCCTCCATGCAAGTATCAAATGAAAATGAAATGACTAGTAGAATACTATGAATATATACATCACAAAATGATAATACGGGTGATTTAGAAAATTTATTTTTTATATTTCATGTTTTGCGTGTCTAGAATAAAGAGTTTATCTATATTCTTGATTAAATTATGTATGGTATATACATAATTTTTTTCTTTATTAAATACCAGAGGAGGCGCGTCACCTGGCAGACGCGATGCACGCCCGGGAACTGCTGACTGTGGAAAGCTTGGAGACCATGAAGAAACTAGTCACCAGGCTGGAGAAGGAGCTGGATGCGAGGAAGCGGGCTGGCGATGATGACGCGTAAGGACCTTTGTTGATACTTACATTAAGTGCACACATATTATTGACCGAGCGAGCGAAGCGAGTGATGCTGCATCTCTGCTTCGGGTTTGGGAAAGTTCTCTTGGAGAAGAAGGACATACTTTCGCATCCCGGAACGATTTCATGCGCATAGATGGTTTGAGGTCTGGTGAACGCTATTGGCTTACTTTATGTCCCAGGAAAACGAACATAATGCGGGCGGGCGGCAAAAACTATTAAATAAAATAAAAACTTCAACAATAAAGTTTACTTCTGTAAGCATTTCTTTTTGTAAACCTAGTTTAAATAAGGAATTTCTCAATTAACTGTTCTTTTTTAATGTGTTATTGTGACCATTTTCAGGGCACATATTTTTTTCTCGCTTTTGAATAGATTTTTTTGATTTTAATAGAGAAAACTCGTAATTTCTAGTTAGTTTATCATAGATAAGTTTTGGACTGTGTGCCTGAACGAGAAGTTGAAGTCTATTGACCCTTTTTTAAATCACCTATCACTAGTTTGCTAAAAAATTCGATACAGAACCTTTTTCTTTATTATTTGCTTAAAAACTAATGATCCAGTTAGCAACAAAGCAATTTGTTTTGTTTACTGTTGCAGTGTTGCCTTGAAACATCAAATTTAATTAGCTATCCATCACAGACATTCATCTTTTGATACTCGGTAAGTATTAGTAAGTATATAACTTCACGAGTTCGCTATTACATGTTCTCAAAATATATGCAAGGCAACATTAAAAGGTCAAATGATTGCATTTTTGGTAATTAATTAAAGATACCCTGTAAGTTTAATGCGTAATTTTTTTTTAAATTTTGATTATATCCAAAATTCATTCTCGAGTTTTTACAGGTTAGATAACTAAAGCTGCCACGTTTACATTTAGTGCCCGACCGAAGGTTCGGTTTCGGTTTCGGTTTCGGCCAAAATTGGCCGAAACTTTTTCCGAAACCGAAACTGTCGGTTTCGGAAGTTGTCGTGCACGCTCGCCTAACTTCGTTTCTCGCGGCAACGCTTTGGCGGACGCTGGCGGCCCTGTTCGTTCTTCTCGTGTGCCGTTAGGATAGCTCTGTAGCAAAAAACTTAGTCAATGCGTTATCGCTTAAGTTTGTTTGACAAACTTAATATACTGTGTTTTCATTTCATGTGCAGAAAAATGGATAAAATTCACCCATTGTCAGTATTTTAAGGAATTTTCTACTTGACCACGTAACTTTCGGTTTCGGTTTCGGCCAAAACTAAAGCCACGGTCGAACATTCGGTTTCAGTTTCGGCCGGAAAACCGCAGTTTCGGTCGGACTCTATTTACAATACTCACACTAATGCAATTAGACTATACAGTATGATATTAAAATCGAATCGTATCGTATCAACCCATAGCGTCCCACAGCTGGGCACGGGTCTCCCCCATAAAGGGGGTGTACTACACTGATCAACTTGCGGTTTGGGGGCTTCACTTATCTTTGAAAGTTATTAGCCTCACCGACAAGCAGGTTCCTTCACGATTTTTTCCATTACCTACCGTTTCTTCTATAATCTTCGTATTCTAATATTCACATCAGTGAGAAAAATTTAAGTAAATATTTATTTATTTATTTATTTTCTTTTGACTACATATTATGTTCGCTCTTCACTTGGCAGCTGATGTAAAGTGATGGAACGACCAAAATATTCTATTTTTATAAAGAAATTACTTATATTATAATTCTGTTGGTGTGAATTCGTGGAACAGATTGTTTTAAGGTTAGGTTGGATATGTAGAGAATGAATTAAAAAAATCTCTTAATCATCACACCATAATATCCTCATCAAATCATATTAGTCCTGGTACATGACACTTCCTTCGCTCAAAGTACTAGTTATTGTAAATTAAAAAAAAGCACATTCTACGAAATGTTTCCGTAAAAATATAACTAGTAGTAAAATATAAGTATAATATACCGATGATGGCGCCAGGCCTCCCTGCCTGTCAGGTTTGGAGGCTTAGGCATTCGCAAAATCTCCAGTGTGTCTTTGCCAGCTTTTCTTTCATCAGCCCCATAGCTCGCAAAAACTTGTTAGAGACATTTTAGCTTCTTTAATTCCAAATTTTCAGTTTAGTTTTCTTGCTGAGGCTTTAGAAAGCTGGCAAACAATTTGCCCAAACGGATCCCTACCAAAGAATCCGTCTTCCCAACGTCAGTGGGATGGGCCGCTCTGTCTATTAGAGTATGAAAATCTTTTAAGTTCATCAAGCACTTTGGCAGAGCGTGCCCGTCTTCTTGCGGCTGCCCGTTGGGAATCCGGACTTTGGCTACACACACTACCATCAAAAAATATTGGCACGCTATTAGAGAATAACACATTCCGCGTGGCTGTATCAGTTAGAGTAGGAGCCGTATGCCAGGTCTCGCACAGGTGCAGCTGCGGTGACATGGCGGACCAATATGGCCACCACGCACTATCGTGTGTCAAAAGTGCTGGGCGCATTCCGCGACACGTCGTCTTGAATGGTATCATCCGTCGGGCTCTAGTCAGTGCTGGCGTCCCGTCGGTCTTAGAACCTAATGGACTGATGCGGGACGACGGTAAGAGACCCGACGGTATGACTCTTATCCCTTGGAGAGTGGGACGGCCCCTAGTGTGGGATGTTACCTGTGTAGATACACTGACTCCGTCCCACGTTCCGACGACCACGATTGAAGCTGGCGCTGCCGCGGCTAAAGCCGAAGCCCTTAAGCGGCGCAAATATATGGGTCTAGATAGGACCTATATATTTGTGCCGTTTGGAGTGGAGGTTAGGTTCGTGGGGGCCATCCGCCATGTCTTTTTATAAAGACCTGGTAAAGCGTTTGGTGGAGGCGTCAGGTGTACAGAGTGCTGGCATTTATTTCGGCCAAAAATTGAGCATTGCCATTCAACGTGGCATTTTTTATATTTTACGTATTTTAAAATGTTATTTAAGTTTATGTAAATAAAGGTAGTATTCTAAAGTAAAATATACTAGTAGTTAGAAGTTTCAATAACATCTTGCACATCAAAATCGATCCATCAGTTTAGGCTGTAGAGAGTCACAAAGAGTTATATATACTACATACAAAGGACTTGTTTCATTTTCGGCCAGGACGGTGTACTTCTACCAAAACATGCCTAAAGATGTAGTTAATACTGTGTATCAATGAAAAATGCGTCCTTTATTGTGTACAAAAATATCTAAATTCTGTGAATTGTAGTGAAATTATAGCATCCCTGGAAGATTTGTGTCTATAAGATGTATCTTAGGTTGCCTCCAATGGTTGACGTAAATTGTACCACCTGTCACAAATGTCAAAATTGATACATTTTTATTTTATTTGGCATAAATAATATGGAAATATTTTGCCTCTAAATTTATTATGTACACCGCAATAAGTTACGTTATTTTGAATTTGGTTGATATATTTAAGATAAATAGTCACTAATGTATTTACGGTATCATGTACCCTGTCCTAGCCAGAGCTCCATACATTTTTGAAACAAGTCTTTTTCCAAACATTACCCCCCTTTTCGGCAGTTGGGTAAAGAAAATAAATAAAATTTAAGCTAACTTAAACCACTTTTATCTTTAGACGTAATATAATTAGACATTTGAAATAGGACTAAGGCGTCTACATAAAATGGGGAAAAACATTGCAGCATTATACTATTTATTCAGCTTAATTATTTGTATACATATGTATACTGTTTGCTCTGCTGGATTTCCTCAACTTGACTTCAATGATGCAATTCCGTAGCGTACTTACCAAAGGTTTATCATAAAAAAAATACGTTTAATTAGTTTTGAATTAATTACGATTAGGTATTTATTGTACGTGAGTGAAAATTAGATATACAGACCCGCCTACGCGGAAATAGTAGCTATAGAAAAGTCCTTATACTTATTGTATATTAATTTTTATTGTAATTCTGTCACTACAAATTAAGTAATCTAAAACATTAAGTACGCAGCATTAAAGCCATAATACTTATACTAACAAGTATTGTGGCTTTAATGCTTTGATGCTCGTTGGCGTGGAGACCCTGGGCAGGACGAGCTAAGGCGAAATCATTCGTAAAAGAATTAGGCAATTTAGGGAAAAACTGATGACCTCCGCTCTGGCTTGTATTTAAAAAAAAAAAGAATTTCCTAAGTCGTTGTGGGCCGTCTCTGAGAAATCGTGGAACTTAGATAAAATCCTCGTCCTTTTTTAAAGTTGGTTAATAAATAAGTGAGATATTTATATAGTATTTTTTATGAATCCCTTTGTTGGTGGGTACTTTAAAATAATAACCTAGATGGGTAATTAATCGAGAATTCATTGTAACAATAAAATTTACGATATAAAAATTAGGTTGACCGCTTTTGCAGCCATGAATTTAGACAATGAGTTTCGCTTTTTGTTGCAATTGCAATTCGTGTCCTGAAGCAATTCTTTGAAGTTATTCTTTTGCCATTCAGTATAAGCAAATTGATATGACATTCAGTTGAGGTTATTGCATGTTGTATCTCCTGAAAAACTATAGTAGCATCTTATAGGGAAAACCCTGGGTTTTTTTTTTCATGTTCCTTAATGCCAAGGATGAGTGAGTCTGATGTAGGTCTTCCAGTATAGATACTTATCTAGTCGTAATAAAGGTTTCAACCTTTGTATCAAAATTGGTCTAGTAGTTTGGATTGTAAATCAAAATAACCGTAAGAGTTATATAGCGCTAAAGTAAATAAAAACATTATATTAGACCGATCGGGAAAAATACGATAGACAGAATTTGAACCTGCATTCTTCCACTTAACAAGACCTGATGTCTAGCCATTCAGCCACTCGCGAAATTCACGGTTCTCAGTTCTGGTAGCCGTAAGGATGTTAATACGAGTCCTGCCTGTTGTGCTATCTTGGTTCGTTTTCTTATCTTCCTATTAATTATAAAGAAAACACATTTTAGCGGAGCAACAAACGCCGTGAAAGAGAAAGAGAAGTATGAAAAAGAGAAAGCTCGTCTTCAGGGAGAATTGGACGCCTTGAAGCAACGACTCACCAACTCACTGGCGTACATCGAGGAACTGGAAACCAAGAACAGCTCCAACGAGGAGGCGATCGCTAAGCTGGAGGAGACGCTTGAGGCAAGTTACTAGTTTAATAGTATACTATTGTTATGTGTATAAAGTTTAAATTCATAAATATAGCATCATCATCTCAATTCATGACTATCTTCTGGACATAAGCCTCTTCTTTATCACAGTGTTCTTTCTGGTTCTGCACGATATCATCTATGTTAAATTTTATACAGGGTTTTCGGTTAGGGCAATTAATCAAGAGAACTAAGCCGGAATTTAAAAAAAGATTCTGTTTAATTAAAATCTCAAATTCTAAGTTCCCCATACTGAAAGTAGTGTCTCAAAAGTAGTATACAGCGTACCTTTTTTTACTTATAAACCACAATCACTACCCCTAGTCTGTATAAAACGGCTGCTGGTTATAGTCCTCTCATTTGGTATTGATATCTTTCCTAGATAAATCTCATCTAGGTTATTCCTGCAATGGATCTGATGTCGTTGACCCATCGAGCTGATAGTCGAGCATTAATTTACTTCTTCTTCGTGTAAATACAAACATACGCATGAATTTCTTACGCTCTTAGACTTTACCTAACTAGCATATTACTATCACGTTTTAAGTAAAATAAGTGTTATTTGAATACCATAGGAAGCCGAAAATAACGCAGTACGTCAGAACCGTCTCGTCGAACATCTGCGCAACGAGAATCTCAGCTTCAAGAACGCGCTGGAGGAGAGAGGGAACCACATCCGGGATATCACTGACAAGGTAGGAACTTAGAGGTGCAGTTTGTTTTAATCACAAACTGATCTGAACTCAGCACAAAGTTAATTGTAAGCAACCCGCGCTGGTCTTCAGTTAGAACCGATTAATTATGTGACATCATGCGCGACAGACAGAGCATATACGCGTCTTTAACAAAAGATACTCACTTGTGTACATATTTCAGCTCAAAAAATCAGAGAAGCAGATCGAGCGTCGGGACCGTCAGCTGCGGGAGATCACGGCGAAGCTCGAGAGTGCTGCCTCGGAGACGGAGGCCGCTGCGTCCAAAGCTACTAACTTGAGGGAGCAGCTAGACCGCACTAATGCAGAGTTTGACAAGACCAGGACTTCGCTCAACCACGTCTCTAAGGAGCTAAAGGTGATTGATGATAGATTGATAGGATGTCTCATATGTCAGGGATGGATATCCGCCAAGATACGGGCGATTTCGCCTAGTTTGGTAGCCATAGCTGCATCACATATGTAATTATTTAACTTGGATAAACCATTTTGAATTTGATTCGCATTCTAAATCTTTATTTAGCTACTATTGCAACATTTCTAATAATAAAAGATTTTAGCGATCCAGGCGTTGCTTGCAAAGCGTGAATTATACAGTCGAATTGTGAAGGAACCTCTTCCTTTTATGCCGACTTCCAAAAATAGAAGGTACTCTATTCAAATGTATTTTTTTATGTCTTTGATACCTGATTTCTTGGAGACGGATTAAAATAAATCTTTTATGTTTGAAAGGGCATGCCTCCCATGTGGTGATTTTTAAATCGAAATAACTGAATTGTTCTGTCGGCGCCTGCCGTAATGGAAGTCGGTAGGCACACTATTTTTTTTTTAAGAATTTAATAATTATACTTCGAAAAGATTTATAAAATAGTGAGTCTGCAAAACTATCGCCACTATGTCACTGTTTGCTAACGTTCGCTAGACATTTTCAGAATGCAATCGATGACGGTCACAAGCTTCGCTTGGAGTTGACCAAGATGTCCAAGCAGGCTGTTCAACAAACGAAGAAGTATCAACTATTGGAGGGGAATAAGGCTACTATTGAACAAGACCGGTGAGTTTAATGTAGTATAGTTAACACGCTTGTATTAGTTTCGCCTGTATATACCTATTTACCAATATATAACGGGTAATTTGAACGTGAAATTCAATTTCTTCAAATTTGATTTGAAACTTCTCACTTGTCAATGACCGATGATAATGCGATACCAATTTAAATATGTTTCCTACATTTTTTGTTTGGTCTATATACAAAAGCGTTTTCTATTGGAGTAAAAAGCGATGTCTAAGTAGCAACTTTATATATAACTATAGTAATCACAGAATAAAGCTTTGTGCTAAGTTTTATTAAAGTTTAACTTAGTCGTATTTTTCAGCGAGCGCCTTCGTCAGCAAGTAAGTGTGATGGAAAGAGAAATCATGCTGACTAACAGACAAGCGGAGTCAGACAAGAGAGAAATTGAGAACTTGCACCGAGAGAAGGACATACTGAATAAGAACTTGCAGAAGATACAGAGTAAGAATTTAAATATTTCTTAATCATTCTGTAACAGAACTCAATTCTAGAGATAGTTAATATATTGTTGTTAACCTGAAATGTCCAACTACTGAACAAAGGCCCCCCCTTACCCCAAAGGGTAATGACTGATACCATGTTTAAAACAAATCCAAAAAAAACCTTCCAATGCCAAAAGCCTACTATAAAGTAGATGAATTTATTGAAGACAAAAAGTCTCTCCAAACATTGACATTTCATTGTGTTAATGTATAAATTTTTGATTATAACATTGAACTTATCATATAAATAACTTAGTAAATATAAGTTAAATTTATTAAGCTTCAATTTTCTTGCGCCACATCGTGGGAGGCTCGTCGAGATTTCGCGCGGAGTAGGTTAGAATAAATTACATATATTTCTACAAGAAACTGAAACTTGGAGAGAGTAAGTATATTTTATCTTTAACTAAATAGTTGAAATACATTCTGCAGAGTTATTTTTGTCTTCGAGTATCTACTCAATTTAACTTTACATCTACAAACTAATTCGCATGTTATTAAGTACTTATGTACCCGCATTCCTTCTTTCGATATGCAATAAAGGCAAAATGCCACTGAGTAACCCTGGGATCTTCGCTAAGGATTGTATCGTACTATAAGCATAGCTAAAATTGGTAACAATAGTAATATTTCATAGAAATGTCACGACTAAAGTTCCCTTACTTTAGACGACTGGCTTGTGTGACTTGGGTTTGTTGATTATTCTCCAAGGCAGCTGTGACATTTGGACTTCACACGCTGATTGGACAAGTAGGTAGAGATACGGATAGATGCCAGTTACACGAATAAAATAGAAGGCTAACGAACTTTTGACAAAAACGCTTTACGTCTACTTTCTTAAGATGTCTTTTGTATTTGTAGATCTTGCTGCTTGTCGACGCATCTTCTTTTTACATTAGGCGAGTTATAATCAAACCCAAGCCTATTAAATGTTCAAAAGCACAGCATATATGACTGTTATATTGACATGAATAGCTTACTGTAGCTGCAACTGACAGTGGAAGGCAAGCGTAAGGATGCATTTAAGCGTTCTAGTGTACTCGCTTATCGTTCAAGGTTGACGATCAGGTTTCCGGTTAACTGGCTGCATGTCAGATGTAGTGACGCGACGTGACTGGATTCGGTGTCCACGCATTGTAAAATATATCAATTCAAACTACTCGTATGTTCATACAGGTGTAACAATATTGTGACTTACTTTGAACTTTAAGTGTGGTTGTTTGTGAAGGGTAAGAGATTTTTGACCCTGAAACCGGTGTCTTAGAATACGTTTTCGATATACCTTGCCTGTCTTGAGAAGCTACCAGACGATGCGAGCTCAAGATGTTGTAAAAAGAGGAACATTAGTTTCGAATATCAACATCGAAGTACTCGGGGGCTTTGGTGCGTAGGTGTAAGTAAGTAGTACGGAGATTCCACTTGAACAAGTACCAGAAATACATTACAATGAGGTTTTAAGTAGATAAAATCCGACATATTACCTGATTTCATACGAATACTACCAAGTAACTTACGAAGATTGCTATAATTGTAACGCCATTTCCGTTACCAAAATAGAGCTGACGTCGTGGCGTAATTTTAAATTCTAATTGAGAGCTTTAAATTTTTTTGTCGGTGGATAACTCCAGTGATGAAATCCATAAATGATATGCGTTGTTGACACCCTTATAACAATATCGCATCTGTGGGTGAAAATGTCAGACAGGCTAAGACCGGCATGGGCTGAAGGCCGACCACAACTAGGTTCTTGTTTAGGGCTTTACCCTTAGCGCTAGGGCATTCACCTTACTCTGTTGAAACTTGGACTAGTATTCAACTAAATAGGCTTAAACTAAAGCTAGGCTTTACAACAAGGATATTATACACTATCAATCAATCGGTATTTTTTCGAAGATAATTGTTGGTCAGTAGTAAATTCTATAATCACAGTGAATTGATACAACGAGTTGGTTTTTAATTGCATAATATATCTATAAAGTGCAATGTCATCTTGTATTATGGGTTAGAAGTTTTAATGGATCTAACTTTTATTTACATCGGTACGTATTTCTTACTCATGACATCCGATTTTTATTTGTTGTAAGGGTGATGATACCAGCAATGTATTTTCTTCGGTGCAGCTTCTTAAATTAGGAATAGTTGGTTGCTCTAGCGTTAACGGACCACTAGTATTTTAATAAACAATTGATTAAAAGAGAATTGTTTTCTGCAGATGAGGCCTTGGAAAACCTGAACATGCTGGGTCTGCAAGAGGCACGTCGGAAACAGCTGGAGCACGAGATCGGCGTGAACGCGGGACAGATCAACAAGCAGCGACTCATTATCAGGCAGCTGGAGAAGGACAAGGACAGGTGAACATCTTCCATCGCCTTTTATTCATAGCTCATGAGTTGACAGAGTGTTTCTTTGTTTCGACGTCTAAGGGTAAGATTAAGGGTAATTATATTTTTATATTTGGATGGTGCTTAGAACGATTACTTATGTGCCGAACATTTGACTTCCTTCTTATTATATAAACGCGTAACTTTGTAAGGATGGATCCATGTTTGTTTTTCTTTCACGCAAAAACTGCTGAACCGGTTTGAAATTTGGTACGGAGATAGGTAAGACCCTGAATTAACACATAGGTTACTTTTATCCTGTTTTTACGCGAGTAACACCGCAGGGCGCAGCTAGAATGTTATAATTTATAACTTTGTATTGTTTAATTTAATTTACGTCCGACTGTCTCTTTAATTAACTTTATCGTTTTTGACAGACTTTGTCCATTCAGTGTAACACGTTCAGTTTATACACTCTACTTTTTATTTTCAGAATGCTAGAAGAGACCATTGCATTGAATG
The DNA here is from genome assembly GCA_947049295.1 of Ligdia adustata. NCBI lineage: Eukaryota > Metazoa > Arthropoda > Insecta > Lepidoptera > Geometridae > Ligdia > Ligdia adustata. The sequence goes on along the minus strand of OX346236.1, from coordinate 2,721,666 downwards.
AGAAAATCGATGACTGTACAGGTATGATCACACATTCAACAAACACTTTAAATAAATTTAAAAATTATTTAAAAAATAGACTAAATAATTTAACTATATTATTTACGTGTCCAAACATCTCCATTTATCAGAGGAGGTCCGTCTCCGTACCGCCGACATCCTCGACCTGAAGAAGGCGCTCCGCGAGGAAGGCATCAAGTCCCGCAAGCTGGCGGTGGCCATGGACGCCACTCGGGCTGAGAGGAACATGCTGCACAAGAACTACACGGAGGCGCTAGATGAAATACAGGACTTGAGGCAGAAACTGAAGGTTATTTACAAACACTTTCTATATAGAGATTGGTAGTAAAATTATCACCTTATCAACCAACAGCGTTCCACTACTGAACATGGGTCTCACCTGTGGAGGAGGGAGGTGGAGGCCCTAGTCCACCAAACTAGCCAAATTGCGAGTATGGGATTTCACTTATCTTAAAGCTGTTAAACTTCTCTCACAATCAGGATTTCTCACGAACTTTTCTTTTAACATTAAAGTAAGTGGTCACTAACTCTAATATTAATATTATTATCAACTCCTACACACAAAGTTGTTATGGATGGATAAACAGCCTGGTTTTTAGCCGCATTCCGCCTGGTGTAAAGTGACGATGCGGTCTAAGATGTAGCATGCTTACCTAGAAAAAACAATTTGCTCGCAACTTGTAAACACTTAAATTATAAATAGCTAGGAGGAATTAGACAAGAATTCGCAACGTGAAGCATTACCTAATTTCTACCTTTTACTTAAGTGCCCGAACTAACTTTTTTTCATGCTGCTCAACTGCGGTTTTGTTTCATAATTTTCCGCTAGATAAAATCGTAGAAACATCTGAAGTATTAATATTAATTATGAAGTCTCTGTTAGTACAGTATTTTTTTTTGGTACAAATAAATTTCCTTATTTTTTCTTTTCTTTCTTCCAAATGTGCAACTGCCGTGTTATTACGAGTATCTTACAAACTTCTTGAAACATTACAAAACACTAATGGAAAATACTCTTCCACCCAGATGCTGGCCTATCAAATCGAGCAGCTTAAAGAGGACATCACTGGCAAGGAGGTTGGGCTGAAGACATGCGAGGGATCGCTGGCCAAGTGCAGCAAGAGGAACGAAATGTACCGGGTGGAAGTACAGGCGGGACTTGCCAAGCTGGCTGATGCTAAGGCAGATATAACGGCTTTGAGGCAGGAAGAAGCCAGGCTCAATAGGATTGTCCAGGTATAATGCCTAAAAAAAACACTGATTTGAAAAAGCGAATAAAGTTACAAGCGTTCTGATGTGTGTATGCCTTTTTCCCAGTTTAGCAACCCGTTGACGTCTAATACAGCTTGGCACGAGTCTTAGAGGTCTTTTAGGTTAGAGGATTTAACTTTTTTCCAGCAAGCAGGCTCACGATGTTTTCGATTTTATTTAACGATTTTGTAAGTATTTGTAGAGGTTCAAGCCTGAACCCGGGATCGAACCGTCACTTCAGAAGTCTTCTTCGGCGAAGGCAAGGCTTGTTTATTTCCAGTATAAATACTTGTTGCTATTTTTAGATTTCTATTAACTGTCAGTATCATTATTAATCAACTAAATAGTTACGTAATTGCACGTTCATTACTCGATACGACCTTTTATGTCAGATTTTAGAGGTTGTTCTGGATTGCGTGACCGAAGAATTCAAAGATTTCGCGTAGGCACACGACGTGTGACGTTCGAGTCGAGGTCCCTTTTCTTTATGAAGTTGCGTTCTAAAAGAAATAAATTGTACGTTGCAGGTTTATTAAAAAAAAATCTCTTTTTAGCTGACTGCGGAAGAAGGAGGGTTGTGTTGTATGTATGTATATATCTTTGGCACGCCCTAGAGCCTTGTTCCTCTTGCCCTAGATAGGCTTGTCTTATTTTTATGTGAGTGGTGTCAATAGATTCGTCTTAGTCGTGAGAGTGACACTGGATTATAAAAAAAACAAGATTAGTCACATACACAGGTTGAAAGGTTTAGCAGTCGGGTTGTTTCTAACCACTTGTAAAGAGTAAGTCCTAACCTGATAGACAGAATGAGTGATATTTCCTAGGAATCAACTTAGCGCCTAAACCGTTTAACCTAGATACATACAATTGGGCGTATTCATTAGAGTGTATGAGTACTACGCGTAAGAGAGTATTTTAGAAAATTCAACCTCTAAGGAGATCAAATTGTGTTTCACAGTTTGAAACTTTTATATTACATTATTTTTCGCGGGTGATTGTTAGGTACTTGTTTACCATACCATTTGTATTCATAAACTATAAAATACAAATGAAACGAAACATCTGCAGTACCCAAGTACCTGCAATAGGAAGCTTTTACCGACGAGTTTTAGAAACTTTTATTATTTTGTTGATTGATGATCTGCATAAAATATAAGAATAAGTACCTGGTTGCGTGTGACATATAAGTAATTAATTTGGACCGTGAAGGGTCAAAACTATGTTTTTCCAATAAAATAATTGTTACTGGGTTAAATTTACAACTACTTTTAAATGATTCCTACAATCTTCTATAATATTATAAAATATAATAGCTAGTAACTTGTCGCTCCAAAATATTTATCCATTTTTTTTAACAACCAACATTTTCCGAATGGTTTTGAATTTAATTACATTATGCAAAACACATAAATCAAGAATTTTTCCTGCATCGAAATAACTGACATGACAACAATTTTAATTTTAATGAGCTTTTTCTTAAAAGACGCGATTCCGTGTATATATGTATGTTTGTGTAATAGCCGATGCCCGCGACTTCTTCCGCGTGCTATTTATTACCTGTCGTTAATTTTTGGGATCAAACGTATCATATATCTTGACCAGGGATATAATTTTTTTTTTAAATCGAACTAGTCATTTTCTACACCCAAAATTCGGAAAAAATATTAATTAGTTCTATTTCACTTCTTACATTCACCATGACTCGGTTTTTAGCATATTTTTTTTCATTGTACAGATATTCGACCTCAACAGTTTTATTATATGTATAGATTATACGAATAAATATAGCGATGTGTGATTGTAAACAAGTACTTAATAGGTATTTAAAACAAAGTTAAAACCGACATCAATTCGGCAGGCAAAAACTTAAGTTACATAACAGAGTGTCATCTACATATAGTTTAAGTAAATTTAATTAAATTAATTAAAAAAAAACTACTGGACTGATTAAAATAAAACTTGTATAAGACCATTTGGAAAGTATAAAACAACTTTTTTTTAAACATTCAAACAACATTTTTAAATAGGTCTAACTATCTCTGGGGTCCAACCAAATCGCGTTGCATAAAAAAAGATTCCGGCGAATCGAGAACTTCTACCTCTATGAAGCTGGTGAATTATACAAAATAATCAGAAATGTATAATAATAAACAATAATATAAAATGTTGCTGTTGGGCAAGAGTCTGTCCTGTAAAAGAGGTGTAGTATAAACTAAAGTGGAATAAATCGTGTAATATTGAATTTGAATTTTCTGTTTTGCGAAGAATATCTTTTATTTATCAAATTTCTGAAGAATTTTATCCTGTCGATCGGCAAGTTTTTTTGTATCACTAACTTTGTGTTCACAGCCTTGGCTTATATAATAAACACAGCTATTTATCTAATATATACTTACTGTAGTATCCGCCAGATCTCTTCCTGATTTGATAAAAACTTTAGGAAGTTCAATTAGTTAATTGACATAACTATTAAATTATTATTTTACGTGAGTTTTAATAAAATTAGATAATCTAATTCAATAGAATGATTTCCCCGATAATAAACTTCATAGCAGATAAGAACATGACGTTGTGTAACTTTTTAGAAGTGCAGGAAGTATCATAAATGTATAATGAGTTGAAAATTTAAAAGGGCAACCGCAAGCAAGGACACCCGTACTTACTGAGTGTGCAAGAGTCACTAGTTATTTTTAACTAGCTTTACCCGCGACTTCGTTCGCGTTATGTTTTTTTTTCCTGGGAAAAGTTAGCGTATGGCACTGTCCGGACCTCGCGCTATCTCTCTGCAAAAAATTAAGTCAATCCGTTAGTCAGCTACTCAGGAAAAGAAAGACAACCAACACACTTTTGCATGTACAATTAATTACTGTGGAGATTTGCCTATATAGAAAAGAATTATATAACTAACTACCGGGCAAATACTTTTATTATCAAAAACGAAATGAACAAAAAAATATAGCAGAAAGGTTTCCTATAGATCAGATATCATTATAGATTATTTGCCTTTTGATTCATAAATTCTGAAGATGTTATAATAAATTATAATCATGATTTTATGAATTATTAATTTATTATTAATTTATAAGTAAAAAAAGGAACATTACATTAATACAAAGAGGCGACTGGCCCGGAAGACCTTGGGGCAGTTACCGTGCCTGCTGCAGCTCTAACGAGTCTAAAAAACTTTTTATAAGTATCATAGGTAATCTAAAGTCAGCGATTGCTTAGAAAGATGAATAAAAGCTTTTGATAGCGGATTAGGTGTTATCTTATCGTTAATTTGTGTAAATTATCATATCTGTTATTTTGGCAGTTTCAGCATACCTGTTTTGTACCATCTTCGTGGATCGCATTCATACTAAAATATAACCTATTAATAACCTTTTTCTGTCTTGAGTCCTCTTCCTCTTCTCTTCTTCAACTTCTCGACTAATTTAATTATATTTTTCTTTTATTTATTCTTAATTTGACGTTTGCAGGAAGGCGACACGGCTCGAGCGAAACTATCTAAAGAATTAGAGGGTCTGATGAACGAACGAGACGTGGTGGGAGCGCAGCTGGTGCGGAGAAACGATGAAATCTCGCTGCTTTACGAGAAGATAAGGATATTAGAGGTCACTCTTCATAGAGGTAGGTGACCTTAGAGGTTAGCGGCTTTGCTGGTCCACTCAAGGCCAAAGTCTTCCACATTTTTTTCCGATATATTTCCCGTCCTTAGTAGTGACTAAGGAGAGGAAATATATCTCTCAAACATTTTTGAATAAGTCAAGAACGCAAGGCCAGTATGTTATAGCCTGCCCCTGTCATGTATTCTGTCCTCCTGTCTGTATGGTCCTCCTGTCGAAGACTGGTCGAACACAGGTACTGGAGGTAGTCAAAAGAGGTGAACTGTTTCGAACCGTGGAGGACTGTTTATTGCCAAGGAACCGTTACCACTGCTTGTTAGTACATACTACCGCTCGTTGTTAACTTTTTGAACGCTGAAACCACCTATACTGATAAACGCTAGAGCAAACCCTATGTGCTCAGAACAATAATCTTATTTCGTACTAACGGCCCGTCCCGGCTTCACATGGCTTGATATATTTGTGGCAATTTATTTTAAACGTTGGTTTGGTTTTAGTCATGGTAGAGATTTGTAAAGATCTCTATTTTCTTCTACTAATAAATATATCCTATGTTCGTCAGTGATAATGTAGCTTTCTATAACGGCAATAGAATTTTTGAAGTCGGTTCAATAGTTTATTTTTTCAGGTTTCTTCGTTACTTACAAAAATTTTTTTTTTTCCTCCTAGTACAGAAGGCAAAACGGTTTCTTTTACAGAGTTTTCATTGCTCTGGGCCTATGTGAGCCAATGACCTATTTTACAAAAAGTACTGAAATCGTGTGCCTTAGGCTTGGTTCTGTCATGTCGCACAAAAGGTTAAGTAAATGAGATCTTTGACAGAGTGTTATCCACAGGCGAGCGTCAGTACGAACAGCGCGTTGAAGACATTCGCCTCCTGCGCCTCGAGATACTGCGCCTGCGCAAGGAAAAGAACCTCCTCTCCAAGGGCATCGAGAACATGACCGACTTGAGGCTTGAAGTGAGCTTAACTTACACATACATGCAATATTATGTTAAATAGAATCACTTCGAATTATATCTATTTTACAAAGGTACTTACAAATAGAGATTAAGGAATGTGGGTGTTGAATAGGTAAGTAAAAAAGGTAATAATCGATTATAGGATCGAATAACGTCTAATAAGATGATTAATTGTGAGTGAGTGCGTGTGGGTTTAATGAGAGGAAGAAAGTAATAGGAAAATTAAATGAACTAACACTAGGCTTAAAGTTTTTGTCCGAAATAAATAGTTTTTTCTATTTTGAATTTGATTAAGTAGTTATTATTATTCTTACGGATATCTTACTATAACTGTGTCATACGCGCAATGTTTTAATTAACCTACATAAAAACGGAGGTTCTTAATTTTTTATACATATATTATGTTCCTCGATTTGCGAACGACGATAGTATCAATTGGAAAAATATTTTTTGTTTGTAATGGCTTTACAAGTGATTCTCATATAATAGGTCCAGGAGTTAGGTTTATAAATTAAAACGACATAAATTAGCCTCCCTATTAACTATTTAAGTTCCCCAGGTGTTCAACCTAGAGAGGGAGCTGGGTCGCGAGCGGCTGCGCGTGCGCGCTTTAGAAGAAGCTCTGGAGACTCCACTCAATGTGCATCGGTGGCGGAAACTGCAAGGCACAGACCCGGAGAGTGTACGCCTCACGCAGAAACTCAGACTCACGCAGAAGTAAGTGCCTAACTTACTAAGTGCCTAACCTACTGGAGACAGTGGAAGAAGACTCCATTACAATGTGAGGGTGGTCTAGAAATATTCAGCAGTGAGACAACAGGCAACGAACTATCTTAGATAGCCTAGTTTCCAGGAGACGTTTCCAAGCCAAAGGGCTGGTACTGACTCACTGAGGGTTCTTTCTTCTCCATTTTCTTTTAGGCATACCTCATTGCCCAAACAGCTGGTATATCACTCCTTTATTACGAGTAAACGGACATTCAACCGTCGTGCAACAACGTATAAACAATAAGTACCTAGTAGGCAAGATATTGACTTCCCAAAAATACCAATCAAACATTTTAAATTATTCTGATGCAGGAAACATCGCAAATATTACTGTGATCCAATAAGAATAGCATAAAATAATACCTACCTATATGTATACCGCTAGGTAGGTATAGGCTAAAGTTTACCTGCAAACCCTCGGGCATCATCGAATAGTGGCTATCATCTATCGGGTTTTTATCGGGTATAATTCGGGTAGTGTGCCTTGGAGTTAAATGATTCAATCCCCCATCCCCATTCTACTATAGGACAAATAGATACTGTAAGGCGCCACCTGTTCATGTTAGAGGTACCACGGACTCGCACAAAACGCTTCGCCTCGAATTTTATTATGCGAACCGCCAGGTTCTGGCATTCACTGCCGAAATCTATATTTCCCGTTAGCTATAATCTCGGTACAATGTTCTTGTATCTTCAAGTCGCGATTGAAACGGTTTTCTCTAGGCAAGCGCCTTACATCCTATGCCCAGTTAGTTACGGTCAAGTGCAAGTCTGTCTATAAACCAGTAGGTGCCTAATTTATAGCGATAGTAAACTGCAAGAAATAATCGAAATGTAATAGCTCAGCTCAGGATGACAATGTTAATAACGTCTGATCTAACTTTGTGATTGTGAACCTTAATTCGTAGTTTAGTACCTACTAGGCGCATTTGCGACACTTTAGAAAGGGAACCTAGATTTTTTATGACTCCTAATCGCCGGTTTGGCGTGTTACCTTCAAAATGAATTATTCTCGTGTGGCTGACGTTCACCTGATTCTGAGAACAAGAACGATTTGGTGAGATCTATATTAACACTATGACTAGGATCTATTGAAACGAAAGGGTGCCTAAAGCACTATCTATGTATATAAAAGAGTAGACCTGACTGACTTACTGACTGAATGACAGTTCTCTATCAACGCAGAGCTTGAACCGCTGAACTTAAAGGCACCTATCGGTCATAGATAATTTAAATCAAAGTAATGCTTCGACATATCTCAGTGGGTCGGTGACTATTTCCATAATATTGTTCTTATAGCTTTACAAGAGCACCTAGAACACCGAAAAGTTACCATTAATTAGATTACTTATAGGTCACAGGTAGGTACATAAAGGTAAGCTACATTGTGCGCGTAAAAGTTGGGAATTATATCCAATTTTAGCCAAAGAAGATATGCGTACACGTGACGATGTAGATAAAATACCAGTGGCAAAATATACGTCACAGCGAAATCTCAGAAGGATTCTACTAATATTCGCTCTATCAATATTTTTGCAATAGGTTGGAAGTAGGTTTGAGTAAATTATTTGACAATCGTATTTTCGTTAAGGAAAATCTCCTTGGTTGCAAAAATTATAGTCCAGGATCCCTCGAAAATTTTTTACCACGCAATTTGTAGGACAATATGACTGTTAAATTATATCAATATTGACCAAGTAGGTAATACTAAAAAAATCAGCTGGTTGTTAATCATTAATGATGAACTCATTATCGATACATGTTGGAAAAGGGGAATTCTGATCAAACCATACATTTTGTAGAACAAATTATTAATCGCAGGGTGGAATGGTATTTGGAAAAGAATGATTTCTTTAGCGGCGAAACGGTTGGTTTTAGGCGTGCAAAGTCTTGTTTGGACAATCTATCTCGGTTGGTGGGACGCATACAAATTGGGTTTACGCGAGGCTACGCTACTGCAGCGTGCTTTATAGATATAGAAAATGCGTACAATAATGTCAACATAAATAGCCTACTACAAATCTTGGACAGCCTTGGTATAGGAGCAACGATTTGCAAATATTTGTGGAGATTCCTGCATTCACGGATTTTAACCATTAAAGTAAACAGTACTGAAATTATTGAGCGGACAACAAGAATCGGTATAGCACAAGGCGATCCCTTATCTCCACTTTTATTTAACGTTGCAACCATAAAAATTTGCACAGGTATAGAAAATATATTTGTTTCACAATATGCAGATGATTTTGTTCTGTATTGTACTCGGAAGAGTGTCTCAGATGCTGAAGAAGATTTACAAAGGGCCTTAGATGTTCTTATTGGATTTGTAGATGAATTAGGACTGACGGTATCAAAGAGGAAAACTAAGACTATTTTGTTTAGTAGAGGTAGAAATAGGCAGGGAATAAATGTAAAACTAGAAGGCAAAGTTATTGAACAGGTCAACAGTGTGCGGTACTTGGGTATGTGGCTGGATGATAATTTGAGATGGGGTGTTCATATTAGAGAAATGCAAGACAAGACTTTAAGATTTCTTAATATATTTAAAGTTCTTGCCGGCTCGGGATGGGGTATGCATCCAAAACATTTGCGTCGATTATATATATCTATTTTACGCAGTAGACTAGATTATGGTAGTTTTTTGTACGACACAAGTGCTAAATGTCATCTTTACAAATTAGAAAAAGTTCAAAACCAAGCCATGAGAATCATAGGTGGTTTTATAAAAACTTCTCCTATACATACAATGGAATCGGAACTCTGTCTGCAACCACTTCATATCCGTAGATTATACCTCGCTGGTAAATTCTGGTTACAGGCGCGTTCATTTCATAACAACATAACTATTGAGGTTATAGATGAATTGTATAAACTTTGTTTAAGTAGGGCTTACTGGAGAAGGAAAAAAACCCCTTTGTTGGTAGAAGTAAATAAAAATTGTAAAGATTATTGTATACTATCAACGCCTAAATTAAGTATTTATTCGCTCGATACGTGGGTAAGCTATTACGACATATCACAAAATATAATCTACACTATTGAGAGCCTAAATGCTTCTAAAAGATCATATGAAATACCCAAGCTTCGTCAAATTTGTTCTACGTATCTTACCGCTAAATATGACTCATTTTATGTAATTTACACCGATGGTTCTAAAGACGGTCCCACTTCTGGAGCAGCATTTTTTGATCCCCAAATGAACATACGAATAAAATTTAAAATTGATAAAAATAATCTCAAGATAATTATCAATATTATTCGTATAAATATTTTTTTTTTTTTTTTTTTTTTTAAATATATCTATAATGCACACTGAACTCATTGCTATTTCTGAAGCACTATCTTATTCACTGGATCTAAGTAGTAGAAGAGTAGTCATATTAACGGATTCAAAGAGTGCACTCCAACTATTGGCTCGTTTAACCTCGAATTTTCGAGGATACCCGATAGCCTATTCTATATTGGACTGTATATATTCTCTTCGGGCCTTAAATAAGACAATTATCATGCAGTGGATTCCCTCACATATTGGTATCATGGGTAACGAGGAAGCAGATCAAGCCGCCAAGGAAGCAGTTTCAGAAGGGATCCCTTACGATTGCTTGCCACTGCACAGTGAAGCCATCTGTAATTTTAAACAACTATGTCGTCAGAAGTGGCAAGAATATTTTGACGAGCGCTCGCGATCTAAAGGCATCTGGTATAAAACCATCCAATGCGAGCTTCCCCGTTACCCATGGTTTGATAATATTGATATGACTAGGAAGAATGTTGTAGCCCTACTGCGGCTTCGTGTCGGACACATTCCGAGCAACAAATTTAAACATCTTTTGAGAAAAGCCGAGTCACCAGCTTGTTGTACCTGCGGAGTGACTGAAGATGTGTACCATGTGCTGACGGAGTGTGTTCGATACGAGGCCAAGCGGCGAGCCCTTCATCAGAACTGGCGCAATGTGGGTGCCTGTAACAGCATTTTGGCTAATACACTTTCGGGCGGGGCCAAGGTGCTGTTAGAGATTTATGCAACGTTTATGAACTATGTATGTCCTTGCTGTTAATTTATTTTAATTTTATGATATGTGTGCAGAATTACGGGGTGACATTGTCAATGATGACATAACCCCATCAAATAAAAGAATAAAAAAAAAAAAAAAAAATATCTTGAGATTAAGCAAAAAAGTAAGCAGTCAGTAATACATATTTGAGGATCATTAAATCGACATATTTCATGCTTGCTGTTAGCTACCACAACCGAGAGTCATATACATAATATAGTTGGGCGTCTCATCAAAATCAAGCTGCTCACGGAAAATCGGCTTGATAGTAATCAAATTGCAAAAATGTTCTAGGGATGCTGGACTATAAGGTAAGAGATTTAGGAAATTCCGTTTAGCGTTACGCATCATTGTGTCTTATAATTTTGGGCTTTTATTTGTATTTGTCATACTTACATACCTACCTACGTTTTCTTCCTGCATACGTAGGAAGGCGTATACCGTTTATTACGTTTGTGTCGATCGGTAAATTCTCAAACAGCGTTGGGTATTTTTCTTGCTGAGATTTTAATGATTTCTTAGATTTCCTTGGTAGTTGGAAACATTCATTACGAATGAGGACTTTTTTATTTGACATTCATAATTAATTGGTTTCAAGGCGTTAGTTGCCACGGAAAGTGTTGATTGGTCACGGATACATTGCAATAGAATACAGCCTTAACGCTTTTATATTTAGATAAGTAGGTAGATAGAACATTTGTAGGTTCAGATAGATTCCTATTTATATTGACTTATTTAGGTATAGGTATTTAGCTGTTAGTGTAGAAATAGTACGAGAAGTTTAATTACTTTGGGTACTTTTAGCGGCTATGTAATAATTATATTCTTTGGGTTTTCTTTTATCCTACTAAAGGTTTTCAAGTTTTTGTACATATATATGTTTCATTGGCACACCCTAGAGTCACTTCACCTGCAGCTGATTATAGGCTATCCTGAGATTTTGCTTGTTAAGATACGTGTTACAAAAGTTCTTGTAGGCGGGTTAATTTAAGTTACTTTTAATTTAATGACTTCCCCCACTATTTGCATTAAATTCGAAATTAATTTTCCAATCCTAGATGTTGTCTGGTAGATAGATCGCTTTTTAACAATATGACCGCCTATTGCGCCAGTTTTTGCTCTAGGATGTTAGATTTTTTTAAACCAAGAATTGTATGTTATATTTTTAGACGTTGAGGTATTTCGTTAAATATTATACATCATTTCTGCACAGAGCAATATTATTTAAAGCTTGAAAATTTATAACATTGGCATCTCACGAAAGAAATGTATCGAAATTCGAAATAAATACTACATGCGTGATATTGTTTGACTAAATTTCAGAAAAGTATTGGCTCAAAGCGAGACGCTGGTGCTGAAGGAGCGAGAGTTGAAAGAGACGAGGAACCTGTACAGCGCCGTCAAAGACATGCTGGCGCTGCAGCCGAGTCCTGAAATACAGGTCACTTATTATGTGGCTCACATTATACTAACGACCTCGCTGGGGGCGATATGGAAAAGACGGCGCAACATTGTCACAGATTTGAGATTATATTATATCAATTTATGATTTCTATTTTCTACTAACTTCCAAAAAGGAGGAGGTACTCAAATCGAGGACATGGTTTTTTTTTAATTTTGTAAGGTACCTGATTTAACGGAGACGGATGGACCAATTTAAAAAATAACTTTTTTACGCTTAAGTGTAATGAATCCAAACTCAGTTAAGAATTAAATCACTTTTATTCACATAGAATTACTTTCAACTATACATAAGTTGATATAATACAGGTAACAAGTCAGGGAAGAACGATTCAATACGATGGTCGGAGACCGAATGAGCCAGACAACACATTTTCTTTTCTTGAAAACTAACTACCCCTCCATTTCAATAAAAACCCCGGGAACTGTAACTATTGGCTCTCGTTTCTGATTGGTCTTTATATCGACCAATGCAAGTATAAAAATTACAATCTAAATTCCAAATAAGATCTGGCAACACTACAATTTTACGACTAAAGGGTTCTCGATATTTAATTTTATCAAATGAATAAAATAAAATTAATTTTATTAATTATATTATTTTTTTGGTTCCATTTGTATTATTTTAATTATTATTTTTTATTTGAAGGGATTACAGACTTCCATTACGACAGGCGCCGATAGAACTTTTTCAGTTATTTCGATTTAAAAATGAAACAACTCGTTTGATTTTGATAAAATTAAGATATGACCACACGTGTGGGCGGTTTACCTCTTTAAACAAAGAAGAAGAGTTCAGTCCACCAGTCTGCTATAAATCAGGTAACTCTCATAAAAAATAAAAAATAAAAACAATTTGAGTACCTCCTCTTTTTTGGGAATAGGTCGAAACAGATCTTGTTTATTGTTTGTTATATGACAAGGCTGGGTGCCTGTCAGACAGTCAGACAGGCACTGACAATAAGATAGGATAATCATTTATTAAAATCGTAATAAAATGTTACAATAATGTTTTAATGTAACATAAATTACAATTTCATTATAGCTACTAGGGTGACCCTAGTACTTATGTAATAGCGTGATTTGATAAAGAAGACTGTGGAAGATAATGAAAGTTATTTATCTCTTGTTCCTTGTAATGAACACGTATGCCAGTGGTGACATACCTGTCACTCGCGGTCACTTTATTTTGTGTTGTACAACAGGTTACATTCTGTCAGTAAACAGTAAACAAATAATTATGGGTAAAAGAGCAAAACAGAAGTTTTTAACTTTGATAAATTCATTTTCAGCAAACGCTAAACCGTACTCAACGAGCCCTAGCCCAGAGAACGACGAAGATGAAATGCCTGATAGCTGGTGACTGATCTCTTTTATAATATTGCAGTCAAATTATTGGCAGGTCGGGCCACTGCGACATGTCTGTGTGATGGATGTGCCATAGAAATTTTATCAAAATCAGATCAGCAGTTTGTAATTAATATAATTAAAAAGTTGCACATGCACAAGCACAAGCATCTGCGAAGTGGGTACATTCACTTTTTAACCTTTTCCAAGATAAAACTGCATTACCGTGTCGCCAAGGAACACCATTTCAATATTTTTTGTCAACTATAGACGACAAACGTTTGTCAGGTCTAGATGACTATGTCGCTGAAAAGGTTTAACAACATTTCAGATGACGATTCGAATCTTTGACTCATGATTGTATTTAATAATTTGGCAGTAATTTTGTAATAATATGATATAAGTACTTGATACTTTGTTTAATATTTGATTCTATTTGTGCATGCTATTTTTTTATTGTTGGATAATTGTTTCTGACATATAATCGTTATCATCTCAATAAATAATCATTTTTTTATTTTATTTTGTAAATTCTCAGAAGTGAGTATGCGTGAGCAGCAAGTGAGCGACCTGCGGCTCGAGTTGGACCGCGCTAACAACGAGCTGCTGTCCTTTAAGCAGAAGTACTACGAGATGAAGAGAGCCCTGGACGCGGACGAGGCGAGACGACTGCGTGTCCCCACCCCCAACAACAGCGGCAACGTCACGCCCTCCTCGCCGCTCGGACACTCGCAATAAACTAGCAAGTTGATAGAGTTGTTATACATTATACTAGGCTAGAATTCCAGACTAGAAGAAATAGTAAAGTCATACTTGAAGAAGTTAGACCATACCTGAAGAGTAATGTCATAGTCGAAACGAGTTAGTTGTACTTGAAGAAGGGAGATCGTAATTAAAGAAGCAAGGTCATACTCGAAAAATAAGTCATACGCGGAGAAGTAAAGTCATACTTAAAGAATTGTTATGCATTACACTAGGCTAGAAAAGTAAAGACTCGACAAAGAATTCTAGACTCGAAGAAATAGTAAAAGTCATACTTGAAGAAGTTAGACCATACCTGAAGAGTAATGTCATAGTCGAAAAACGATTTAGATTGTACTTGAAGAAGGGAGGCCGTAATTAAAGTAAGGTCATACTCGAAAAACAAGTAAGGTCACACTCGAAGAAGAAGTAATGCCATAATACATTTTCAAAGAACAAGTACCATTACTCGAAGAACAAGTAGGGTCATACGTACTTCAAGAAGAATTAGCAAACATGGCTGTCCAAATATCATTTGAATTTTAGCCCTCAATAAAACCAATATTATTTCTTTTTCTTAGAATCTCCCCAAAGCCTACTTTGATGCGTGATTTTATATCGCTCATAATACCTAGTTGCGAATGCGATATTAATAGACTTCCCATCATTGTATCCCACTTCCCGACCCTCATTTAAACCCTCGCGACAAGCCCAGAGATTATTATGTACTTTCTGCCCAGAGCCCTAACTTTCACTTTAAATTATAACCTGATATACCTGATATTAATTTTTTTGTATTTAATGTTTTGTGTGTCTAGAACATAAGAGTTCACTTATATATTTTTCTGACTTCCCAAAAAGGAGCAGTTAGGTACTCAATTCGACGGTATATTTCTTTTTTTTTCTGCTGGGCCGATATGCCCCGAGTTCTCGAGGGGTCCCGTCTAAATTATATCAAAATAGTTCTATTGTTCATTCGGTGCCTGCGGTGCCTGCGGTGGTGCCGTAATAGGAGTCGCTAATAACTTTTTCATAAAGAACTTGTCAAATGATGACTCACGAGTGCAGTCGATATTATTATACGAAATACAATATATCTTTATTGCAAACTACAAAATAAATACAGCATAATATAATATAAACAAAACGTTGCTAGTATGCATTGGGTGGCCTTATCGCCTAGAGCGATTTCTTCCAGGCAACCTTTGGATGGATCGGACTAATTGTAAACAGTAACTTCGGTAAGTAAAAAGATGGTACAAATACTGTACCACAACATAAAACAGAAAAAAAAATGATAATACCTACATACATTCATGATACGCAAAATGATCGAAGCAGTATCGAAGTGCTAGTGTACAGGGACACCAGAGAAGTGTCAAGGATTCTACAGAAGCACCAGAAATAGATAAGACCACTGATGAGACTTTGCCAACCCAATGTACGTAGTCATTCATATGGGAATTACTGATGCTAACTACGTGAAAGGCAGTCTAAGAAATTCTTCATAGTTGACGATTGAATTCACACTGTATATGACTATAGTAGTAGCTTACATCCAAGCCGTTGCCGCGACATATTATAAATAAAATATAAACAAATTTCAAACTTTGAACCCCCATTTGACCCCTTAGGGGTTGAATTTCCAAAAATTCTTTCTTAGTACCCCTATGGCCTAAAATAAATACACCCTCCAAATGTAATGTCTCTAGGTATAGTGGTTAAGGCTCTATATTGATACCTAGTGAATATCTTATGTGTACCTCTATGTAGATACTTTGGATCCGAATTAATAAGAAATAGGCAGCAGTTTAACCGGTTATATTGTGTGATAGTATTGTTGGGCATGAGTATGAGACTGCAGGCATAGCAAGAATTTAACGAAAAAATAATCGATATCAAAATTTGGGGTTCATCTTATGTCCTCAGGCATATCAAATTTAATGCCTCTCAATATCAATACTAGACTGCGAACACTGTTATTTCTCTTTTCAAACGTCGCGGCATAACTACTTAATACACTGACAGCACATTGATATTGTTTTTGAACACGCGCCAATGTGTGAGTGACGCCTAAGGATAACTGTATGACTAGGTGACTAACCGAACGAAGCTTGAGTCTGGATGTAAGGTCGCAAATAAGGTGGTGCGGGGAGAGGAAGGTCCGACAGGCGGGCGGCGAGGAAAAGTTTCCTTTCTACACGTAGTATTATTGTATTCTCAGTCAATACAGTCTCTGTGTGGGCGCCATTATTGATTACGTTTTATTTCACGGATATGGAAATAGCATTACATTAATTCCATCCCTTTCTTTTACATACTATTCTGCTCTCTCCATCACTCTCGCTCACGTACGATCTCGTCATAATTATGTGCAAAATTCAAGATGGACAGTTTGAGTTTGCGTTTATAGTGCCTTTGCGTCGACACAGATTTATCAAAACTAAACATATTTTTATAAATATCTGTAACATTATTTATTACATACAAGTGCATTAAATCCTCCGTGATAGCTGCCCAACCGTTATCCAGAGATCCCTGATTATCAATCGACAGCCACAAGTGAGTCCCCTTTCATTTTCTATTCAAATACAGGGTATAACCATATCTGCAATAACCATTTAACAAAAAAATTTACAATAATCTAGCGCATACAATGTGCGAAAAAATCCTGCAAGGCCTGTTGTCAAATGTTATTTGTGTATAATTATATGGTAAGAAATTGTTTTATAATTATGTTAATGTTGATCTTTTAACTAATTATGCAATCAGACACCATTTTCTAAATCTAACACTTGTAATTTTAACCAAAAAGAAACGTCAGCAAAACATTTAGTAACTATTTGGATGTTATGGTTATAGTTAACATTTCAAATATGTTAAGTAAAAAAATGTTGGAGTTGGGAGTTGGTTACATATATATTTTTTTATGTCCCAATTTATTACAATGCTGTTTTAAAGCTAAAGGTGTCGAGAAAACATCTGTCAGTTAGTACAATAGGCATACCTAGGAACCGAATGACAGTTTATTATTTAAGTTATGGAACCTTTGTTGAGACGTCAACTCTGCTGTATTTTATATATCTGCTATATAACCAAGACTGAATGAGGGTTCAATTTGAGTATTAAATAAAACAACTAAGTAATTAATCCGAAAACAATAGTTTTATTTAAGAACTTTTCACTTTCTCATAAAATATACACATTGTTTTTTGTCATTAAACTAAACTGTAAGTAAATACTAATTTTAAATACCAATTCTCACGATTTCGAAACAGGTGGATTGCGAGGGTTCAACCCCTATTGATACGGTCTAAAAGTGGTGTTCCTTCATGTACAAATGTATCGCTTAACTCCTATTTAGAAAAAAAAACATAATCAAAATGAAAAGCAGATTTTGTACATTTCAAAATAAAAAAAATATATATAGTAGAAGTACGAAGAGCTTCCGTTTATCTCGTTAATAGTGTGATGATAGAATTGTTTGTTTACTTATAAAATAAACAGTTCGATGCATGTTCTGCGAGGGTACCGGAGCGCGGTCCAACCAAATGCGAACAAATGCTCACACATGACTCACATCACCCACACTAGTATACACACAGCCGGCCAGCCGCCGACATACTGCGATAACTTTACTGCTACTCTAACTTAACCAAATTATAATTAAATATTTCTCCATGATTCACATCATTTGTATTCATTGTATGCTCTGCCAAAATACAATATGTATTATCGCATTGTATTTTTACCCAAGTTGCAAAGAGTAGTATCCTTATGAAAGAGAGTTATAAACTTCATTGTCTTAGTTAGCTGGCAATGCATTTTACTCTCTATCTTTAACTTAAATTTACTCTTTAACCAGAGGGCCCCCTTTAATAACGGATCCAAGCATTTGCATTGCAGCAATTGGCACCCTACTTTGCCTTGTTTCTCTAATACATTTGCTTACTTATCTGTTACAAAACTGACAATATAAAGTACATTAAGATATCTATATCTTGCCATGCCAAAACACATATTATATTTCCCAGGAATTTATAGCACTACTATGCCATATTACCATTGTCATAAGCAGAGTTATCGCAATATCAAAACGGCAAACAATTATCATTTCATTGGAAGATCCACACAGGCTGTGTCAAAATAACAGAATTTTTACTAATAACCAATCAAAACATTATCAATAATTCAGTTAATTAAAATAAAAATCTACTCAATTTGTAGACAAAAAAGAAATAATAGCTGATTTTGTTATCAACAAAAAACATGATACATTAAAGTTATTAATAAAGTAATGTTGATAGTGTTTGATCTATAATGTACACCTGTGTGATGCTTTCCAATGTTGGGAACCCAACCCGGTACATAATCACTGACATCACATACATCGGCCCGCGATAACCGCGCACAAGTAACATTTGCTTACACTCTGAAGGTGTGATTCTACAACACAAGTAGTTTAATTTAAACAACTCGGCTCACCCGTTGTCCCACAGTCCAGTCTCTATACCACATCCTTCAGAATAGTTACAATTAAACGTAAATAGCTGTCCCAACTTATGCAATACAAACACGGAATCAACTATTCTTCAACACGAAGTTTTGCAATGAGACGCTTCACAATCTCGTTTTCTTTATAACCTCTCTTACACATATTTTTACACAAAATCACTTTTTTTCACACTGTTATTATAGTTGTGTACAGGTTTCTAGGCACACACGCGCAACTTTTTGTTTTTTTGTAATAAAGCGGTAATGTCCGTATATTATGTTTTTATCACCACCACACTAGTTCAGGTCGGTATTGGCTTGCGAGTATCGTAGGTTGGTTGTCTCAGTGCAAACGCAGCGTGCCGCCGCCGGACTCAATAAAACTATTGTTCGTATCTGTGTGGAGTGTGTGTGGAGCGCGCCAGACAGCGACGCGCGCTCTCTAGTGCACGTCCGAGTTCTTCCGGTCCTCCAGCTGGTGGTTCGCGGGATCAGACGTGTTGATTGGCTGCAAACATATTGGAATACTTATTAGTTACATACTAATTGTGTCTAAATAATTTAAATATTGTTCTGCAGTTAGAGTTATGGCTAGATTGTGACAAACACTACAAAAATAAACATTTTTACTTATATTGAAAACTACAACTTGATATATGACACTTAAAATTGGCAGATATTCAGATTATAGATAGAAGATGTTAGCTAATAACCGTAATACAACTGAACTGAATTCAAGGGATCTCAATGGTCCATCCGCGGTTAACTCCTCAACAGTACAGCAGTGAAGTAAGCAAGTGTATAGAAGATAGCCAGTAATATAATATTTGTGAGTACGTACACTACGTACCAGTGTGATGGGCGGCTGCTGCGGCGGCTGCTGCGGCGCGGGTTGCGGCGGCAGCGCAGCCGGCTCGTGCACCGCCGTGGTGCTGTGCGCCGCCTGCGCGCCGCCGCCGCCTCCGCCGCCGCCGTAGTATCCGCCGTTCATACCTACACACATACAACACAACACATTCAACACTATTCATACACGTCCTCAAACACCTTACAAGTAATACTTTAAAAAGTGAAAAACAGACACCATATTCTCGTTTCATGCAAAAATATTTGCCAGGAAATACGTTACTATTAAAAGTAACAAACCAACAATAATTTCAAAATTATTTGAACGCATATCTTTTGAGTAGCATTGAAACATATTACACTGTTCATTTCTCACATCGAAGCTAGTTAAAGTATATGTATAGATAGTGAAGCAGAAAAGACAATGGCTAGCTTATATAAAATCTGCAGTTACGAGCCCCGATGCAAAATAGTTCGTCTAGTATGGAAAGTAGTGCAAAGCGTAAAATATATAAAGCAAATATTGGTAAAATAATTAAGAACGTTTAATAAAAAGTTAACTACAATTTGAGGAACATTTTAAAGTTTATTTTAACATAACTGAATTTCTTCATATTCTAAATAACAAAACGCAAAAGTATTCGCCCTTGTCACTCACGCTAAATAGTTCGTCTACCACCAGTTTTATACATTTTGTGTAGGTGATCAAAAAATTACACAAAAATCATTAAAAAAGTAGCCCATATTCACCCAGGTGAATTAGTTCCAAGGTCAACAAATTACAACTTTTTTGTCGCCACAAATCACCTGGGTGATATCGCCCAGGTGCAAAAAGTCCAAGGTGAATTGAGAACACTTTAATTTCCACCTTATTCACCTGGGTGCGCAAAGTGGAATATACCATTGTTGCAACCAACTTGCACTCAGGCGTAATTGACTCCCAGACAGCCAAGAGTTTAGCCTTTAAGTCGCTCTTTGATCTTGACGGATTCTTACGAAGAACTTTTTTCATTTTCCACCATAGAGTTTCGGTCGGCGACCCGGGCTCTTAGATGGCCATTCGATTGCTTTTCGTCTTTATTGTCCGTGTCAGGAAGCACCATCCTGTTGAAAATGATGGAATCTTGATGCCTAATTGACGGAATAGAAGTCCAAATTCTCTTCCAAAAGGTTTTGATACCTTGCAGCATTGATAGAACCATCAACGAACTGCATACCACCAACACCTTGTGCAGACATGCAGCCCCATATCATAAGAGACACCGGAAACTTCATTTTGCGTTTGAGACAATCTGTATGAAATGCCTCATTTTTGTTCCAAATCACTTATTTCCTTTCATCGCCGACTGTCACTTCAAATTTGGACTCGTCACTAAAAATTATACTATGCTACTGATCGGAAGTCCAATTTAAATGATCACAAGCATACTTCAACCTCTTTTTCTTTTGAAAAAGATAGCAGTCAACAGTGTTTTCTCCTTAGCAGTGTAAAATTCGAAACCCATTCTCTCTGATGCTTTTGCCAGTATCAACCGAGACGTATTTGTGAATCACGTCCTTCCATTGCACCGTGAGTTCTACAGCTCGAGCACGACGATTATTTTTGTTAATTTTCTTCAGGATTCTGTTTTCTACTGCACTTGTGATGCGTGGTCGACCAGATTTGCCAGCAACAACCCCACAAACTATTTGCTTTCGAAGCTCTTTACACACCGGGTTTGCCACGACCCATTATTATTTGAAAACTAATAAAAAAAAACTAAAATTTTTAGAATTTTCTGTCTCACTTGACAAATGATACTTATTTACTTGAATTACTTTTACAAATTTAAATTATGCAACATAATTGTACAATGAAGGAATAATTTTATTTAACTCACTGATAGACAAACTCTTTTGCATCTTGAGAAATAATTAGAGGAACTATTTTGCTTATAACTTCTTCGAATTTAGAACAGGATATGTATAAATTTAAAAAGCTAAAATAGTTTATAGGTTCATAATTACATAATGGCATAAGTAACGTGACATGTGATAGTAGGACAGCTAAATATTTTATATAGATACACAAAAATAGTGAAGTCAGAAAAAATCTCACAGAGATAATTTCACACTAGACGGGAATTTTTCATCGGGGCTCGTATTTATTTTCTCATGCTTCAAAGGAGTTTATTTATTGTACAAGCAAAGTGCATCTTGCACTGATATTCTATTAGAAGATGCTGCAGATAACAGTGCACGGGGTGGGATTGTCAGGATAGTGTGTACGTACCCTCCGTGTAGGTGGCGGGCGGAGGTTGCGGCGTGGGCAGCTGCGGCGCGGGCGGCAGCGGCACGGGCTGCGCGCCTGGCAGGAAGTAGTCCTTGTTGACACAGTTGCGCAGACAGTCGGGTATGCGGCCGACGATGGCGCGCCGGATCTCAGACGCGGCCATCTCGCGCAGTTCCTGCGCGCTCGCGTCGCTGAAGAACGCCGCGTGGGGCGTGCACATCAGGTTCGGCGCGTCCTTCAGGGGGCCCTACAAATAAAACACCGTCATACTCAATATCCTCTCTCTAATTATGAAGATTATTTTATCAATAGAGTTACACTAGTAGTTCCGTGAACTGTAACCTCACGATCTCGATATTATATCTAAACGAAAAACTGATAAGCATGTAACGGATTATTTTTAAATTCAGATATGTCGTGTTCCACATATCTCTTCCAAATATTATTGAATCGGTCGATAAATGTCGCTGTAGCAAAAACTTCCATAAGCCAAAGCCATACACCAAGTTCTACCAAAATAGTAACTGACAGATAAAACAAAAATGCCAGTCCCAAAGCAGTGACCCTTCGCTCGCTCAGTCGATTATTCATGTCAATTGTTATTAACGATATAGACCCCAAATCTATATTTTTCTCAATTTTTTTCGGTCTGTCTGTCTGATTCTGGACTTTCCATAACTGCTGGATGGATTCTAATGAAACTTGGTATGCTTAAGGGTTATACAATGAGGTAGGATCTTATCTACTTTTTATGCCGAAACTCAGAAGAAGTTCCCATGGGAGGGGGGATGAAAGTCTTATTTAATTATAGCTCAGTAACGCGTGCTTTGATTTGGATGATCTTTTTTTGTTAGAAAGAACTAACTGAAATCAATATTATCCCAGAAATAAGGGGGGTTCCCTTGGGATAGGGGATGAAAATCATATTTAAATAAAACTCGGTAACGCGTGCTTTGATTTGGATGATTCTTTTTTTATTCCAAAAGTCTGAAAAAATTGAAACTGCAATTACGTTATCCCGAAAATTAGTAGGAGTTCCCGTTGGACGCATGAAAGTCGTATTTAACTATAAGTCGGTAACGCGTGGTTGGATGATTCTTTTTTTGTTAGAAAGGTGTACCTGATATGATGTTATCCGAAAAAATTGTGGGGGTACCCGTGAGAGAGGGCATAAAAGTCATATTTAACTTTAACTTGCTAACGCGTGATTCGGTAAGGATGATTTTTTTTGGTAGTAATGACTAACTGAAATTATTGTACACAAAAAAAATCTACTTCATTTTTGTAGTTGTATCAAAATCATTTACTGGACGCCTACATAAAAAGTTGTAGCAAGGAAGTTTTTCCTATTGAAATTTAATTTGCATAGTTATTTTTAGAAATGATTAAATGATTTTGTTTTTTTGAGTTTATAGCTGCGGCATAAATTATGATTGTATATATATTTATTTTTTTAACCCCTCGACTCGGAATCCGTATGAATGTATACGCGTGACAGTTGGTAACGGTAGACTCGGAACGCGTATTAATGTATACGGACACCCTACCAATTCAAAAAGGTCTTCGAAACGTATCTTTTTTAATCTGTAGGCGAATAGTTTGTATAGAAACAAAAGAGTAGAATACATCCTCTTTATTTTGGTGTATAATAACAATGGTCTTTTGTTATTGTTTCTTAGCATAGCCATTTTGAAAGTCGGCAGTTTTGTGGAAGTGAAGCCAAGTGTTTGTGCGTGTTTAAAAATTGTTTTCTCGTAAAAGGTGAGTAAACGCTATCATAATTCTGATCATGGCATATGTGGTGACCTTTACACTACAATAATGAAGCACTGAATACAATATTTAGTTAGTTTTTCGTCTAAAAATAAAGACGCGTCGAAATTGTTTCGTGCTTTGAGTATTTTGACGGGTGATTTTGAAGTCAAAATGTATTAGTGCATGATTTATGTACAGGAAAACTTGGAAATAACAATCACATAATTGTATTATTGACTATATTTCTGTTCAAGAAGTTCTAAAAAAGCTAAAAATACCATTTATTTTTGTCAATGTTCAAAATATCGGTTTTCTGTCCGCCATTTTGATTTGTTTGGTCTTAGTGCTGGCTATCGATCAATATGGCCTATATCGATAAAAATGACGATAAATTTTGAAAGAAAAAAGTTTTTTATTATTTTTGTCTTGTTAACCCACTTCAAAGAAAGGAAGATGTTTTCAATTCGTTAGGGTCTTATTCTAATTTTTTTATTTTTCGTGGTTTAGATGAGGAATCCCGATAACGAGGCCCCCCAGCAATTTCTCGACCTTCTCAATGAAGAATATTTAGACGACGTCATTGAAGAAGTCGAGGATGAGGGCAACGATTTGACGACGGAGCTGGAAAGTTTGAATGTTAGTTAAATTTTAAGGTTTTTAATATAATTTTATTCAAGATATTTTAAGATCACTTTAATCAACTTTAAAAAGTACCTTTTATCCTATAAGTTTATTTTATTTAGACTAAATGACACTTGTTCCCATTCAAATTGGTTCAGTTGATTACATTTTGTCATCAGTTGTGTCTGTGGTGTGGTTTCTGTTGTTTTTTTTCCGTAATATTTTCACCTAAAAACTTCACTTAAAATTCCATTTTATCGATATTTTGCTGTCGCACTTTTCTACGCATAATAATAACAATATTATATCGACATTGGTATGCGGTACTATTTTTTCATTACACTTGCGAAATTTATCGATAGCATGGTACATCACTATTGGGCTTTGGTTTTTTCATAGAAATTTACTGTGGTTTTGGTTACAATTATCTTTTATTTTTTGTTAGGAACCAGCCATAAAAGAATAAAATTGAAATAAATATACATATTTAGCTATAATTTCCTTGTTTTATTTTATCCAAATATCCTTCCCATCATGAATAAATGGCAAATAGGATATCGAATACGAAGTTGATAGAAATTCCGGTAAATACCTATTACATCATGAATGTTGTATATTTTTGCAAAACAATGCATGTTATCACAAAATAAATAGATATCTTTTTGAAATAATTAATCATTTGTAAATTTCGGCCAAAGATTATTGACTAATTGAGTATATAAATCTACATTCAATACGGCGGCAGCCGCAGTAGAGCTGACATATTGTAACGATATTATACCAGTTTTATCGTTTGATAAACAAAAACCTATTTTTGTAGGAGTATAACAATATATTAAATAATACATAAAACATCCAATCGCTTGTAAAAGTTACCTGCAATTTTGATAAAAAAATAAAATTTCCACCAAGATACCTTTTTTTACCATATCTCCATTTTTTCCTAGAAATTAAGATTGTTTAAGATGTTATACGATGTTGAGTTTGAAAGAAAAATGTAACAGCGTTATCATATAATCGACTGTTTTTTACATCAATTAATAAAATTTGATAGTTTCTGAATAATCGTAATTTTTCTAAACGTCTGCTATGACAGCGCGCAAGCCGCCATTATGCGTGCGAGCTTACGGGTGTAGAGTTTGACAGGCGTCAATCGAGTCGAAGGGTTAAACTACATAACCTGGGCATTTGACCAAAAGTTCACACGACCACGGAAATCAGCGATACTGTAGCCCTAGATGGAACACTGCACACATATGAGACATATGTGTCAACACATAGCGTCTACAATTTTTTGTAGCAATGGTGACCGAGTATTTAAAGGGGGGTAGATTGCCGTGCGAGAGGTACGATGTTCGATTCCACTAAATACGCAAGAAGAACCTGAGCTACCGGTGAAGGATAACATCGTACTTGCCTAGCTGACTAGCTAGCCCTCAAGTTGAAAAATCTGTCGCTAAACAGCTAACCGTGGCATTTTTTGAGATCCAGTGTATTACAGACTAGGCATGCTTCATCTGAGGGTCACAGTGTCGCTGGTTTCTGTAGTCGTTTGATCTGGTTGTCAAATGACTAGCTGTCTTGTATTAAAAAAAATAGGCAATCGGGATACATACATTAGCAAAACAAAATCCTACGGGTTAACATGAGTGCAGAATTCGTAATATTAAATAGGCGTTTATGATATGCAGAATCTTAACATGCTGAACATAATTGTCCGATCTTCTCTGTATTACTTTAATTAATAAAACGTACAGTTTAAAACACTGCTATCTTATTGTATCTTTTACAATGATAAGATTTAAGATGGACCACTGAAATTATTTATCTAATTTGTAAGTCCGACTGACATAATAATGAAAGGTTAGCAACCGCGAATGAAGTCGCGCGGGTACAGCTAGTATTTAATAAACCATAAATTTTGAATATCTATGTTTCATATATGACAATGCTGAGATTCTTCTAAAGAACATCATGTTGAATTAAACTCAGCGGTAAATTAACTTTTTATTTAATATACCGTTATTTTATAGCCTGCAGTATGATTTCTTCCGATCATGATTTGTATACGAGGTTTTAAAAAGTAGCGGTAGTGTAGGTACCTGGAACACGTTGAAGGGTTCGTTCTCGTGCACGTCGAGCGCGGCGGCACGGATGCGGCCCTGCTTGAGCGCGCCGGCCAAACCCTCGTCGTCTACCAGCCCGCCGCGCGCCGTGTTCACCAGGAACGCGCCTGCAATACAACACACACCATTTAACACTATATATTTATTTTATAATTTATTCAGAACTGACGTTTCTAAAATGCCGTGCATGTTTCTAAATAGGCTTTAGGGCCTAATTCGTGTGGCAACGCGTTGCGTTGAAAATCAGACTAGATAGAGCGTTAACAAATCAGTGCTTAATTAAACATTTACAATAACATTTTGCATTTAATGTTCCTTCTGATGCTTTGTTTAGAATACTTCATTATTTGTTACTGTTGGTCTTGAATATAGAAGTCATTTTTTTATCAGAGCTAAGAAGTTCGTAGTAAGATGTGGTACGAAACTTTGTGTCGAAAATAATGGGCCTGACTCTATTCTAATCATCAGAGGTCATCCCTATGAAGTGTAGAGTAGCCATCTTATTCATCGAACGATTGGAAATCACAGCAGGTGATAGCGCTGATGATCAGAACAAACAAGTTATCGAGCGATTCGCCTGCGTTTGAGTAGCGACAGAAAACGAGCGCGTTTTGACCCCGCCAACTCGATTACTTTAATCTGGATCTTTTCAAGGGAATCAGTTTCTTTTAGCTAAGTATATATTATTATACCACATCAATTAGGTCACATACAGTTCTTATTACATTGTACTTTTTTCGATTTCTTAATTATTTGTAGCTCTTGCCCGCGGCTTCGCCCTCGTTATAATACGCCGGGAAATAAATAGCCTCTTCAAGCATCGAACTATATCTGTGCAAAAAATCTATTCAATACGTCACTGGGTCGCAGAGGAGAAGACGAATGAACGAACCAATAAACTAACAAACGCACTTTCGCGTTTATAATGTGTGGAGAATTGGAGATAGGTGTTGGAAACTGAATTGTACATTGGTCATATGACGCCGCAAGGCTTTTTTGTTGAACATTGGTTAATTTGGTTATCGCATTGGTGCTACTTGGACAAAGTTTACCTATATCTTTGATTGTACTCAATCTGCGAAGAAAAACCTGGTTCCTCGCGGCCAGGTTGTTCATGGAGCTTCGAAAGCCCTTTTCACTAATAACTCACTCACATATTCACATCTTCTTGAATCCTCCTTGGGTCTCATAACCGACCATAAGTAACTTCGTGTATTGGTTAGCTCTGTGAATTGTAGACATCCAAAGCCTAGGGAGTTTATCAGTTTTAATCTGAAACCCATCTAAACAATTAAGATTGATTGTACTCACCGGGACGCATCTGTTTGATAGTGAACTCATTGATGAGGTGGTGATTGTGCTCATTTAAGCTGCAGTGCAATGACACACAATCACTCTGGAATAGGAGGTCCTGGAAATTACACAATTTTAACTGTTAGATCATTTATTTTCACAAACTTTACTGAACAGTTCAATTATGTGTTTCAAAAAAGTAGTTTATATTTTCAAGCTGATTTAAAACTTATATTCTCTGCTACAAATTGAACAAATAGCATCTATAGAAATTGATTGTCTATGTTAATAAATTCGAGTTGCCAGAATATTCTTAATATATATGCTTAGTGGCTGAAGTAGTAGAGCTGCTCTTTTTCAATATAATATGTAAGAATAGGGTATAATGGCTAACATAATAGCTATCATATTTTCCCATAAAAATTGTAGTTTCACAATGAGTTTGAATTTATAACTGATTGTGGCATGGCAGTATCTATCAGTCTCTATTATAATTAGCCTTGTATTAAAAATTACACTGAAATGCTATACAAATCGGAGCTCAATAATATGCCTACATTTTAGAGAGGGTATCACTATCAACAGTACTTAAATAGTGTTTCATTTAACCGAAGGCAGATTTTGGTGGAGAGAAAAACTCAGTTATGTGGAACTAGTAAATGGAACTGGGATTAGGGGTATGTATGCTTCACACCTCGGTCGCTTGGTGAGACCTTTCTATGCTATAGGATAGGTAAGGGTGTATAAAGTGTGGGAGCACAGAAAAATTACTTAATTATATTGACCAATATTAGCTATTATATATGTTTATAAAAACATTGATGACAAATAAAACCTTAGATGTGTAAAAATGCCTTACGTCAACTTGTCTCCCGAGTTCGGCCCAGAGCCACTTGGGTAAGATCACATACAACTTGATCTATTAACGAGTTGCACAGAAAGCCTTCTGTGAAACAATGTAAGGTGGAGTGTATTGGTCTCACCTGCAGTGTATACACCCTGGTGAGTCCGAGCGACTTCTCTATGCCGTCGGGCAGGTAGGGGTCGTAGAAGATGACGTTGAAGCCGAACGCCTTGGCTCGCAACGCGACTGCGGATCCGATGCGACCGAGACCCACGATGCCGAGCGTGTCGCCGCGGATGCGCGCGCAACCCGTCGCCGCCTCGCGGACCTGCTCGGGACCTGCACACAACATTCAACAATTACAGTTACTTAACACTTTATAGCATAGGTATTATTTACAAGCTTAAGTGGTAATGGGCTGGCCACATCGCTCGAACAACCGATAACCGATCGGGCAGAAAGGTGAGCGACAATCACGAACCGCAAGACGCAGCATAGGTAGGCGGACTAGGTTGGACTGGATAAAAATGAAAAGTTGATAGTAAGTGGAGGATGCATTTGACAGCTATTCAGTCGGAATAGCGTTCTTAGGGAGAGGCCTATGTTCAACAGTGGATGTCTGATAAACTATTCATTGTCACCACAAAAAGAAACACACACACACAGTCTTTCACAACTGGAACAGGTTGCCTGAGAATGTGATACCTCTTGAAAACCTATAAAAACATTCTGTGCAGCACACTGACAATTGAACACAACAAGACACATCATTTCATCACAGCTTTAAGCTGCTCGCTTATTGTTATAAATAATAAACATTGCTACAAAAAGCTACAATGCACTCACAGGAATGAAATGGGTTCTCATTTCCTGAAACCCATACATTAAAATTACACGTTAAGTCTCGGCAACGATTTTATTGAAACTTAATTTTCTTATTTAGAGTTAAGTATCAAGAACACTTAATTTTCTCAAATATATATGGCCCTGCTACAAATTTCCGCCGTATGGCATGGACGAACCGCAACAGACAGCAAGTTACTGCAATTCGACATTACTTTACAAGTCATGTCAAAACGTAAAGAGCAAGGTATACGAGTTGGCTATGTATGTTGGCTCGTACGTCAACTTATCTTGCTCCTAACCTATATTTTTATCTAAGTGGAGTTAATATAAATATAGATGATATTCAGCAAAATTTGTAACCAAGTATAAGTAACAAAACGTTTGAAGCAACAACAATTACTGTAATTATGATAATCTCAGTCGAATAGTTGTAGGTCACGTAGGCTCGGCGTAGTTTATTTTCAAGGACGCGCCGGTGTAGCTCGCTTCTGAGGGTCGTGGCCACAATTAAAAATGCACGTAGGTAACTCTATACAACAAGTTTTTACAGTATTACTTTTTGTTAATTACAAGATAAGTCTATAATTGTACGAGCTTTTAGTGATATCGTAATTATTTTAATCAGATGTTCCTTAAATATAGAAACTTGAATACCATACTTATAACAACAATGCTCTAGTCAAGGTTAAACTTCAAAGCCTCGAGTATCGAGGTACTCGTAGTAAGGTGGCTAGCCTTTTAAGTTTTTTATCGGATACATCTTCACACTTCATCATCACATTAAAATGATTGTTTCTATGTCAAACATATGCCTTCGCCGTGTTGGCGGCACGATTTCCACTCTTCTCCTCACATAATACATTCTTCCATCCTTAAATTACTTCTTTTTATTAATTTCTTAGCAACGTACTTCAAAAAAGGGAAGGTTCTTAATTCTTCAAATACTTTCAATATTTTCAATAGTATGCTCCCCAATCCTCAATCCTCAGATGCCTCGACTAACTTGAAGAAATCTGGTTTTTGGTAGAAAGGGTAACCAATTACTCATTTCATCAGTACTTACTTCCGTTCAGTATTTTAATATAAGAAACCAAAATAACTGAAAAATTTGTCTACCCAAATGAAGTCGATATTTTTTCACAATTTTTAAAGTAAATTTGAACGTACCTGTGAATTTTTTTCCTTCCCTCACCAAGTTAGCGAGCCAGTACGTCCGTCGGTATAAATTCAATATGAGACACATAGTTGTGTCGGCTACTTCTTCTACGCCGTATCCCGGCACATTACATACTGCTATGCCTGGAAATTGCGAAACGATAACCATTATATACAATGTATTTATTTATGTAATATAAAAGGAACAAATCAACACAGAGATACCTATAAGTGTGAAATCAGATATAATCTTAAGTAATGCAAAAAATATTTTACGATCCAAAGAAATAACAATACATTATTAATTAGTATTCGCTTTCAAATATTATAAGGCCGTCTAGAGAGAGGCTGACACTACTTTTGGCGTGTGATAAAATAATATTTTGCAAAAATGTTCATCGGCTTATAATAACATCGCGAGATCCTGGAATTAAAGATAGGCTATTGGCAGCGGTAATTGTGAACTCGTTGCTAGATCTTTAGTCTCAATCAGCCAAAATTAGGCCACATTAAGTACGGGGAGAAGTACTACATCGAAGGGTTTTCTCTACCCTTCTTCAGCAAGCAAGTTCTCTTGCAATGTTTATTCAAGATGAAAGATGAAAGTGGCAATTGAAATTTAATTCTGCACATGTGGCTTTCTGGGCCTGGGTCTTTGCCAATTAACGCCACCGAGTGATCTCCAAGATCGTTCCATCAGATTTTTTCACACTCTTGCTGGACACGCGTGTGTCCAGTTGGTGAAACTTATAATAAGTAACACTTGTTATGATGTCACCCGCGTCGGACCCACTAAGAGTGAATCTTATGCACTCGATACAAAAAAAATAGGTATACACTGACCTAATTCCCCGGCCGCTTTGACATCAATATTGTCGACCCCGGAGCCGATGCGCACTATAATCCTCAGCGCCTTGAACTTCTCTAGGTCCTCCTTGGTGAGTATGATTGTGTGCCACATGAGCGCGCCGACCGCCTCATTGAGCACCTTCTCGTGGATCTCCGAGGTGGACTGCGCGTCGCAGAACGCCACCGTCGCAACGTCCTTCAGGATGGGCATCTCCACGGTGCAGTCGCGACCATCGAGGAGCGCCACCAAGGGTCTGGAAGCAGAAGACATCATACGTTACTGACACTTTTAAAAAATATAATTGTTTACTTTTTGCGTACGTGAGTTTAAGATCGCTTACTTTAAAAGTGTACCTATCAATCGGTATTAACATAATATACTATTTTAGTAGACGTCGTATCTACTCGTATAGAACCAATTTATTACCTGCTGTCTATGTCACTCGATTTTTCACCTAGGTGAATAAAGTGGAATATACCAGGCAGATATCCCCTTACCCAGGCAAAAACCCCTTATATATTTTTGAGACAAACTCTGGATTTTCGTAAGCCTTCCTAAAACATTTATTTTGACACAAGATTAGCTATATCTGAAAAAAAACTCGTCTATGAGACAAGTTAGTTTCATATATTCACATTACATTCATGTGTAAATACTCCAATAACTCAAGAAATCATAACGTTACATGATCAAATCGATATAAACGAGAACACCAAACAAAATACACATACCTACCTACAGCAGAATCAACATTTCTATTTGTCTGTATTATATATCTTCCGCCTACGCTTGTATTCTAAATAGGCTTTACCTACAAATATACTTATGATCAGAAAAAAAGAGAATCAAAAGGGGTTTATTAACTTGTAATGACATGTGATTAGGGAACGAAATAATTAATAAGTAACATCATATTTATTAATATTTAATACATTATCCTTTCAGTGTTTTAATGAGAAAGTAGATAAGTGAGTTTATGTTGACACCACACGTGCATTTTTTTCTCGAATTCCGAATAGGCCTCAAAGTATAAGTTGTTTCTTAGAATGTGTATAGTGAACCCTTTTCGGCGTAGAACACCCTTAGCCAATAACCCTGTATAGACCTGACCTAAAATATAAGCCTTTATAAAGGTTCCAAAGCAATCAGATTTGATATTAGAGGATGCGTCGCCTTATGAACATGAGAGTTGGTAAAGAAGATCTTGACTTGTTAGCGTTAATGTCATAAATATAGGTACATAAGCCACTACAGTGACATGAAGATTATATTTATATAAAACACGCGCATACCTACAAGTACCTATCTTCATCGCTTTAACGACGCGATAACGTGCGAGTTTAGCGCCATTATCGAGTTCTTTTGCGAAAAGACAGTCTGTATTATTTTTTGTAAGCTAAATGTAATTCGTGGATGTAACATTTTATTTTAATATGAGCCTACTAATGAGAAAACTGACAATTTTCCTATTTTATATTACTATTTAGTCAAAGTTAAAATGAATCTAGGTACTAAAACTTTACTAAATTTCCTTACAGATTTTATGAAAATCTTAATCCTATGAAACTATTCTTTTTTTTCTTTCTCTATATACAAATATTGTGTTATATAAATAAATACTTTAAAAATTTTTAGTGTGTTATATATATACAAGTTTATAGAAACCAAAGTCTGCAACTTTGGTTTGGTCTGGTTGAGTTATGTATCTTATTTGACCTTGATTTACAAACTTTCGTTTAAACGAAACCTGTTCTGTTCGCTATTTCTTGAATGAGAATGAAAGTAAGAACAACAAAACCTGTTGTAAACAGCTTGCTATTCATTGTCAATAAACCGAGGAAAAAAATAGCATTATAAACCGAAACACTACAAGCAAAATAAAAGAGAGACGTCCGACAGGAACAAGATTCAGTTTCTAAGAGAAAGAGCTAGCTAGTATTCATATGGCCTTAAGCTTTCAATGTGGTTGGTGCATATATATCTCTTAAAATTGTACCATGTTATGACCATAATCATAAATGTAACTAATAAACGTGACCCCCGATCCATACGACACATAACCGTGACATATCGTAATTCTGTCGTAAATCGAGAGAACAACGTGTTCAGTGCGTGTCGGTGATAACGTCAATGGCGATCTCGACAGTAAATTCTGCACACGATAACGTAAAACCCTACTTACGTATGCATCGTACCTGCTGAATAGCTCTTGCCTACGTGACTTTTACTATGCTGTAAGTATAAATAATTATAACAAAATCTAAATAAAAAAATCGTGATGATGATGATAACACGCTCGTAATTATATTTAATGTAATTCGTTTATATTGTATCGTACTCATAAGTAAGAGCAGCAGGCATTATTCCTGTTATTGATTTGAGAAACTACAAGATTCTCTTTTGACTCTTAGACAAACACCCCATTGAAACAGACAACAAATCCAAATTGATGAACTAATTAAATTTCTAAACAAATATTGTAAACTCGGGCCGGGTTAGGGCCAGGGGCTACAAGTCGGTCCAAGTTATCTAATCACCAGACGGGGACACGCCGCGCTCATCCACCGCCTGAATAATTAAAGCACACCCAGTACGATTAAACTAATAATTTAAACTTTCGTCATAGCGAAGCGAAATTATTATTATTGCCGAGGAAAGTTTTCAAACTGGAAAGTAATTCCGAGCGCGCGGGGACGCACCGAGTTTTCGGAATTTCGACAAACTTTCCCGGGGCAAGCGCAGACGAAAACAGATTTGGTGGCAAACAAAGAGGCCGCTCTCACCCCAGCCATCGAAGCACCCCCGCCTCGCCTCCCGCCGCGCCCCGGCCCAACCGGGGACAACCCCTTCGGCCAAGTTTTGATGGAAACCAAATAGGATTATCGCGAGAAAAGAATAAGTGGAGTGAGGTCTATCGGACGTCGCTTTGTTGACTTGCCGGTCGCGTTTCACGGACTTCCATTCGACACAAACTCGAATTAGAAACTCTGTGGGGGAGTTGAGGACGGAGTCGATCTTTCTTAAAGTGTTTATGTTTCTCATTGCCAATTGGCTTTTGAATTTAATGAATACCGGCGTAAATAAATCAATGTTCGTGTGATTAGTATCGAGAGATTTCGATGTTTTGCATCATCTTTTATGACACAGCTAATCGAGACAATAAAAAATATCTGAGCTAGACTCTTGTCTGCCTACAATAAAGAATGGTCGCATGTTTGCTTACCTCGACTGCAAGGGCCCATTAGAGATAGGACCCCGCATGCTGCTGTCCATACGCGGTCTCTTTGGCAGCATCTTGCGTTTGTCCATTTAAAGCGGCAGAGCCGCTTTAACCACCGCTCCGCAGCGCGTCACCTGCAACAATAGAAACATACGTCGTTACAATCGTTTTAATAATCAATTCAATATAATATTTTCACTTCCTTAATATATAGAATTGATTTAAAAATCAGCAGTAATCACGTTTGTTTGACCCCTGCAGTGCGATTCTCTGTAACATGCCTCCCTGCGGGAGCTAGTTTGAGTGATTGGCATTCCCTTCGATCCTGGCGTCAGCTTCACTTAAATTGGCATTCTGTGACTAAGCGATTTGATAGGTGTAGTGAAGTGATAATTGAGTGATCAAAAAACTTGAGGGAGTTTTACTAGGGATTGACACGCATAGTTTGATACGAATCGACATTACCGGTTTTCCATTATTTCGTGTTTACGGCCATTAAATGCATTTTTTTTAGTAAATTAAAGTATAATATAGTATATTTTACAACTAAACAACAAAACGTGACTTAATTTAGGGGTAAATCAAGCTTAAAACTTTTTTTAAATACTGGCAGAATGATAATAACCGTATGTTGCCACAACCGACGCATGTGGTAGAAAAAACTTTTGTAAACAAAACAAAATATCAAGTCAATGTAGAATTCGAAAGAAATATACTAAAAACCGATTGTAATTCTGTTAAATATAAATGATGGGATCTCAAAATGCCAACAAAATGTGAACTTATAGAGATAACCTTAACTTCGTCGAGTTTCTAAGGAATTCTGTTGAGATTGCATCTTGTGTCGTGTTGCTGCATACAGTTGAATACTTTTATATAAACAAAACTAAATATAGACAATATTTCAACATCAGGTAAACATTCTTAGTTACTTTAAAACTCGACCTATTACTTTACGGACATTACTATTCATTAAAAATTTACAATAGTCCTCATATATTTATGTACATATTTCAATTACAGCCATACTCCTCAACATTCTGGAAACCATTAGCGGCTCAGTTACAGGTGATACTAGGATAATTATAAAGCGTGGGACATCCTAAAGACTGGCAAAATGTGGCAAAGTGCCCATATAATTTGTTCAAGAAATACAGCTACTATTAAATTGTGTCGCTGAACGTTGGAAACAATGATTGATGGTAATACATTTTTCACAAAATTACAAGGAGAAATAGAATCCGTGGTCAGACTTTACCATCTCAAACGCAGAATCAGTGTGCTCCGATAACAGAAAAATGTCTGAGACTAAAAGAGAGACAGATAGACCTCGAAGATAAGAATGTGTCACTCCTGAGAACTGTTCTAGAACATGTAGAGTAATAAGCTCAATAAAATGCTAAGAATGATTAGGAGATGGCAGTGAACACAGAAAATATACGGTTTTTAACTATTGAGTGATGCAATACATTATCAATTGCATTTAATGTATTGTAATATAAAAGTAATCATTACTAAAAGATTTTTCATGCTGTTTTGAAGTGCTTGTGTTGTGTATATTGGTTTTAGTATTATAGTAGTGTTATATTGTTATATATTATTGATTTTGAATTTGATTTTATAACCTACTTTACGAGTAGACAGGGTTGATATTGATTTATATTTACTATGTAAGTGTTTTGTAATCATTTCTTTTTAATGTTAATTAATCCTGCTTATTAAATACTATACTTGACCATAATTATTTATAAATGCTTTTTAAATTAACAGTAGTGAATAACCCAGTAATTAAAACCCTGATTTGATATCAAAATTACTGTATCTAGTAATAAAATCCAAATAAAGGTCTCAATATTGTATATTTTATCATTTATTCCAAATATATTATAAAGTAATTGGGATAAAATCATAACTAACTTAAAACTATATATCAATATATTAATAGAAATATATTAATAGAATTTCTTGAAAAGCATATATTGATGGTTGTGCATGGCACCGCCATTACTTGTAAGATATTAATCAGCACCTGTAACAATATAATATTAACTGTGTCACTGTTATAGAGAATAATAGTTTTTATTATTAAAATATATTTGTATTTATTACATAATAATTCTCTTTCAGAATATCATTTGAACTCAATAGTACTGGAAAACTTACTAGTAGGACATTCCTGACATGGTATACTTTTCTAAAATAGAAATAACTTGATTTTCAGAATGTAAGCTTTGGTAATCACAATGTAATCAATGCATGCCAGTACACCCAGTTTGTGAAACGTCTCATAAAATCTGTAAATTATTCGGTTACTTTTCAATACAACATAGTACTCTCACTTCTGAGATATAATGAAAGAAAATTTATTTTGTTTCACAGAACCTAAGAAACCTAAGAATATTAAACGTTTAAATTAATTTTAAATATCACAACAAATTTTCCTGGTACAAAACGGCACAACCAGAGCATAATGCTTCTAATAACAACCAGCGCAGATAATAATCTTTTACAATGCAAGGTTGCTAACATTATAAATGCAGGGTGATGTTAATGCTTGGAAGATGTAGGCACATACATTTCTCTCTACTTATTTTAATAGCTTCTAGTTGTTAGAAATGATAGTGTGCCTATAGATGATTATATTAATAAACAATGTTTTTTTTATTAAGTAGGTACATTATTTCGGAATTTAATATACCAAAAGTGTCCTATTTGGGATATATAACTTTGTCCTCAATCAGATACCTCTTGAATTTCTTAGTAGATAGGATGTCATTCTAAGTCTCAGACTATAAGGAAAATCTCAAATCTGTGATCTACGTTATCAACTAAATAGTCTGAAAGTCTCTAAAGGTACCTAACGCAGCTGTTTCCAATCAAAGCACTCGGAATACATACAGACGACGCCAATCATATAATGCCTATGAGTAACCTCGGGCTCTTCATAATTAGTCAGCAGCGAAAAAAGTGAACCATATTCTAAAACAACGATACTAAACAATAAGTTAGGTAGGATACATAATTTGTGACATTAACTGATAGAATTTTTTTAGATATATAAATATCAACTTTACACTAGCTTACCTTAAGCTAATTGTATGGACAAACTTATTAATTTCGATAAATAAATTATTTAGGGAGTAAAATTACTATCTCCCATATACTTCACGCAAAACTCGCATGAAAAATAGTAACTTTTAATCTGACACTAGGATTCGAGTGTTTGCGTGAGGTGAGTATTTGGGTGAGGGTCATAAGCAGACGCAGAATACCAAGAAACGTCAAATTCTAAAATTTGATCACTCACATGTAGTGTCTCTCGCACGCACGGTCGTTCGGGTGGCGCTAGTGACGCCCGAGGTTTTCTTGGAATACCAATCGCAAATCTCGACGCGGATTTGGGAGTCACGCAAGCGAGATACGTTTGCAGAATCGCACTGCTGGGCTTTTAAACCGCAAACGTAGCCCATACTTTATATTAACTATCTTATTTCAAAGCAGAACACCATAAGACGCTATCACAGTCACGATTTTTAA
The DNA here is from genome assembly GCA_947049295.1 of Ligdia adustata. Taxonomy (NCBI): domain Eukaryota; kingdom Metazoa; phylum Arthropoda; class Insecta; order Lepidoptera; family Geometridae; genus Ligdia; species Ligdia adustata. The sequence goes on along the minus strand of OX346236.1, from coordinate 2,683,574 downwards.
ATTCCTGATCTATGTCTTGTTAGAGTTACGTCTACATATAACCCTAATATGAAATATAGGAGATTGCATTGCATTACACATATAAGACAAAATAATGTGATTAACCTAATATTCAATCTCAAAAATCAGTAATCATTTTATTGATCCTTTTATGTGCACCACTTAAACTTAAGTACCTACTTGTTGTGATACGTGCACACATTAATCAGCCATGTCATATTATAACTTTAGTCATAGGGAATAAATCAACGCACAGAGTGTAGGTATGGTATTGTGTATTGGCTACTCACAATTGTAAGTTCATTAGCGTCGATGATGGCATCCGCTCTTGGTGGTCTTGTGTCGCATATTCACCTACGGCAAAAACAACAGCTTTTACATACAACACATTCCCACATTCCACCTAACTGTCTGTAATAAATGCAAAATTGATCGCTTCTTGTCATTTACAAACAAGCAAACGGCTAAATTGCCTATTACTATTTAAAATAGGAGCTTCCCAAAAAAATATTATGTTCGAATTGTGATCTCTGCGGTAGGCAATTCGGAGCAATAACTAGATAATAAACCTTCAGACCTCAGTCCAATGAATTGCTTAATCGGCAGTGTTTGTTGACCCACTATAATATAATATTAAAATTATTTTGTATCGAGTCCTCGCAAAAGCGAAACACATCAAAGTCAAGGTCATTGAAGGATCATGCAGTTAAAAACAGAACAGAATAATTACTCATTGCATTATGGAGATAAGAGATCTAAAGTTACATGTAAACAATAGAGTAATACTGAAAAGAGTATATCATTTCGATTGATGCCATAGTTACATTCGTCCCAAGCCCATTTAATTTCGGCCCAATAAGTCTGATTACGTCCAGCATTGTCATCATCACGTCGTATTCGGGCCATGTCACAATAAATACTTTAAAACTTGTATTATGTTAACAACAAGGTTAAGCAATGCAGAAGTTAAAAACACTTTGACTAAGGAAATCCACAACAAAATAGAGATAAAGAAAGATGCCTCGATCGAAATGTGAAGACTTTTATAAAATGGCGATAAACCTGCTTTCTCTTATTAAGTTGCGTTTTTTTACTTTAACAGTTACAGTACAAAGTAGAAGAAGCCTTTTACTGAGACCTTGATCCATACTTAAAGGAGGCCAATATAGTGAATCTAGTCTGGTAATAAATTTGCCACTGTTGCTAGTCGAGTGGCACGTGTCAGGTTGGGTTCTGACGACCTTGGCAAGGCAAGCTTACGTCAGGACACGTAGCTAACGACCTTATAAAACTACTGATAACGCAGCGTTAACGTGCCTTTCGTGGTGAATCGATTCAGAACGTGATGAAAGCGTCATTTTAAGAATTTAAATGCTGTCAGCGGTAGAAGAAAACATGGCAAACTGCGCAACAACCAGTTCGAGACCGGATTTGAAAGAAAACTCAGACAGGAAACGGCTTTAGGAAATAGAGGCGCTCTGAGCGAATATGCCCAGTGATCGCATTTGCAATACAGTCATAGCGAATGCCTTTTAGATACGCAGCCATTTCGATGCGAAAACGACATCAGATCTATGTCAGGGTTACCCTGGATGCGATTTGACAGACAGTAACGACGATTAACCCACTCAGTAATGAGGATACAGGTGAGTGACTTCAGATCGCGTGTTTAGAATAGATTAAATACTTTTTAAATTTCAACAAAGTAAATTTATAAATCCGCCAAAAATCTGTGAAAACGGGTAAACAATCGGAAATCGGAATATTGCTATATAGATCGTAGATTTTGTAAAGACAATCATTGACCGACGAGGCGGTCACTAATAAAATATCATCTATTAAATTAGTACAACACATATAAAAGCCATACAAAATAGATAATGCGAACTGATGACGAACGATATTAGAATTGAACAAAGATAACAATTGTCGAGCTAACAACAAGTGTTATTGAAATATTCGATAGGTAACGTTAGTGGTGAAGCGACCTTCACATGATTGTGGTTACATCATTCTACGAACAAGAGAGCAACACATGTGCCATTAATCTTATAATATCTAACATTTTGTTATGATATCAATAAACAATCAATCAATAATCATGTACTGGGCGAATGATTGGTGACAGAGAATAAGTACAGACAAGTACGCTCCATCAGTTATTACTCGTAAATAACTAACCCTTACATTCCAGCATTGTTGGATAAACTTGCCAAGATAATAACAAAAGAATTAGACGAGCCATTGAATTTATCGACAACAGGGCAATTTTTTAAGAGAAAAGCTCGCTATTTGTGGGCGCTAGCTTACTAGCCGGTTTGTATTACTTATTAATGCTATTATATTATTGCGATGCTTACCAGCGCCGCTCTTGTGAAACAGTAAATCCGCGATCACCGCTCCATCGGCGCACCGGCATTGAGTTGACGGTGCTTCGGCGCCACCCTGGACGCACACACCACTCACTCGCTATCCCTGCACTACACTGCACGACACTCACTAGTCACTGCACTACACTGCACGACACGACACTAACACCGGTTGCGCGTTTTCCACTGCACCTACAAAAAAAGAAAACAAAGTGTTAAGACTTGGCGTACAAACATACTTTAAGCTTCAGTACGAAGTCTTATGGCTAGACAATGAAGTATCACTGTCGATTCAAGAACGAATCACAGACGCAATGACATAAAATTGCTGTATTTTGCCAACGCAGATGTAACGTAATTTACATGTGTGCGAGGAAACAAGGTTACGATTAAATTACATTATGTCGTCAACATCTCCAGTGGCCACTGGTGTAGTGTCGTTATTTATGTTTGAGGTGCAATAAAGTACCTCTGGATAGACGTAATATTTTACGGTCCATAAACTAGCACACGCGGCTACAATGTAGAATTTATAGCCGAGAGGAATACCTGCATTGTTTCCTTACAAACTTATGGGTTCGCAGTTCGCACGTAACTACGTATATATTTCCGAGTTCCAGCAGTGAACAAAGCGCTTTGGGTCGTGTTGCACGTAGCGGTACTTTGTTCTGAATATGTATTCATTGTACATTTGTACAGGCAGATTGTGTGATAAAGTTTGTCGTGTATGAGTTGGGTATGATGTATACATAGTCCGGCTCGTAGAGCCTATCTGTGATCTCTCATTGGAATACTTGCCGAGTTAATTGTGACGACAGCGATAAATAGTTATAACGACGTGCAAAAACAACAGTAGCGAGCTATCGGGCAAAGTGGCCCCCGCTCGTGGACTCGACAAAAACTAAAAGTAACATTTCACAACGTTGGAGGGTCGCGACGAGCATCGTTGTCAAGTGTGCTAGTAATATACGTAAAAACAATCTTGCCGAGAGCGGCGGAGATGGCCAACTCACTGAATTATAGCCACACAAACAGTACTTAAATTCTTGGAGTTTTTGAAAACCAGCCATAGAAATTGCTGCTTCATAGTCGAATATGTAAAAATCATAAATTAGTTTTTCTGCATCCTAATATTAGAAATAGAAAGTAGGGCACATTTACTATGATCCATAACAGCGGCCCTGACAAAAACATTCAGCGTCTAATCAATAATTCATTTACAGCGTATGAATGAGTGTTGGCAAGTTAAATTTCGTATAATTTAGCCAATAGTACAAAGCTGAAACTCTGTTTTCCTTTCCACGGCGTACAGTCGGACAAGTCGACGAACAATGCGGCGCAAACTGAGCCCGAGAGAAACTTTTAATTGAAAGCCCCATTGATCGCATCCGGAATGAGATTGTAGGGCTACCGCCAGAAACCGCGCCCGCGCCCGATCTTCGTCTCCTATTGGATTTTGTTAATTGTTTCAAATTGCCACCGAAGAAGAAAAGTTAGTGTTATTCATCGAAAAATCTGATAAGCAGCTAAAACCGTTCCTGATCGCACTACAAACGTGAAAGTTACATGATGCAACTACCCATTCGATTCGCCGTCTGCCGCAACCGTCATCTTTTTAAGAAAGCATTACTGTTCAGGCCTTTTAAGAATAAAGATTACCATCAAGAGCTGACGCAAGACGATAGTTAGGTACACTCAACTATCACCGTGACAATGGCAACCCTGCACCAAAACAGCTATTACGAGCTGTTCCGCGATGTTAAGAGCGATTGTACCATTAAACAGCTGTAAAACGTAACTGTACAAACCGTTCTCTTACAAGCCAACTGCCGTTAGCTATATTGAATTGTCAGCAAGACGAGTGGTAAATGGACGCTATTTTCCAGATTTTATCATATAAAGTGAACTAAAGACTACTTGGATGTAACAGATAATAGTTTCAGTTGAGAATGTAAAATTATGGTTTTTTATTGTAGATTCAATAATTACAGGATAAAATGGTCAGTAGCAAAAGTTACGCAAGTGAAGTTATACGTATTGAGAATCAAAACTTTCCAAACTCTTGATGCGGTCAAGAGCGTTTAAGTTCTGAGTGCGCATAAAATAGGAAAGTCACGGAATCTTTACGCAGGTTTTCCTTTTCCAAGAAACACAGAATTTCCGCTTACGAGGAAAAGGAAAAAGAAATAGGTCGGTCGGGGGAGCTTCGGCGTAATTAAAGGCAGATCGCACACACATTTCTAATTTCCGTCGGCTTCGCATTGGAATTTCGAAATTCCTGGCGCGTTCTGCGGCCGACCAGCCTCCATTCTACGAGGACCGGTCCTCTCTGCAAAAATACGGAGTATTTCTTGCAAACCTTTCGCCTGTCCGGTACGTGATCATTTTACGTTTATTTCTGTTTTATCTTCGCTGTAGTACCTTACTGCATTTTAGAACTCCATGATTTCAACTACATTCATAAAATGCTTAGCAATTTTTCTAGCCTTCATAAAGTTAAGTACTATAACGAATTAAAAACTAACGATTTAAACGTCGCCATAACATAAGTATTCACTAAAAAAATGTAATCCTAAATACCGAGATCGTCAAGATGATACCCGATAGTTTAAATTGTTGGCTTAAGTAATAAGTAGCCTCATATTTCACACAAGTAATAGAATCAACAGGTATACAACATTTTGCACGAATTAATCAATTATCTGAAAGTAGAATTTTCTGCAAAACCTCAGAACTTAATTTACATTTTAAGTAAAAATTGCACGGTCGTTATTTACCTTAAGTAATAGACAGTAGCAAAACGTTAAATAAACGGCATCCTACGTTCAATCCTACGTAGAGAAAGTCGAGATTCAAGACGTAGGGTAGGTACGTACTATTCTCGATAAGGTATCGGTTTAATTAACGTTACGGAAGCGTTTTCTTATCTCTCGGGCTTCGGGTTCGCAACAAAACGACGAATCGCCACCTCCCGCAGGGTGGTCGTTGAACTATCGATTGGCTAACTGGCACACAGACCCGAGGGAACTCTCGGATTCCGAGCTGCCTTGCGATATATGGCGAAGATTATCTCATCGCTAACCGTAACGAAACACTAAAAATTATTGCCTTTGACAGAACAATGAAAGACTAAAAGATTTATGTCTTTTGTTTGTCAATAAAAACTACTTTGTCTAGCAAAAAAGTAAAAGCAGTTGCTACTGACAACTTTATGTTAGTACAGAAGTTAGTAAGTGTAATTAATCTTCAAATTAGCTTCGACTACGGTACTTTTTCCAATTAGCCAACGAACGGTGGTCGAGTGGGCAACCAACCGAATGTCCGGCCAGCTCGGGCTGTGGTCGTTGAACTATCGATTGGTGGAGTGCCACCGAGGGCACTCGGTGTATTCCATTCCACGTAGCTAGCTAACGCCGTGGGGACTGCGTAAAACCGATAAAGGCGTAAAGAGTTTTCGATAGCATCTGTGTGTCGATAATGGCCGAGAGTATATGAATCCCAATAGTAGCGTGGAGTTATTTTATTTGATTACCTCACCTAAGCTAAACGTTAGACTTAGCTAGATTAGACATTTAAAAGTGAACATAAATGAGTGAACAAGTTAATCGTTAGGATGTTAAATCTTCATTTATCCATAATAACTGTAGCGATCCCACCCAGCAAGAGATACTAAATTAAAACAGAAATCAGTTGTAAAACCTCTATACTACTTGTACTTTCTCTGCAACCTGAATACCATACCATAATGCTTATATATAGCTTGGCAGTTTAGTAAACTGTGTTGATATTATTATTTCTTCACAATGTCATGTCACAATAAAGAAACACATAGTTTTTGTACGTGTTTTAACCATGCGGCTCAAATCTCACTCGCGCGCATGAAAGGCAGGATACCCTTTCTGGGCCATAAAAATAAATGTATAGGGTCCCTTTGTTCGACCGCTCTGGCGCGGCAGAGATAGGTTGTGGAGCGGTAAAATCTGTTTCATTCGAATAATCATGAATGTAAATAGTATCGGATTAAAGACAGATCTGTTGATGGTTCCAAAGCTTATTTCATTTAAAGCGACAGTTCACAGTTGAATGCTAATTCGTCGTAGCGACTCAATCAATAAAGTCCCCGATAAATACCCGTCTTACGAGTAAAAGTAATCTCAAAACTAATCAAACAAATGTCAAGTCTCAGTAAATTACTCTTGGTCTAGACTACCGGCTATTTTCTAAATCGACAGCCTTTCCTCGTCGTTCGAAATTGATTAGAGCTGTTCGCGGGATCGATGCGGACGGGGACTGATATTTAATTAAGGTTCGGGCCAGCTTTAGTCAGCGGAATGAAATAGGCCACCCGGTCCAATCACGATACTAGGCAGTTCGCTAAATCAAACTTTTCAAGACTGAAAAAATTCGAGTGTTTCTGGTAATACTTGTCTATCTACAAGTAGGACCAGCCTGAGTGTGCAGAGAAACGTAATAGGAGAGTGTGCCTCAAGTTAATTTGTTGAAATAGAAAGAGACCGTGTTTAGAATGGTTTTGTCCACGGTTGACCAGCTCGTTACATAATAGATTGGGAACGAGCGGCGGTCGTTTAATTATAGATATCGATGGGCAGCCGGTAGCGGGAGCGGAGGGTCTCATCAGCACAGCGCTCGTAAGGTAAACACGGTAATTCACCACTGGCAATAATGTTTGAGTGACAAGGGGGCAGCGAGGGTCCCCTGCGCGCGTCTCCGCATCGATCGGTTCGCCAATCCCCCGCAGATACATCGAGATACAATGGGCAATTAGAATCGGTCTAATTAGATCCCGAGCCGAGGCATTCGATAAATCACCGGCCGCTCGACTTGGAAGATAATATCTTCAACTAAATGGATCTTATTCAAGACATTGATTCATGTTAAGATAAAATCTTCCAATAACTGAGTTAGCCATTTTTGTGCAACTGGAAATGATCACTTAAATTTTCTATGTCAGACAAAGAAAATTGAGCTTAGTTATAATACATCGTACTCTCACATTAGACATAAATCATTACAATATACATTTCTAGAGATATACCTATAAAATGTAGCAAATAACAAGTTTCGAAGTTGCTTCAAAAACGATTTGATCAAGCTGAATATTCATTGGTTCTTAGAGTTGATGGCTGGGAGTTTGTAGCCTTAGTTGTCTCTAAGATACACGCAAACTGAGCAAACGCAAAGCAGCAAACTTGAGCTGAGCGTTAACTTGCTGGCAGATTGTAGACGGCCAATTTCGTCTAGTTTGGCAGCTTTGTGCTTGCATACATGACGATCGAGTCCTAGTCAGCCAACCGTTCGTGACATAATTCATTGCTCAAGTAACTTTTCCGTAATATTGAGTTATGAACTACATAATTCCACTAGCATCATCGGCTGCCATTACCAAACTTCTTCAAAGCAACACGGACCTGTATAATTTGTTGTAACTTTAAATTATTTTAGAACTAAAACTCAAGGAGCTTTTTTATAATATTTTTTGCCATTGTTATTTGTTCTTCATTACAAAAACCACAATTTTTTGCACAAAGAAACAAGTCAAGTGAAAACTCTCCACGTAGTTTAGTAGAGTTTGTTAAGTTCACTGTGGCCAGAATCAACATTGGAGAGGCGATAAAGTTATATCTCTTTTACATTTAGTATTCACTTCAGAAGTGGACTGCAAACAAAGAAACAGTACTTACTTCGATAGTTACGTAACCGACGACCAACTTCCTGCTCTATAGGGATGCTGCGGTCTGAAAGTTCAAGTTTTCAGCAAGTGCTTTACATGTTATATGATATTAGAGAAGATCACTACTGAATATTTGACTCGAGATACGACTCGGATGCAATGAAACCACATAGGTAGTGGTAATGCAAATATGTGATGCCTCTGTATGATATATGTATTCCATTTTAATTTGAATAGTTTATTAAGGCGGAAAACTTTGGGCACACTTTATTGTAAAAATACCAGTATCCCGTCAAATACCTCCCCAACATCAATATTTTTACGAAAGATTTTAGTATTAAGTAAGCGCGTCATTAAATACGTATAGAATTCAACTTCTCTGTTCATCTCATCCATATAGTATTAGTTTCCCGAGTGAGAGACAAACTTGCAAACTGTGCAGACTGGTGCAAGCGGGCCGTAGGGGGATGAAACCGTGGCAGGGGGGGGGGGGGGGGGGGGGGGGGGGTCTAGTATGGGAAACAACTCACCCAGAGAAGCTCCGAGTAACTTTCTCCACCAGGCCATCGGGAAAACTTGTGACGTGTTATAATCTTAACGCTACTTCGGTTCAAACAAGTTCACACTGGATAAAACAGTGCATACAGAAGTGCCAGTTACGACCACGTTGTTCACAGCGAATATTACAAAACATAAGATTAGCATAATAAAACTCAAACAAAGAAAACCGACCGTAGTTTGGCAAAGACAATGGCGACTTGTCACATAAAATTGCCTATTTCGGATTGATAAGAGCATTTGCGGGAAAGAAAAGTCGTAAAGTAGAAAGTGAGCGGATTTATTATAGAACATAGAGCGAAGGACACAATAAGACGCGGCTGATTGGTTACCCGAGATCAGGGTCCTTGAGACGTCCGATACAATATTAAACACACACACTCGACTGGCTTTTTTCGCTAGAGAGCCTTCACTTACAGTGTAGGTAGGAATAGGAGATACATCGATAAAGCTCAGCTTCGGGGAATTTCGATCATGACTTTTTATTTATTTTATCTGTGTGTAGCTATAGTTACGTAATAAAATCGGGTTGTTCCTGATTTATCCGATGACGTCTCATTCCAAATCGTCTCTATTACAAGTGTCATATAAAACAGACTTAAAACACATCTACAATACAGACACGTGTAACACCGCAGGGCGCAGCTACTAATACCATATCGTAAAATAAATCGTATTTAGCCAAATGTATCAATCTGATTAGCACACGGTAACATCTACTAATGTTGCCTTTTTTTACCGAATTTTTAAAAATGAGGAAGTAATCAAATCAACTGTATTTATCTCATGTTTGTTGCTCGATTTGTAAGCGAGACGGTTGAAATGATTTGAAAAAATATTTTTTTGTTTGAAAAGACATACTTCACATGAGGTCCAATTCTATTTTAATCAAAATCTATCACTACTACTGGACTTTAACTTTACTGGTTTTTAAATCTAAATATATAACTGAAACAATTGTATCGGCGAGTAACGAATTGAAGTCGGTAATCAATAGACAACATTAAATATAAGACGATAATTCTTTAAAGTGCTACAAGTGGCGGCTTTATCGCTAAAAGACTTGTTGGTATAGAATATTAAGATCAGATCAGCTGTTCAAGTGAGAAAGAAATACGTATAATCTACAAGAGATTTATTTTCAATGTGTGGTGGGTATTTGTTGCTCAGCAAACCGCGGCATGTTTGCCCGAGACCTATATAAAACGTACCTTATCACTTCCAGTTGGGGATCTCCTCAGAGAAGGATTTTATATACTTATTATGTCGCAGTTAGAAACAAAAACACACAACAATGTTAGTTATTGCTATACCGTTTAGTGATTTTCATGCCAAGCCCCTGACATTGAAACATGCAAATGAGGCTAGTCTGGAGGAACCTCTCCTCCATTAGAACATTAAAATTCATAAGAAAACTAACTATGCCGAGTGTTACACTGCGCCCTCAAGTTCCCGTGAGCGAAATTTCAACATAATTCGTACAAATTAGACAACAATCCTCGTTTAAAGGCATTAAGAGAGAGTCTCGCAAAGTTATAATGAAATTCACGAGCAATAAAACTTCCCTTTTGACTAACCCCTAGATATACATTTGGGTGTAGGGTTATCACATTCGTTGGGAAATTTTCGCGTGCATAATTACCACGATGAGCTTATGCATGTGAGATGTGTATAAACACAGAAACTACTAGCAATAATTGTTATGGAAACGTCGGATTGAAACTACAATCACCTATCTCACTTTAAAAACTACCGCGAATACCAGCTTTTTTTTATCCTACACAGCTAGGCCTTTGACCATAAGTTCGTACGACCACGGAAATCAGCGATACTATAGCCCTAGATGGAGCATGCCTAGTCTGGAATACATTGGCTCTCAAGGAAGGCTTCCGGAACACACCGTTAGGTGCTTGGCGTCAGATTTTACAACTTGAGGGTGGTAGGTAGCCAGGCGAGCGATAAGAAACGCCCTACCACCATGCTATGGTTTCCTCTCGACGTTTTCCTTCACCGGTAGCTCAAGCTCGTTTTGCATGTTCCGTGGGATCGAACCTCGTACCTTTTGTACGGCAATCGACCCTACTAACCACTCGACCATCATCGCTACAAAGCTTTTACAAGAACGCAGCGTGATAGCTGGTCTCCGTTAGCAGTTGTGTCGTTAGTTTGAACAGTTGGCAGAGCAATGGTGCAGCCCTAGCCGCGTCAAGTTATGAAACGGGAGCGAAGCCGGCGCGGGCAGCCAGACGAGTGCCAAACTCAGACAAAGAGAGACTAACTTCCATTAAATCTTTTGCAACTAAGTTTGCCGACCCCCTCCTGACTCCTGCTTACAATATACTTTTAACTAACTAAACATAGTGACTGCAAAAACTTTTACAGGTTAGTTAACAAGATAAAACTCTGTTTCGTATCTATCTCGTACCTATATTGACAAAGATTATGAAAGTTAAAAAACTTCCAGTTCAACTTCTGTCGCTAACACGTTTATCATCGTGTGCATATTTGCTTTATTCTTGTGAAAAAATCCACAACTAGTCGTAATTACGATAATTAACCGCTTAAATCTGCTCTACTTTGAATGGCGTGATAAACTTTAACATCCAAACGGCATTTTTGAAGAAATAGATAACATAATCACAATGCGCAATGTTGCCAATTGTTTGAATTAATCAAACTCGTGAGCTGTGGAGAAACCTCACTATACAACAGTGAGGATGATAGGATAAGTTTACTCGGATCGTTGGTAGAGGGAAAATGGACTAAGTTGAGGGTATTTATTGCAATAAATTAATGTAGATAACACAGGGTGCGGCTGATTGCGCACTAAATATTCTAAATAGGTTATCAACATGTTACGAAATGCCATTTGCCGTTATCTCGCACAATAACCAGTTGGCGGCTGAATTATAGCACCGTTCGTATTGGCCATTATTGGTAAAACTGTTTATGGGTGCAATCGTGCGTTGAATTACTCGGCCAAACACAACTAATTAGATCTTTGTGTCATGTTCCATGTTTGTGTCGGAATATCAATTAGATCCCCCGCACACTATTTGAACGATATACGTATTTCAATGTAGGATCCTGTACTGAAATTGTCTTTTCTAATTTTGTGATGCACGACAAGGAGCGTCATTTGTACCTGTCCTAAAGTTAGCGTGATTACAGTAAGTACAAACAACCGCACATTTCGACAAACAAAACAGTTACCAAAACTGTTTCAAAAGCAAACTTCCGTTCAAAAAGTCAATTTGAAATATGTGTTCGCAAACTGCGAAGTTTCCAGTACAATATTTATACTGTATGTTCAACGAGGGATGGGGGTTGGGAGATGTGGAGGAGGGGGGAGGGAATGCCGTCCCAAACTACACCAACTAAAGCAGTTTAAGTTAGTTAAAACTGTTGGCTACTCGGCTCCGTGTATGCCATGTTTTTGACGGATTACACTACCAGCTTACGGAGTTACGTGTAGTGTAGTGTTAGCATACTTATTGCAACTAATACGGGTCCAAGTTTGCGGCAACTTGGCGACACTCTAGATACGCTAGACTTCAACTTTGTTCAGTTTTAACAGACTGATAGAGTTTATAATTTATACTGAAGATTTCGAAACTACTTAGCTCTAGGGTTTTACTTAACTTATTTCCACCCCATCTTTCATGACGTAATCGTATAACACAACTTATGTCATTCTAGCGTCATACCATACGCTCAATACATGTACATACAATCAAACAGCCTTTATTTTTAAACGATATACCTATCAAGTGTATGGTTTTATTTGTTTATATTAGTTGAACTCTTCCAACATCTTTAATACATAAAGCAATCGTTAAAAATAGCTTGAACAAACCGTACCGTTTTAAACTTTAATGTCAGAGAGAACTAATAAATACACCTAACAACAAAATGTAGGGCGCAAATATTTTACTATCCCACTTCCAGACATTCAATAATAACCGTCAAAAGCTTCGTGCGCTGTAATTAAAAAAAACCCGATCATTATTTGTGGATTTATTTACATTTAGTAGCGCGCGTAAATAAAGCGCGCCCACACTCATTGATATCGAGCTAGCGACACCCTGTCTGTCTGCCTTCACAACTCACAACACAACAGCTTACTGACTATAACAATAACACAGGATATCACCTGAAGGGCGAGGAAATACGAGTTACACAAATACTACACAACGGCTACTATAAATACGAGTGTGTGTACGAGATAAACTTAATTGGAAGATACGTGTAACATCATATCACACTAATATTATAAATGCGAGTATGTGTGTGTTTGTTACTCCTTAAACCTCAAACGGTTGAACGGATTTGTATGAAATTTCGCACCAGGATAGCTTATGACCTGGATGAACATTGGCTACTTTTATGCTGGAAAATGTAGTGTTCCCGTGGTATAATTAAATTTGCGAGCGCAGTTAGTAAGCAATAAACGTACAAACTATGTGACGCATGCATTGTAGTGCCTACTAGATTTAATGCGTAATAATTTGTACCCTACCCTATAAACCTACCTTCACTCTAGCCACACAAGAAAGTCCGAATCATAATAAAACGATGTTTGCACTTTGTATCTGTAGTAAAAATATGTATATGATGTGATAAATTAAACTTGAGGTTAAATACAAAATATAAGTCTAGTGTTTAGCTGGTGACTCATAGCTTAACTTACTATATAGTGTACCTACTTACTCATAACAAGGACTTTGCATCGTATTTAGTCTTTTAAGTACCGTGTATAGGTTAACACTATTTTGTAAATCAATATTGTCAACATTGCATAATACAACGTTGTTGATGCATGTTATGTAAAAGGTTTCGTGAGTATTTTTTTTTAATTCGTGAGTAATTCGTTATACATTTTGTGGGTGGTTAATATCAGATATTTAAAATTCGCATTCAATTTTAACATTTCGAACAATGATAAATGCAGTAAATATTGGTAAAGTGAATATTGACGGAGATTTGAGCATCGGCTTTTTAAATGCTAGTCTTTGATATCAAAGCTTCTGAAAGCAATAAGATGCTAAACCTTGAACTATGAAACCGATCTGGAATTTCGGCCCACAAGTTTGAACAATCTGACAACTGCACACCCCGTATTGCAGGGTAATTTACTTATGTGCCAAGAAATTATCACTCTTTTACATTTAAAAATCAGATAAGGTTACCTCGCCAAACATTTCGTATAACGTTGCACTGACAATTATTGTTATGGTTGAGAGCTATCGAAAGCCAACAAGAAATGGCAATAAGTTTCGATAGCTTCTTTTATATTGACGGTGTTGACGACTAATCAAGGTACAGCACAGGCGATCATGCATGAAACAAACGAATACTAGACGAGTATGTACAATGTGCATATGCAAGTCCGCATGTCCTTCCAGTAGACGAGGCCCACTCGTCTAGTGCATTCGTGTATGGTATAGTGTGTAAGTGGGGCAGAGCCCTAGTGGAGCGAGCACGGGAGCGGCTGCGGGAGGCGGTCGTTCGATCGCGGCGACGCGCTGAGGTCATTCACCCCGCGCTGCCCACCGCGCCGCCGCTCATGTCGTGTTACCATCTTTAGGGGACGAGGAATCGGGACACAGAATTAATGAAAAACATGAAACTCACTCTCATCACTCTCATTATAAACCCGCCTTTTTACGGTTGAAAAGCTAAGTTGCTAGCACAAATAACCTATTTCGCATCATCTACTCTAAATAAGGATATTGAGGTACCTATACCGTCACCGCTTGCAGATCGTTAGGTAGATAGATATGTATAGCCGCTTTTACACACTTTTATATCCAAATTTTACTTAGGTAGGTACATACACCAAAATTGTCGTAACTCAACAAGTCAATTTTTGAAATTGATATTGTTCTAAAATCGCTATTTCAAAACTGGTCGTAAAACGTATAAAGTAAACGTCGTAGTTTATATGATTGATGATGACATTCAGGCCGTCATCAGCCTTGCAGAATGAATACCATCCTGATCCGGACAATCGCGAATATCATCCTGGGACATGTAGGTATTACCATTGTTCCGTTAAATCCTTTCAATGAGGTGCATAACGCGAACACGGACGAGCCACCGTGCAAGTGCAAGCAAGCCGGCCGGCATCGGCACGCCGCGCCGGATCAGACCCGGGCCGGCTGCATTCTAACCGCGCTTCATTACTTTCCACTCTGCGGCCTCGCTCGGTAAGACTGTCCGATCAATAGAGCTGTCGTTATCGCCATTATCGGCTCGTTGAGCCGCCGATCGGCTTATGAATGAATAGAACTGTCTACGGTAACCATTTCGAGTTTGTTTTGTCCATGTTTATTCATGCTATAAGTTTTCGTAATCTAGTCTTTTTGGTACTGGAACACTTCAAAGTTAAAACGTGCTCCAGTAACAAACTTTCTTTCCCGTGCCAGTTCCGAAACATAACGACCGTTTTCTTTCGAATTTGAACAGAGTCAACTGTAGCAAAAATTCAATTAACTTCTGTCAGCGCTCTACTTTTCATTTGAGAGTATCTAAAATCCAATTATCTTCCAAGACAGCCCGCGAAAGAAGTTTATAATATTAGATAAAAAACTTCAAATGTCTCGGTTTTGTCCAGTATATTCTAAAGGCACGAAGGGAAAGGCAGTTAGTTGTCGAGGCCTATAAAGGGCAACTTTCATCGATCGATCTCATTCCACGAAATTGTTGGCTATGTTTTGCGGTTACTTGCCTTTACTCGGAAACAATATTACTTTCGTGTTGTTTAACTCAACATACTCGTAATTTAGATTGTTTTGAAATAGCGATTTTAGAAGAATATCAATTTTAAATATTGACTGGTTTTTTTTTATCTTTCGTAAAATCGTTTTTTTTTTCAATAAAAAGTATCGTTACTTCTAATACCTCCAAGGATATGTGTACAAAGTTTCATGATGATCGGTTAAGTAGTTTTCGTGTGAAAGCATAACAAACTTACATTCATATTTATAATATTATATTATAGTAGGGATTTACAAACTTATTAAACAACTATAGTACCCTTACCTCATTCGTGTCTACCAAATGATTATTCATAGTTACCGTCCGAATCGATTTGGGCGTAACGTTCACACATAACAGTTAATAGTAGTACTTACTATATACTATGAGTCAAAACATAGTAGGTTTCAAAATCTCATCATTATCACCTGCAAATTTCCCACGAGCACCGCTACGTGTCGCCAGAGCGGCTAGTTTACAATAATTTGGCCAATTTCAGAACAAAGGTAGAGTTGTATAGGCGTTATTTGTTGGAGCACCGCTTTTGTGCCGGCGGACACTGCACCCGTCGCACTCGTTTTGTTTTCACGTTCCGCCCACAGTGAAAATAAAAAGTTTTTTGCTCGATACAAAACCTTCCAAAACGAGGGAAACGACTCGCGGCGATTGCAACTGACAAAAGCAAAAACATCGGTCGACTGGCTTCCGCAACTTGGTGAATTTAATTTGTTTGATAAAATTATAGGTTTTATCTTCAAGTTCCACTCCACATGACACATAGGCCTAATTTCTATATTCCAATTCAGTAAAAATGTTGAGACAATTCCTAATTAAATCATAAATTTAGGATATTCAATAACCATAAAGTTTCCACATTTACGCAAATACGAGTAATCTACTATGCAATAAAGATAGGAACGCGCACTTGTGCAATATTTATGTAGAGCAACTCATGCAAATGACACATGTATTACATCTGCTACTATGTAGAAACAGGTTTACAAACATTTTATTGTACGTCAAACCAGTCATTTAATAGATAAAACGATGTATAATTAGTAGTGATTATGACACGCTTAAAGCCTCTTTAATGATATAGCGTTTTTGCTACATTTGAGCTGAATTCTCACAATTTTATTGTGTCACTGCATCGGAGAATGCGACGCAAACATCGATACGTATATGTAATCTAGTATTGCTGCGTAAATATGTCAACCTAATTGTCTTCTCTATTGTATGGATTGTTACATAACTTGAATGAATCCATGATCAAAGAATGCTAGCAAAAATGAATTTAAGTACAGTCAGAACCACAACTAACTTGGCAACGATGAGTTAGGATGCGTAATGTGAAGCTTTAGGTCACCGACTACTCGTATAATAATAAAAATGGGTGCGATGCTAATTTTTATTATATAAAAACACATTCCACATTTTTAAGGTCGGATTTCCTTATTATATTCAGGTACCGTTGCAGGTACCAGAATATAATAAGGAAATCTGACCATGCAAACTTTTTCCAACTAGTTCAAGTTTACAGTTTCTTACACATCAGCATTTCTCCGAGCGAGTGCTAAGCGGAAGCGTTGGTTTAAAATAAACAATTTCCACAACACAGCGAAGAGGCGAGGTGGTAAAACGCCGCACAGCAATACGTTTCGTTTTCGCTACAGAAGCGATGCCAACGCGCAACTAACGCGCGACTGTATCGATGCAAACACGCGACTGTGTTGGATGACATCGAGGAGAGAACGCATCCAATATTGACGCTGCTGTCGTTGCCCACGCTTTGGCTGCTTACGAAAAACCAACAAAAATGACAACGTGACTAATGTTGCCTCAACGGAGTCCATTGTAACTGTAGCGTTCGCATGCATTTTTGTGCCGTAACCGAATTGCGTTTGCATCGCGACAGAAGCGCGACAGTATCGCGTTTGCATCGCGACATATTATCGTGGTGTGGTGGGCGAGGGCAAACAGCTAGCGACCGCATCGCGACTGTACCGATGCGATCGCGCGACAGCATCGCTACAAAAAGTCGCCGTGGGCGAGGGGCCTTAGCTTTGCATCAGCATTCCGCAGCGCGAGCTGAGCGGAAGGGGCGGCTGTCTTTCAATATTATTATTGCCTAGAAACCCGCTGCATTCGCATTCGTCATGCTGACTCTACTTTGTTCAATAGGGGTGCCGTTAGAGTATGCAACAGTTCTTACTTTGTTTAAGAGTGGAGCAGCGGTCGCTCGTTTCGGTAAAATAAGCACCAAATTAGTGCAGAACTTTTTCTTTCCTTTGTTTTTCGCTATTTGATTAGGCCTGATTTCCTAGTATTTTTCAATGAAAATATATGTATCTATATTGAAAAGTTTGCACTTGGCCTCGGCTGATAATGAAAAAAAAACAATTTATTTGTTAAAGATTAGTAACTCGGAGCATTGTAGCAGCCCTATACCGATAACGTAACATTGGAACCTACTTACAACGAATTGCCAAACGATTTGCTGAGCGAGTAAATTATGAGCAAAATGTACTGCGGCAATCGCCGACATTGCATTTTTATAAATGCCATAGTAAAATACTGTTGTCATTAATAAGATGGTATATACAAAATATTTAGTGTTTTTCCGCCTCGTCTTGATGTCAGCGTGAGAAATCGAAAAATATTTTTGTTTTTGTGGTGTGGTTCCTCCTCACCACCGCCACACCTCACCTTATTATTTCTCTTTTTCTCAGTATCCAACTTCGCGAGCGCTCACTTTCGAGCGAGCGCTTGAAGAGTCAACATCTCCTGAGGATGCCTTGTGCTAAGGCGAAACACGTGTTGACTCCATCAATTATCACTGTTGTCATTCCTAGCTGTGGCATTGTTCAGTGTAAAGAATTCATGGTTTATAATGATGACGTAACAAATTCAGTTAATTTTAGAATTGATAAATACTTCAATACATTTATAGTTAAATTAGTTTATACGATTGACAGTAGGAAAATAATTTTATAAGCGTCGAAGGCGTATGACAACAGAATCGTAACAAACAACGGCAACAGTCTCAACCGAACCGACACGAGTATCTCTCTAACAAGCAACATTTTGGTGGAGCGAGCTAGGGCAAAAGACACACACTACTGGTTTATTTTAGTCAAAAAACATTTTTTTTTCCTATTCAACTAGATCACAATGGATGGTGTATGTATGGTAAGTGACCCAGTTAATGAAGACATCTTCAGTCACCTCTTCATTCCAAGTACTTTTAAATATCCTTCCTATCCTCTTATGTCTAACGTCACATCAAAATCAATGCTTATTCAAATTCGCTATAAATACCTACCGGCCTATCACATAAAATGCTAATCACTTACAATTAACATGACAACCCGCACATCACACAGAGTTCCGTCACATGACTTAAACATGCGGAATTATGAATCCCGTGTATGTACCAGTTTGATGTATTACCGAGCTCATTACACTTTGGGCTTGGGAGATCAAAGCATTGACGTGGGCATCGTGTTAGCATATATGTAAGTACAGTCGTTAAGCGTTTGAAGTGAACCGTTAAGTGAACGGCCACACCAAGCCACACGTACTATGATTAAGAATGAAATAGATTAATGAAATATATGTTGAATGCTAACTACTCCTATAGTGAAATAATTATGTAGTTGTACCTTGATAATAAACAAATACTAAACTAAAGGCTATATTAAAGCTAGCAAGCGAGTAGTAAGTAACAAATTATCGACATGTCTATATAACCCTATATACTCATATATACTCAAGTACAAATCATAGATTAACAACTAATTCAGCCAAAAGCAGAAAAATACACACACCAAAGCCAAAATACAGTGCAAAGTTTACGAAGCGACAACGTCGCCGAACTGAGGGCATGTTATTTGTAAACGAATTTTCCAAGACCATTTACGGACCAGCCAGCGAGATTTCAATAAAGATTTGACCACACGTTTGACAAACAAATCAATCATCCCAAAAGCAGAGAGCTGCACACAACACACACAAAAGCAAACACAGTCCAAAGTGCAAATTTACGAGCAACGTCGTTGAACTGTCATATTTTACGTTTTAAAGCACCACGAGACCAAGACTCATATACCTATATGTATGAGCTATAGATAGATATAGCAGCATAGATAGTCGTATATCAAAGAAAATACTAGTCATAGCGGAGAGAGCAAAGATCGCGTCTATGCAACTAGCTCTAGGCGATGGCACAAGTATTCTCTCCAAGCAGCCAGCAAGAGCACGAGGTCTCGGGTCAACGCACAGGTCACGCAAACGCCAACCAAAGCCTCGTGTGTACGTATACGAACGTGCTTGTTAGTGTTTCGTTAGCTAGCTAGGGGCAGCGGCGCGCGTTGCAGAAATAGAAGGCTAATATATGTTTCGTCTTAGAATAACCGTCATAGCCAGATAGAGATAAATAAAATACACACTTATATACGAAAATAAGTTCAGTTACTCACTGACTTTGGATGGGTTTATGATTTTCGCAGCAAAAAAGAAGTTATCCCAAGGACGCCAAATGAGTTTGATTCGATATTTAGGCGTATTTATTAATAAGATACATATATATACAAAGTACTTTAATTTAAAACACCTTTAACCGTGCGAGTTACTAAAACCGCTAAGAACTATATCCTTTTCTATCGCGAAAAAAGGCAAAACATCCACCGAGACAGGTGGACCGAATGTAAATTCGAACAAGTGCTCGAGCTGAGCAAACGTTTCCAACTTACAAATAAGTTTAAATAAATCTGACGTGAACGTGCAGTAGACACCCCTAGTATCAGTAAACATGGAGAGCCAACATTACGTACGTAGCTATTGTTACGAAGTGCGGAAGTACACGACTTTTCTTTCGCACGAAGGGGAGGGATGGTCCCTCGGCTGTTCAGATTTTTCGTAAATGGGTCGCACGATTCTATGAAATATAACCGCAATATTGAGCGTTGTTTGCGACTGCTTTCCGTCTATATTGAACACATTTTTCTTACTAGTAATGTTTATATTGTTTATGGTGGAGATTCTCATTCGTTGTCAAATTTCTGTGACTTGCTTTGTAACTGTGACGTTTGGTAACTTTGTTCCAATCGTTTTCTATATGTTAAAAGCATCGATGTACATGTACTAGATGCGTACTAACCGCCTCAATGCATTGCTGCTTCTCTTAAGACCACAGCCATTACCTCAGCTCACTTCAAATCAGTGCCTGGTGTGAGGCCAAGCGAGCGAAAGCTCTTCAAAAATACTTTGAAATGGGTAAATGCGTCGTAAAAGTATGTATGTGACTCATTCACTCAAAAACATAACAAATCCAGCGAGGTTATACTTTCCACAGGTAATTTTATTGTTTATGTATGCATATTAATGTAAATAAAGCAAAACTCAAAACCAAAAAATATTAATGTAATTCAGTATTTAGTGTTGCCCTTAAAAACATCGGGATGTGTTCCCACAATAATGGGAAAATATCAATGCATAAAATAAATTACTTAGTTACATCTGTTAAAATAAAATATTAAGGGATTAGTTATTGTATTTGTTTGATTTCCTTTTTTACGTAGAAAACTTTGACGCTGAAATACCTTGCAAAAAGTCCTTAGGAATGATGAGGAATGTTTTCAACGAAATTTAGAATAATTTTCTACAAAGTAATTTGAGAAAACCCTAATTTAGTCTAATAAGTGGAATTTGGTGTACACCTCCTTTTAGGAAGACCCGTGCCCAGCAGATGGATGCCATGAATAAAAATATTTATTTGGTTACATTACAAGATAGAAATTCCGGTTATCTCGTACTAAAATACTTTCCGTCAACATTAATTGTGCAAACTGCCAGATTGTAGAACTTGCCAACAGTTACTCTATTTTCAGATATATATAATGTTTGGTCTTTTTCAAGTCCAAAATTGAATTGTTTTAAATTGGTTTCTTCTATGCAAGCATACAAACATACTACAGCTATATCGTAGCGTGCTACATCATAGGCCACTTCGTCGCTTTAAATCGGGCGAGTTGCAGACAATTACAAACATAAAAAAACATATAAAAATAAGTCTATTTAATTTTCTTTAGGGTAAAATTTTCTATGGTAGGCAACACTAACCCGCAGCGAATGTTCAACTGCGCGTCACCAAAACGGTTACACTTTTAAGTAAGGAGGTTTTCTACTAATATATATGAAATACTTTGTTTAAAAGTATGTAGAGATAAATTCAATCGAGTTTCACCTCATTGACTGCGTTTGGTCGCACCGAGGCTGTAATTTGTCATAGGCTGTACGTGCAGCTGTGGTAACAAGCATCCAACCTACCGACAGGTGATTTCACAGTCTCACAGCAATAATTCGAGTAGACATTACACACACAAACCTACCAACCAACCGTAGACGTACTTGTATTGTTGCTAAGCGGCTCGGTTCGTGGCCAGTCGCGCTCTCGTGAAAGCGAATGAAAGCGGATCGCTTTCCAGACGCGCCAGTTTGTGTTCTCGTTAGCGACATGGATAATTCGTCAGCGTTATCGTTATGCGACACTCAGGGTCGTTAAAAATCGAAACATTTTATATATTCTAATAATTACAACAGAAATGCAGAACTCGATAGAAGTAACAATTCAAGCATATCGAATATATATCTCAAGTAAATCTGACAAGCTTTTCTCAAGAGCAACGAATAGGTTTACCCACACGTTCATTTATTGATAATAAACACGTGAAGGCACTACGAATGACCTAAAAACGTACGTATACTACAACCGTACTACGTACAAAGCTACGTAGTACGGTTGGGCAAAGCAGTGGGCGTCTACAAAATAATAATCCTTTGAATTATTCCCATTATTTCACGTAATTTTTTTCTAACCTTGGTCCACATTATTCGCACTGCGATAACTTGAAGATAGGGGTCCACATTTGGCTGACATTGGGATTACAAAGTTACCATACACGTGCATAAGTTCAGCGAACTCGAGATTCACAAATATAAATCGTGGCTATGACCCTATTCGAACGATGATAAATCTTTATACGCGACACGCGTAGATACGTCAAGCCCATGAGTGCTTAAATGGAACAGACAATTACGAGTATCTTGTTCTCAAAATGCCTTTTCTTCAAACAATTTAGCAATTTATTATTATGCCAAGCGATTACGGTGATATTGCTTAGTTTAGGTTGGAAGGTGTTTACTTTAATTACTTGCATCTACATAGCAAAACCTTAAGTTTTTGACAAATCGGATCGCTCTAATGATAGTGTTTTTGGGATGTCTTTATGAGCTGTCTTTATTTCCAGTACACAGTTCATCCGCTGGAAAGTAGGGCTTTTAGGCTTGTGGAGAGACAATGTTAGGGCGATGTGATAGTTGCTTTACAAACTCAATTTTCAACTTATATTGTTTTTTATAGTTGAAAGCTTGATGAGACAGTCCTACTTTTAAGTCGAACAACAGGCATACACATCAAGGGAGATCAATCGCCCTGATTGCTGACTATTCAAGATGTTTTTTTTCATTGCCGCGTGTGTTCGGGCAAAATGCATATCGGATGAAGCACGTGCAAGGTTTTTATTTTATTTTGCACTACGAGCCCCGACGAGTAATACTTCGTCGAAATCAGATCGCGTTTATGAAGTTTAAGTGTTCAGATGATATCGATATATATATTTCTTTGGAATATATATATATATATATATATATATTAACTTGAAAAGAAATCCATCACTCTATGTAAGTACGAATCGAATCGAATTATAAATTGCCTTTTGATTCAGGAATCTGGATCAATCTCAGCAGATACTTGTCGCGGAGAGGTAAACGCCCTGCCGAACGACCTCCAACCAGAATTATTTTACATATTCGATGTGTCTTCGGAATCGGCGACGCGTGGTGAGCTCGATGGCTCTAAAGGGGGATTTAAACGACGCAGATAAGCCGAACAAAGAGCCCGGGATCGACGGCGACCGGTGCCTCGACGGGACCACGGAGTTAGGTCAATTTAGAAATCAGGTTTCCCACGAATTCCATTGGACTGGTTAGAGTGAATCAAGTTTGCGTCAATTTCGATTTAGTTACCGATCTGTGCAAAAAGAGAGCCCTCAGAATTTATTTTTAGTGATAAATCTTCCAATTCTCTCTTTTATCACTGGCAAAGACGAATCGATCGAAACCTTTTCGCCTCCAACCAAATTACACGAGAGAGGAAAATCAAAGCGGGTCCCTGATTAATGTTGTCACGATAGACATTTTTCACGGCCTTTTATTAGGAAACGCACGTCTTCCAATTTCCCTTAGCTCCGCTCTCGTGAAAGGGTGCCGGTCTTTCGAGTTGTATACGTAAAGGCTTTTTTTATGGACGGAATTAATGGAAGATAATTTTATTGGCCGGACGGGGGAGATCTCACGCCGAGAGTCGACACGCTAAATCACGTTTATTAGGTACACGGATATAAAACTTGAATAACGACTGATCTTGATCAGTCAACCGGCGAGTGGAGGCTTCCAGTACATCCATGGGTTCATTCAACCACATTGCGTCACAAACAACCTGTAAAAAAAAGGCCAAGGCGATAAATTTCGTAACTATTCTTAGTCGCTACGGGTTTTGTGTGTAAACAACGATTAACGTGCGAGAACGCTGTTTGATTTGATAAACGTTACGAGATTGCAGTAAATATATATTGAACTGACGCGTCTGAATCTACACGTGTTGACGTCAACAAAGAGGCGACTGTCCCCATGTTCGATTTCGTAGTGCCTCTTTGCAGCAAAAACCAGTCTGTGAACATTCACTAATACTGTTAACATTGTATTCTCATCGCCCAAGAGACGCAAAAGCTCTTAACAAAATGTGCTTGAAGTTGTTGTTCCCAACGGAAATGCCTTTAGCGTAAATGGTGGGATGAACACTCCACTCCGGCAATATTACCATAGGAATGGCTCTAGTTTGTGCAGATTATTACATTACGGTCACTGTAATGTTGTACGACCGTGCGGATTATTATGAGAATTATTTGAATTACGTCTTTGTTAACCGTCCTAAGAGTACTTATTCAAAATAAAAATGTAGTTTATAGATGTGTTTTTATTCAAAATTGATACTACTTAATGTCAAGCAAACTTCTAGTATCTGAATAACCGATCACAGTTAACTTAAGCGATCGTGAGGCTATCTATATGTGTAGCCAATTAAATTACACGCCATCAGGTTGACTTCTAGCGGCACGATTGAACTTTCTCTTTTTATAATGTAATCAATCAAGTTAAATTCCGCCACTTATTTATATACTACTAATAGTAGACATCCGGAGCCATCGTTATTTATTTGCCCATCACGAAATAAGCCTTCCGAGACGTTTCCATGGAAAAAATTGCATCGCGTCGTCGGCGGAAAACATCAACAAACATAGGCACTACTTCCTCCCATGCAAGCCGGCCGGCATCCGCTCAGAGCGACCATTACCCCACCTGCCGTATATAATAATACAACATTATATCTTGATAAGAAGCCCTTTGAATAAATTACAGCTCCACTAATATGTCCTCCTACAACAACGCGTAATAAGGACACTCCGTGTATGCTCGCTAAATTAAAATTCGGTACGTAAATTATGCTTCCCAGAAAAATATTCGGTGTCACGTTTTCCATAAATTTTTCGTACCTTGACTTTGAGTTGATCCGAGAGATTTCCCCGGGGCACTTTTTCTCACAAAATGAATTCACCAACTTTATTAATTTTTTTGCGTACCTCGGAGATTGTGTACAACGGAGCCGATTATATTTCAGATGTCGAATTTCGGCCACAGATGATCTTACTGAAGCTCCGAAATTAAAGTGAAAAAAATATGTATGTATATAGGTTTGATTTATTTAAACTGCAATGTTCATGGTATATTTTTCATGTACATTGGTAAAGTAAGACGAGCGCTGAATATAATACGCAGTTTATTTCTTGCAAAGTCACTCGAGTGATTTTACGCTGCAGATGTTCATAGAAAGCGGACGGAGCGAGCGCATGCAAAGAATGCTCATTTGCGTTTACTCACGTCTGGAGACGGTCATTCACTCCACAGGGACCGTGCCACTAAGCAATACTACACTGTATAAAATTTTACGATTGCAGTAGTACAAGTTCGAATACAAAGAAGTCGGGGACCGCTCTAAAATTTTACACGCGAGACACGGTGTTTAGCCGAACTAGTTTCCAAGTTATGAATATTTTTGAATGGATATGGGGTCCGGAAAGGTGGATGACACGCGTCGTATTTGTGTCGTATACAATGGTTCGCTTGAAAACGGCGAATGTAGCGCTAGTTTAGCAAGTTTTAACAATGCTCTCCTCTCTGTTACTTTTATGACATAAGAAGGTTTAAAGCGCTGGTTAGGCTGCGTACAGTTATGTAGGTTCTTATGTTATGAAACCTAAAACTAGAACAGGAGATATAACAAAAATTTTAGTATCAGAGTTAAATATTTTAAGCGTAATGCAAACTAAGATACGTTTGGTTATTAACCTCGTTCAAGTTCGGGATGGTGCTTCTAAACTACTGTCACGACGTTTTCGATTACAATAACTAGGTAGTTACGAGATATACCTAGTTTATTTAATTAGGTCATGTCATTACATAATTAGACATAGAGGATTTATTACAGGATTACATAATAATTCTTCAAGTATCGCAGAAGATAAAACTCTGATATTTGTTAAGTAGAGAGAAGTCAGTGCATCCGTAGGTATTTTCCAAGGTTGTCTATTTTTTGCGACCGCCTCTTTTATCCTTTTATGTTGTAGAGAGTCAACGAACTCTCATAGAACTGGACTTGTCATCAGTACTTTTTGTTCGTTGAGATACGTTCCAGATTTTAGCAATCGCAAGCGTTAAAAAAAAATCTAGAAAAATTAGTACATAATATTGAAAATTTATTATGATAGGTATTCTATGTAATTTTTTTATTTGGAGAGAGTTAAGGTACATAATTATGTTGCGTCATTTTATTTTGTTATTAACATTGATAATAATTAGCTTCATTAAAACCGACTACGGAACGACGAAGCCAAAGGGAGGGGGGTTATAATATTTAAGCTTCTGAAAGTAACACGGATGAGAATTTATGAATACTACGAAACCCAATTTTCTGTATTTCTGGCCTGCATTTTTATGAAGTTTATCAATTAGAAATCATTATAATAAAAAGATTATTATATATATATTATTATAGGAAGCGTTATATGCATATTTACGTTAAACTCAGTCACCGGGAAAATCCAAGCTATTTGTGTAAATATTTCAATGTAAATGTTCACCTTCTAGCGAATTAACGTGTACACATTTCGTTGGCAACAGAGCGGTTAGGCAATACTATAACATATATAGTTATTTGTTATGTGAGTATATCGCGTTAGTTTGGGAGCACAACCAAGTGACTTACGCGTTTTCCTGTTTACGTTATATTTCCCGTGTGAAAGGCCCTTGGTAACACAATCCGGGGTGTACAGTAGGGCGCTTCGTACGTCTGTTCCACCCTCACGATAGAGAAGGGTCGCCATTATCGATATTCGACAGTCAGCTATCGACATTTCCATGACGGCTGAACTTGAACTCCTATGTATGTATGAATTTGAATTAAAGATACACCTGTGGCTTATGCATAAGATTTGTAATGCATAAGATCAATACCAGTTTATAGTTTGATTTGGTTCGTGAATATGTATTGCTATTCCTTTACATCAGATTTTATCGTCGATATATTTTAGATTTTATGCCAAAAATTAAAGAAGGCAAAAGTCATTATCGAAGCATGTTGGAAAAACGATTAGTCTTCCTTACCAAGAAAACACCGCATGATTGTACCATTAAGACTTAAAACTGCTCAATCCTAAAAGTAGTACACAGTGTATTTATCTAATTTACCGTCACTCTTTTGGTTGAATTACACTCCACATCCTAATGAGATAGATACTTTAATTTACTTATCAAATATTGAATAACTAAGCGTAGGGGGCGATCTGATGAACCTCTCACGCACAAAAGGAAAGTGCGGTATTCATGTACATATACAAAATATTAAGTACATCGTAAACGTGCGCAAGCCTGCAAGCTATTTGCAGACTGCTATACAACTTGCATATGGACGTAATAACCGGAGGCAACGGTGAGACAGCAGGCGTTTCACAAAACTACACGAATGTTACTCGGGTGTTAAAAGCGTAATTTAAAATGTAACTGAGTTGTTTTATTGCAGATGAAATATAAAGAAAGATGGTTGCTCGTTATAAGATCACACACTCAAACACGCCTGTTTTCGTGGCCGTATTTAGTAAAACGAATAATTACTTCTAAAATGACAAGGGTGTACACCGTCAACATTCATTATTAATCAGGCCTTGACTTGATCACAAATCACGATCAAGAGTTAAAAAGAACAATCCAGTAAACAGATTACATTAACGTATACATTATGCTGTAACTTCAACTATCAGTAGATACTCGCATTTTAAATTACCCTGATAATTTTGAATAGCTTAAGCAAACTTATTTGAATACGTCAGCATAATTATATAATTGCATAAGCAATGATACTGCAAATAGAACATCAAGGTCGAGTCCAATGTGATGTAATTATTGCCTATACAGAAGTGTAATACGGAATATGCTAGTGTGTAGTAGGTATGATCGATTTTCCTGTTAGGGAGTCGTGTCGCGTCAAAATTGGAGCAAACGAAGCCCTCCTACTACAATCCTGCTCAAGATTAATGGAATTAGTTGAGAACTTATCGGAATTGGATTTGACAATGGTTTTTGCTTGTTCAGCCGTTGGTTTAAAGCCAATCGTTCGAAAGTAAACCTCGCCTTATCGCGTTTGAAAAATTACTACAAGTCTCAAGTTCTTTAAGTATATCAAGTTTTTTAGAAAGAATGTATGACGCAAGTTGCACAGAGCGGTGATGACAGACTTCATGCTACCTAGCATTATTCCTATATTTAATCGTAAAAATATTTTTGCAAGGAGTTTCAAGACAATGATCACCTTGTATTGAAGAACAGATAGTTTCTTCTTCCTTTTACTCGCAATGAACTAATAACATAATTATTTTAACCCATCACAATTATTAAGTATACACTTGCATACATAATAAATATATGTCCAAAAATAATGTTTCTTCATTGTATGATGCCGTCTATTGCCGTTATTTCAATATAAAATAAGTAGGTATTCGTCGGGCAACATACGCGTCATGGTATGTCTATCTACGAGTATATTATATTGACACATGCAGATATATTGTAGCGGTATAGTAATAACACAGCAGGTTATACACGATAAAATATCGGAACTGATAACGATGATAAGATATCGAAACAGCAAAATGAGAAATTATTTTATAAATACGAGACGTGTTCTAACGGGTAGGTACGTAATGTAATATGAATATATAATATCAAAATGAATTAAAAAAAATAATAAAGCCTCTTTAGAAAAATAATAATTAGAATGTATTTATCTAAAACAAAATGTACATTCATTAAAAATATATTTCTAAATAAGGATTCAACCAGTCGTTATATTTTGAGAATAATAAGCATACTTATTATTCTCAAATATACAACCTCAATAAAAAAGGTGACCAAAACATGTTGCCTTATCGCTAAAAATATCTCTTCTTCACAAGAAAATGTTACGTACCCTATATAACTGATCGTCATCAGCACACATCAGCACTCGTATAGGTATGCAAATCTCAGCTCAGAATTTTGTGTTAAAATTCGCTCAATATTCCACAAGTATGCATTATTAATGAGATCATATTTAGACAAATTCCATTGGCCTTGTACAAGTTATACGCCAGTTTTCGGCATCACAACACCAAACTATCTGCGTTTCTATACTTTGTTGAAAATGAAGGTCAGATTGAAACACCGCTCTGCGCCGGTGAGGTCCTCTGATGATTCAACGTATGAGTTTTTTAGGTAAAGTCTAACAGACGACCTACGAATTATAAGATCTGCATTGTAGATTCTATCCCCATTTTTAAAAAACTAGGATAAAGCTTTATAACAATATAGTGCTCTACTACTTAGTTTACTCGTACTTACTGCATGAATAATGGCTTAATAATAAAATAAGTCAAATATTAGTTAGGATATTTTCAAATTAGTTATAGTAATGAAGAAGAACATCTAAGGAATGTGAAAAATAAAATAGCTTGTCTGATAAACATATCAGCTAAAACTAACAAAAACTGGCTAAAATTGTCAACAGTTAATCAGCAAATCGGCAAAGCTGCCAATCAGGTCGATAAATAAATATCTGATAGAGCAAATGGGAGTTCCCAAGTAAACCAACATGACACCGATAAAGTAATTACAAATTCTATAAAAATATTTGTATGTTGAGTCTCTATAACTTTTTATGCAAGTATATATCCGGCCTGTCGCGGTCGGATGGCAAACGCCCGGATGGACTCACTCTCGTTCCGTGGCAGAAAGGCCGATGTCTCATATGGGATGCCACTTGTGTAAGTACTTTTTCATCCTGTCATCTCTCTGCCACCCAAAGAACCTGCTGCAGGAGCAGAATCAGCCGCGTTGAGTAAACACAACAAGTATTCTGCTCTTGAAATGAGTTCATCCCTTTTGCTGTTGAGACAGCAGGTCCGTGGGGCTCTGAAGCGAAAAAGTTTGTTGCGGATCTGGGACATCGTTTGCGGAACTGTGGGCGCAATCCCCGTTCCGGTCAATTTTTTGCCCAACATATATCGTTGGCCATTCAGAGGGGGAACGCTGCTAGCCTGATGGGTACGTTTGGGCATGGGGACTCTTTAATGTTAACGTGACCTTATATGGGTCAAAATAATTTGTGACTTCCACTTAGTAATTTAATCTTACATTAAATATATAAGTATTATAAAATCTGAATTGTTATCGACTAATGCAAGCTGCTTCTAAATCTCTAAAACACAAAATGTGTAAATGTGCAGTTTTACAACGATAACAGCGAGCACAAAGTATGACACAATCTCTTGAATCATCCGGACACAAGTTGTTAAATCAAAATGCGTCTTGACCTCTAATTCAAAGTTATCAGTTTTATTCATATTCGTATAGCACATAAATTGATGTATCCGTTTGTTGCATTGCATTTACCTATACATATAGATATTTCATTATGTAGCATGAAAATGTTGATTTCCAATATCGACAAACAGGCTTGAATAAGCTAAAAGCCACTTTGTTAGCAAACACAACTGTTACTATAAAAATAGTAATATAAAACAGATTCAGAGTTTATTTATTGTAGTCAAATTGTCGATGTTAAAAACAGTGGGGCTGAAATAAGTTCTGAATACAGCTAACTTGTCTAAGAACGGCAGAAGTCTGTTTCTGGAGAAACGGAATGAAATACCTATTTTTTTTCGGGAATACAATATATATATGCCAGTATCGATTGACAGTACAAGCCCAGCTGGAACTTATTTGTTCCTATCGAATCTAAAATAGCATCGATTCTTGCCTTTTAGATAGTATAATTTGATTTTAGTGCTCATCCTTTCTGTGAATGCGCTATATCTGCGGTTTATAGATGGCTATTACGAAGTCTGCCAACGTATGAAGATCACGTAGCAGACCGGTCGTCGTGAGCACTCGCCTGCGACGCAGACGGCTCTGCGGTAAATTACCGCGCGCCATGTGAATCTACTAAACTTCTACAAATCTGAAGAATATTCTTAACCGAGAGTTATATTAAGAAACACTGCAGCGAGTACCTAAAAGTTTGTAAATATTTGTTTCCAAAAGGTTCGAATCCATTTCGCACGTTTTTAGTACCCTTGTTCTCACGTTTATTTCACTCGCCCGATTTGTGCGCACATTTTCCTCCAAGAATCCCGTTTCATAACTTTAGATATTTGTTCTCCCTTAGACTGTGTGTTTGAATATGTATTGTAAACTTTATTTAAGAGTTTTAATTGTAACACTCGAGTAAAGTTTAGACGCCTGACGTAATATAACTTTTTTATGTTTAAGTTCATTGCGGACTTATCGTCAATACTATTTGATGTGTACTGCATATAAGCAGCATGTCGGCTATCAGGTCGTTTCTTTTGATCGTTAAATTGGGCCGACTCCGGTCGCACTGAGACGGTCGCTGGTCGTAAAAATGTGCAAGCTAACGGAAAACTGTTATGTTCGAGCCGACCGACCCCACCGCCGACTCGGCATGTTTGCGGGCCCCGGAGTGGAGTCAGCGCTCGATCTCGCTTCCTCAGCACCCGCGCCTTTACTGTGGACGTTAGCAGTATATACCTACCACTTCTGTTAACGCAAACACTTAAAGCCCTTGGCAATGTGTCAACAGCGACAAGCTGAAATAACTCCTCTTATTTTGGTTTACGCTTAACAGTTAATGATTCATTAGTTTAGTTTTCCGCAATGTTACTTAAGATTACAACATTTTGGCATTGGACTAAGTTGTAGATTACTTGATCAATGTCTCCGTTTGTCGAGAGTTGATGGCCTGGATGAACACTCGGTAGGACGATCACTTTTGGGACGTAAAGTGTCAAGGCGAAACATAAGTGTCACATAAAATCATAAAGAAAACACGATTGTCATTTTGCGTTTACTTTGTTCTGAATCACGCCGTTCCAAGTAGCGATAAATTGCCAATGCTGTCGGAATATTGTCGAATAGACGTTTTCCAAGCAGCGAGGCGGCATCGGTTCGTGTGTAAATGTATCGCTATTCAGGGCACATTCGCGAAACCATTCAACCGTCACAAAACGAAACTGAATGCCATTTCATCTCAAGATGCGTCGCTGCTCGCCACAGATCCGAGGTCGGTGGGCGCGAGGGGGGCCTGCGGGTCCCCCCCTCTACTGCCGCCCGGCAACTGCGCCATAACTCGTCGCGCACGTATAACCAGACAATCGTAATTATTATTAACTGATATACCTACGTTTAATAATCGTGTATGCCGCATTCAACGTATATGCCGATGTAAGCTTGATCGCGGACCGAGCGCAAGTGATTTTCGATCTTGTTGTCGTGCCACATTCGACCGGCTCACCGGATAGCGACGGCGAATGTACCGCTTCGAGGGTGAGAATTAGCGAAGACGGAACGGCGTCGGGTGGGCGTGAGGGAGGTGGGCGCAGGGTGGTCGTCTTACGAACAGAGTTAGCCGAGTCGATGATTTGTGGTGCGGTTAGCGTTCATCTAGCGACTGCAAAGACACAGAGCATAACTCAACGGAACAAAGACTGAGAGCCCATGTGTCACAGTTCGGGAGACACGAGAGTACGAGAAGGTAGGTATTTATGATTTATGACGGGAACAGACGACACGCCACCGGAGGTGAATTTTG
This sequence comes from Ligdia adustata, assembly GCA_947049295.1. NCBI lineage: Eukaryota > Metazoa > Arthropoda > Insecta > Lepidoptera > Geometridae > Ligdia > Ligdia adustata. The sequence continues at coordinate 2,650,822 of OX346236.1, read as the reverse complement.
AGCAAACCGAATACCTAGAAAGGCACGGCCCAAATTGAGAATTACCATTACTCCCGCTGCCATTAGGCCGTTGCTGATTTGTCGCTATTACAGAAATACAAATGAAGGTTATCTAGTTAGAGTGATTACAGTCACGGTTAGTAACCACGGTGCATTTATAATTAACTGAATCCGATTAAATGAACATCATTTGGTTGATTTCTAGACGGACGAACTACTTAACATTTAATTTAAATTATCTATGATGTTGACCTACACATACACATACAGGCAACGAATCATTTAAAAATAAACTAATAGGATAGGAAACTCACTTTATAGTCCTGCTGTGTGATCTCAGCGTTTAAGTGAACTGAAAAGAAAAGAGACATAGATAAGTATATTATATGTAAGGTCAAAAGGAAATAATAACAAAATGGTTTCACAGCAAAAAAATCACGTGTAGCGAAAACAAGACAGATATACCATACCTACACATACGAATATAATAAAACCATCTCCGTCTGTAACTGGTAAGGCTAAGTAATTGTCGCTGACGAACGGTACATAGATGATTAAAGTTTCCAACGGGTTTAGGAATAATAAGGATCGTGAAGTATTGTTGTTGTATCGATAGACTTCAAAAGATAAACATTCGTAGACGGTGTTTTAATAGAGTGGAGAATGAAATACGTCTATGCTTAACTTTGAACATCTGATCATCTCATGTTCTACTTAATATTATAAGAAGGAATCTCTTTCGAGGAAGTCTCTTTCTCTCAGTAACCGACTTCCTCGAAGAAGTCGGATACTGAGAGAAAGATAAATAATAAGGTGAGGTGTGGCGGTGGTGAGGAGGAACCACACCATAAAAACAAAAATAATTTTTCGATTTCTCACGCTGACATCACGACAAGGCGGAAAAACACTAAATATCTTGTATATACCATCTTATTATAAATGGATTTCCGCAAAGTAACGCCTGAATCCGTCAATTATTATAAGAAGGCTTCCAGCGGCTGGGCCTATAATAAACTCAACCTACAGTCTCACTTGCCGGATTAAATAGTCTAGTCTCACTAAATCGCATCTTTTTTATTATTACCTTGACGTTTCTAATACTTTATAATGTCTCCAGTAACACGATGACCTGTTTTTATATCCAAGAAAAATAAAGTTTACGTTAAAAACAGCATCCGTCGCAGAGAGAGCACTGCCACTGGCGTCTATGCTCGTTACGATTCGACTACGGCCCGGCAGAATGGACAATGCGCATATAAAAAATCAATAAAAGCCGGGCTCGGCCTTCGCTGAGGTCGCGCCGCGCCGCCCGCCGCTCGCTTACAGAGTTAAGCTACTTGTTTTTGGAAGTTTTTCCGAGATTTATGCCGAATTTATTTGAGAAATATCTGTGATAAATTGAAGCGTGAAATAAATTTGCGTTGGTGTAGACAACGCAGATTACTTGTGCACATGTTTTCATTGTAAGAAATAGTTTCACAAAATCTATGAAATATAACATAAATTATTTCCATTGTCACACACACAACTATCACTATCACTGATCGTATCGTAAGTTGAATCTCTTTTGAGTTCTTGTATTGACTACTGTAGAAAATCGTTTCAATATAAGAAATATTTCAGCCTTCCCTGCTAATGTTTTCTTTGATTCAACAAAAGTTTCAGCAGCGTTATGATAACATCTGGAGTCTCGATAGGTATCTCAAGCCGTATCCAGCGAAGCGTTAACGATATCGGTCGTATCACTTCCATATCATTAGTTTCGATCAGTAACGGTATTAAAACAGGGCTATGTAATTATGCTTGTACCCGTGATTATCTGTTACGTTTTATTGAAACTAGATTGGTAGATAATGAATTGTCAGTTTACACGGAATATCGTGATGATCGTTATTTGTAGATTCAAATAAAACAGGAATCTGTTGGAATTACTGCTTTTTTAATCAAATCTAAATTGTAGGGTAATTTTTATTTTATACTAGATATTGTTATAGCATGAATTTTATGACTGATATGATGACTGTTTCTTTACTACCCAAGGCCGGATTGGCACCTTAAACCGTAGAACAATCATACAAAGGCATGCAAATGAGGGATATACATCTTGGAATAGCTTAAGAATTAAAGTATGGAAAAGAACAAGCCAATTCTGCCCAGACAAAAAGCTAGCAATAATTGTTTCTTTAACTGCAAAAATTAACTAAAAATTATGTCCTCCGAAATGATAAACGTCTACTCTGTATAGAATAAGTTCACGTTACACAGTAAAAAGTATTGCTATTTGGCCATAGTTCAAAGAGTCAACGCGGCGTTTAGCTCTGTGCCAAGTGCAATATTTTTAGAAGGCGTTTGACAACGCAATTTTGAGGCGTCACTAAATCAGATACGAGGTCTAAATAAAAACAACCTATTGATTTATATCGCTAGATGGTTAAATGGTTTGTGATTGCGGTAAATTGTCACCAATACAAATAGTATACAGAATACTTGTCTCGGTCGGCCCTTTTAAATGATTTTTATGTGGGATAAAGTGTAGATGAAACATATACTTATCGCTCTTTTCAGCATCCATTTTACCGTTAAACGTCGTTTATCCAGTGTCTTCTATTTGGACGCAACTACGCGCGACTTAGCGGAGGTAAATCGAGTTCGAGACCCAACATGGCGACACTACATTAATCATCGTGATACTACTCTTCGCCCAACTTTATAGTTAGTATAGCCTAAATAACTCAAGTCATATTCATCTTTATACTTCTACTGTTTTGTTGAATTTTGAAGCTAAACTTATTCATCCTGAGCCAATAAAAAATAATTATTATTAGATAAATCAATGGAATTTTAACATTACTTACGAAACTATTATTTGATTTAATAGATTGTTTCTAAATGTTGCGTTTAAAAAGAAAATAGGTTAAACCAACACACGGCGAAGATACGTCGCAAACGTACAAAGAGAAAGGCAAGGAAAAAGTACTAATGGAAGCTTCGGACAGCGAAGGCGATCGATAGAACAATACAGAACGACGCCTTCAAAGCAATTAGATTTATACAATCTGGGCCAAACTCAAGTGGAACATTAATAGGAAAGTTTCCTGATGTGTTATGGATATAATGAAGACACTTTGAACGTTGTTATTAAACTATCAACAGTACACAAAATAGGTATAATAAGAACTTACCATTTTACCTTCCAAAACCTTCCTTTAGTCATCCAAAACTTTAGGTTACATCAATAAAATACTGTTTCTCATCGATGGACTACTAGTGTTCACAACTAGTGTAAAATCAATCTCGTTTAGTTGCGTTTTTGATTGGAGTAGTAAGCGCCCGTTTTGCAACAAAATCTACAAGGAAATTATAAAAACGACACTTTCCCACGGATCTTCGCCGCGAGTGAGAGCAAAAATATATGTACAACGTCGGGGAAATGTCACAAGGGCGTAGGTTAACTGCGGCTTGCGGTTGCATCAGATAATGAACGCAAGAACGGATCTGGGTTCGGTTACTATCGAACGCAGTCTCGGTGCCAGATTAGATAATGATTGATCGATACCTCGTCGAATCAAACGTGAAATACATACGGTGACGTCATTGCCCTCGGGGAGAACACAACGAACCGCATGATCCGAAACTTTTAGTTTCGGATCATGCGGTTAGTTGTGTTCTTACTTCTTTGGTTAGGTTTCACTTCCACCGTCCACGCTACATTGAGTTTAAGTTTTCATTCTAAAAAAAGGTTGTCTAGAAGAAATCGCTTGTTAGAGATACGGCCGCCTTTTGCATCAATTTCTTTAGTATTTATTATTATTTCTTTATTACCTGATGTTGTATTATTGTAGTGACACGAACGAGTTTTCTTATTGTATCATACGTTTTCGCCTATATACAAATTTATAATGGCCGCAATTGGACTCAGACTTTAAATCGACATGCTAGTATACATCACGCCACCACCATGTTGGCACGAAAGAACACATCACATTCCAAAAATAGCAGACAATTCCAACTAACTTCAAAGGAAGTGTTCCACAACCGCTTATTTCCTTGCCTATTCGTTACGTTTCGCATTCATGCCTTCCGTGCCGCAACACTGTTGACACAATTATGGAAACAGACTATAACAGAGGCGTTGAGTCAGAAAAAATAAGATGTTTGAAAAGAAAATGACCCAATAAACTAAGTTTTGTCACGAAACAAGCCAAGTGAACGCTCGGTAAACATTACGAACTGTAATCTAGGAATAATGTTCTTTTTTTACATTGCTCAAGCCGAGCCTACTCGAGTGTCGGGAACCGGTCGAGTCGGCCGGCGGACTGCATACATAAAACGGGTCTAGTAAATATTCTGCCGCACATACATACGAGTATAGTACACCAGCCGCAGTTGGTGGGAGAGAAAGAAAGTTGCAGTGCCGTAGGTCGAGATAAGTGGCGGCCAGTTTTGCACAAGAATGAAATAGTTCAGCGAACGCGGCGAGAAAACGTGAATTCCGCATGAGAATAATCGCCCTCTGCTCGGCTCCGTGATTCGATATTGTAGGTACAGTTACTGTTTCTACCAAATGCTTTCTCTACCGCGAGATAAAAAACATAAAAAACAGCAATATATGTAATAAAATATTTATTCAAAGTTTGTTATCATTATTGATATTGATTTAATCTTTACCTACAACGGCCTTGTAGCTCTTGTTTCAGCAATTATTTTTTATGATTGTAATATTTTAGTTTAGTCATTTTAAATTTTCAACAATCTTGACTTACATTTAAGCACCAAGAACTTTATTTTGTTGGATAGTTAGTTAGGTTTGGGGTTCGATATCAAGCGAGGTTGCCAAAACACGCCGGGTAAGAAACTTGATTATGTTTATATAGTACTAAAATAAAAAGAGTGGTATTATTAGCGATCACATTTGACGTGAATAATGATTGCCTCGAGCTTAATTGCTAAAGCAAAGCAACAAACAAGTACGACTTTGTTGCTTTATCCATTATGCGTGACAATGTGCGATTTATAATGGAGGCAATATAATAGAGAGAATCGATGCTTTTTATGGACACCGCTCAACACGTTTTTTTGTCAATGTTAACAGGGCTGGCACATTAGCTTAGTGTACAATGTATTCATATTTCTTTTTCGTACTAATTTACTAGCGCACTGAATTATCCCTTCAAAATATGGAGTAAGTACTTTAAACGATTAATGATCTTACTTCACATGGCTATGTAAGTTCGTTTGATCAAGTTGAAGTTATAGAAAAACTATTTGATAAAGATTCGAACAGTAACATAGATACCTAATTAATTAAAAAAATTATTCCACGAAACACCTGGCGATAAAATACATATTCACCCGGTACATGACATTTCGTGATATAATAATTTAATCAAACCGATAGCCGACGCTTTCGAGTGTATTAACATAAACATGAATATTAATAATGATAATGACATCACTATCAAAATACGCTTGTATATGAAAAACATGTACGATATAGTATATATTATATGAATCGCAATGATAATCACGATTCGAAATAGTTAAGTTCGCCTCGGAGTAAGCATTATTTTTCTCGTTACGTATGCTTTTCCGCGTGGCAGAGTTTAAAATCACAGTTTAACATTCAGAAAATTCACGTTATGCCGTTTGATCGTCGCTTGTGGAACTTGGAAAGTTGTAATGTGAAAGTAGTTTTGTCATATTATGACAGATATTAAGTTATACAGCACCATCAATAGTTGCCATTATGTATGGTTATTTGTATGTATACTCATTTTTTATTGTTTGATAAAAGTTTACAGTTTTAAATTGATTGCGTATTAGAATCAATCTGATAAAGCTATGGCCGAGAGCGATGTGTATAATATTTATGCGTTTGAATTGCGAAACAAAAATAAAAATTGAGTCTGTATAATGCATAGTCTGGTTGTTAGTTGGTGGGTGTGTGTTGGACGTGCTCTATCACAAAGAGCTGTTTCATAAATTGCCGGACAACAGACAGCAGTTTTTATTCGGACGACCGCCACGGATACGCATCGGGCGAACGTTCCGCGGTCCACATGCATCGATCACGTCACGGAAATCCCCCGTGGGGACGTGCATTGCATTCGCCCTCCATTTTGGAATTTATGAACTAACACGAAAACAATGTTGCTATGCAATTATGCATTACTTGACACTAACACTAATTATCGATTTATTATGAGACTGTATTTAGGATACACGAATCTTTTACATTTTGCTTAAACATATTAATTTTTAGTTATTAATGATGATAGAACATTGGATTGCATCAGCTATTTTTTGTATATATATGCATTTAAGAGTAAGAACATTCTAGGATGTTGAAATACAAATAAGATCCGAGTGACCTACATAAAAAATTATATGTAATATGTTACTTATAGACCAACAAAATGTATCTGATATTGATAAAAGGAAGAGCACTAACTTCATTATTTTTAAGCTATAAAATACTTATAATAATACCTAGTAAGCAACAATAAGTATTCGGCACAAACCTAAACTGAAATGTTGTTCGATATGCTACCTACTTATTATTACACCAATAAATAAATAGGCTTGTTAATGATTAAACTTCTTTATCATAGTGGCACTACCTATAGGCTACACCGTGCCACGCTCGCGTACGAATCAAAGCTAAACTTGTAAAGTTTGAATACGTTCCGACATTAATTTCATGTCACAAACAGTTGACCACATCGTTAACGGTACGCCATTAAACTTTTAATAGGATTGAAGGATTTGAGCTATGGCTGCGGTATTAATATAGAAAACATTTCAATACCTACTTGAAACAACATGGGTTATATGATAATCACCGTTGCAACACATTAAGACCTGATACGTACCTGACGTATTTGGTCTAGAGGTGACGATTAGTTGTCTCCTAGGCATCTGGAGACAACGAACCCATGTTACACGAAACTGTACACAAGCAGACATCTTGTCACTGTTTACGATACAAGTTGAATTTTACATCACAATCGTACCTGAGAAACCTTTGCTCTAGTCTAGGAGACAAGCGAAACAATCCAAAGCGAACAACGATCCAGCTCACAGTTATGCACAACACAAAGGAACTATTCCTCGTCCCTCAACAATAGTAACTAACAATAGTGGCGTCGAACACGATGGAGCGCGGAGTTCGATCGCGAAGAGCGTTTATCTGTCCGGTGACAGCGAGCGTCGTCGTCGCCTCGAATAACAATAACGAGGCGGCTAATTATTATTATTACCGGTCGGTGGACGCACTCGAGTCGCCCGCCGCCGGTCGGTCGGTAGGTGGCGTAATCGGCTGAATTCCATATATTCGCGGCGCACTCACACAGCGACGAGTCCCCAGCGCGCCACGTGTGGTGACGTCTGCGGCTAGGCGCAGGTAAGTGTTCTCGGAGCGTGTTGGCGGGAATGCGCGCGTATCGATCTCGCGATAAATTCGATACAGTGAGCGGTGAATGCACCGGGCCCGATGCCAGTGGCGGTCGCCTTTCACGATGGCGAAAATGCAATTCACTGTATCTGCACAACGTAGGGCCTATCACGCGGCTGTGTATAAGGAGCGAGGCGAGCCGCGAGGCGAATCGTACGGAACGGTGCGCTGCTGTATATACCCACTAATACCATTATATAGCTGGGCTCGCCGACTGTGGACAGAGTAGAACGCGAGCGCAATGCCACGCGGTCGCACGAACGTTCTCGAATCGAGAGATAACACGTGTTTATTACAAGCGAATTGCGCAATACATATGTATGTACAGTTGGTACAGTGATAAAGCGGGAAGCTTTGCCTCGTGTTTTGTCTGCACCTGGGCGGAAGTAAGAAAGTGTGGCGAGGGACGGGACGCATAGCAATACAGAGGGCAGACGCCCTCTGTATTGCTTTGACGGGAGAGTTATCCAATTTGGTGACCAGTGCGCCATTTTCTAATCACCTTAACTGGGAACGCCTCTGACTCCAATTACCACTATCAGGCCATTCTCGGTCGGGCACCAAGTTTGATCATAAAATGTACTCTATTAGAATAACAATTAATCATGTCCAAATTGGGAGTTCGGACCTTACTATTTGTGGAAACACATCAAACTACTATTTCGTAAGCGGATGTGTCACACTGGCTCTATTTTGACACGAATTGAACGACATGTCTAAATTGGTTCTGGAGGTGATTTCGTGTTTTGTTACATCCCTATATGCATATAATAAATTATGTTCAAACACGTTCGGAAATAGCGTGTTTTAGGAACAAGACCGACGCATGTTCCAGTCCTACCGCATCGTGTTTGTACTGATAATAGGTATATCTCAAACGAAAATTAAACTCTTCGGTCAAATAATATATGTATATAGAATTTCCACGTTCAAAAAAGTAATGAGCATCACAGAAACAAATCGGCCTGGCAGAATCAAAAGATCATTGCAAAAACAAAAAAGAAATAACCAAAATTAATTTTCTTTATGGACTTGGTTGTGCACGATCTAAGTGAGTCTTCGCGATGAATAATATATAAAAAACAAAAGAAAGATAAAAATGAGTTCATTAAGACAGACAGGCATAGGTCAGAAAACTTACATTAGACTTTTTAGTGATCATTGGCCCCAAACACAATGAATAACAAGCAAAATAGTATATGTCGATAAAGCCAAAATTCACGTAAACTTATTTTTTTTACTTGCAATAGCTAGACGGCAACTTAACAACATTTTCAGTAAACATTTATGAAATAGAAAATTACTTTGTAATTTTCTATTTCGTAATTTAACATTTTAATTTTTTCATTTACTTGATAATGACACCCAAGTCGAAAGCAATGCTCACTGTAACTATACTTACTACGTTGCTCATTTGTGTGATTTTTAATTGTTTTTTGCAATTTTCATTTGTTTCTGTGATATTCACATCTTTAATATACATATATATAAAAGCCTGCCTGATTTTGGTTTTACGTATTATTTTTCAAGGACTGGACAAATATCAGACACTAGACCATTATAGATATAAGACGACTGTGCGTTAGACATATATGGACACTAGTCATAACAGTCACTAGACTTAATCAGACTTTACAATTTGAAATGGGTCTGTTTAACATACTGGACATTTCCGAACACTGGACACTGGACATTCTCTGCCTGAACGGCTGAGCTTGTTTGCACAAATCACAGACACAGTCGTAAAAATCTGATTGGTTCGCTTTTTATAATAAGCAACAAGTCCGGAAATAGCAATGGTCATTTAAAATGACAAAGCGTATGCACGCATTAGACCAAGCAGACGGCAAAAAAGACTGCGTCAACAGCGCTAGGTCTGCCTACAAAAAGAAATACATACTGACAAACAGCGGTCGGCCACGTCACGTCAAAGTACTAATTTTGATACATTTTCCTCTTAGCAATGATACTAGCCTACTAATAATAAGATGTTCGCATCGCAACTTGTTCAAACAACGGCGTACATAATCATAATGAATGTTTGCAAAGTGACGCATGCATTGAGCGGCAACAAGCGGTGATGTATGAGATAAAGTTCTATGTAGGTATTGAAGAACCCAACCTAACATGTCGTGACGAGGTCAACGAATTACAAGGTGAATAACTCCACATTTCATATTAATGGCAAGGGAGAAAGCTTACAAAAACCTACCCGAGATATACTCGTATGGAAACGGATACAAAGGCGAGGGCGTAACGCAAATTAGAGCCGCATTAGCGACAACTCAAAGTAACATTAAAGGAGTTTCTGTTATTACCGCACGCGACGGTGTAAGCGTCTCGATGGACAAAGTTAGGAAGTTGGAAAAGCGTGGAAGATTACGTAACACAATGGAGTCGAGTGCGCGAGTTGGCGTGAACTTGTGTTTCATGCGCACACATGCACCGGATTGATGTAGGTAAGGTTATGAGAACTGTTCTAGACTAGAGTATGACAACGAAGTTAGCACGTCAACTTTACAACTTTCCTAGAGCAAGTTGCTGAGAAAGCAATAAAATATAGATCCTAAGTCTGGACTTAGGATCTATATTTTGCTCGCAAGTACGTAACTTCATTGATATTAATTTATTTCCGAAAAGTTTTGAAACATTATAAAACGCTTATTCAGATAAGCGTTTAATAATGTTGTTGGTTGGTGTAGTTTCTTAGTCAGCTACTCCAACCAAGTATGAAACGTACCGAAACATCTATAGCTTTTAACTACAGCAGAAATTATTTCATCGCAATACGGCACTACTAAGTATCCCTACCGACAATATCTTTTCTTATGGTTAGAATAATCCCACACAATATTCGGCATACTATAAAAAACCATATTGGCAGAGTGTACAGACGAGTAAAAAGGAATACAGTATATGTATTACTGTAACAAAGATTGAATTTGTGAATATTCGACTACTCGTGTAATATAAGTAAGTATTGTGGAAGAGTACAAAAAATAAGAGGCAAGTTAATTTACTTCGATTATTCGAGTATAAACAGAAGAATGAACAGGTATTGGAATTTAAATCGGTAACAACGGTAGATGGCTATACCTAAGTTGCATAAATCAGATGTAATGCATTCACGCAGTATGTGTATTGACTATATACATATACTACAAGAAATGTTAGCTTGACTGTCTGACTGTATGTATGTGTAATAGTTCAATCAAAGTTAACGCAATCGGGCAAAAGTCTCACGCTGAGCATGAATTATGTTTATTTATTAGTAGGTGTGTTAAAATCTTTCTGATATTCATAGCCAGAAAAACAAAAAAACATGATTTTTAGTGTAGCACACCAAACAATTTCTCAGGACCAATAGTCAACACCTAGTACACGAAATTTCACAGAAAATGACTAGAGGTATTAAATGAATACGGGCACCAGGACAAACTAAAACAGATTTCGTATCTATATTGTTGAGCAACAGAGATACAAATCTATGAAAAAAATTCTAGATCATCAAAATCAGCTATTGTTCAACTAATAACTTTATTGTAAAAGTGATTTTCTATGATTGAGTGTTGAAAGCAATCAAACATACTCGTATATTATGTACGAGTCCGAGGCATGGCGAAAGATTGTTTCCGGTATACATGTTCCATTAAATGGTAGCGCAAAGGTGACTCATTCAATCATTTGTCGAGTAATTACAGAGCGAAGCGCCACTGCTTTAAGTCTGATAAAAATTGCTTACGTCTATCAGTCTACCGTACTCATAAGTTCTATTGTAATGTTAAATATGTAATGTAATTAAATATATAAAAGAGTCAGTCCTGATTGACCGATATTTGCTAGGAATCAAAGCAAAGCCTAAACCGCTGAGCCTATGCTGCGGTAGACAGCTACTAGTGTTGATACATGTTTATTACATGTAACAACTCATCCGCTGGATCAGATCGAGCGAAGTCAGTTTGTACGAGCCATATGAAATGTTTGGAATGAGTTTTAACGTTGTGACAACTGGTTATCTAGTTATCTACCTCCAAAAAATACATTTGAAATCGAAAATATCTCGCTTGCTTACTCTCATATAATCTTAATATCGTCGTTCAAAATAGTGTCGGTTCCTTACCTGGAAATGAAGAGAATTCAAAATCTGAATAACGTAAAACAATAAAATAAGTTATTGCATGAGAAAGGAAGTAGAGACATTTCAATATTTCTTAATGTTTTGTTCCCTTGACATATACGTATACACCGACATATATATAAGTAGGTTAGTGTCAGCAATAGAGGAGTAGGTTCTCAGCAGTCAGCTCACATCTCGTCTCGTCCCAGTGGTGCGAGGCGGCGCTCTGCCCCCCGCGAGGAACCTCCGGGGTTGGGGTGGGCCGAGGGAGGCCCAAGGTCGCCGTCCTTGTCTACATAACCTACCGTTGCTTGCTCTCCCTTAGGCTTGCTTTAACGATCCAGTCAAGTTTTACTGGGACTTCGCATGAATCAAGTTTTTTTCCTAATACTGTAGTAGGTTGGTATTATGCTACTTAGTTTTCATTGCGCATTAATTGGACATGGAGAATCAATACCGAACTTTTTTCTTACAGTTTATCTGTATTACCTACGCTTTTATTGGGGATATCTCAGATTATGTGCTGGAAATCATATCGCATGGTTTTTAAATATATTAGATAATAATCCTCCACAATTTCGGATTTATGCTTCGATGAAAAATTAAGTGACACTGATCTTGACTAGTGAAAGTTCTAGACTGATTTGCGTAGATCCAATATGAACTACGTGTTAGAATAAAGTGCATGTTTTCTAGAGTTCGAAACTGTTTCGACTCCGTAAGAATTACACAAGTGGCTGTCAATGCAATATTATAGATTGCAAACAATCACGTATCGGTTATCGCAAATATTATATAAGGTGAGTCATGCTTTTACTAGGAAAGTTTTGCATCACGCGCGTTACTAGTGCTCGAAAAATGTGCACGGCATCGATTGAACTATCGCGTGGAATGTAAATATTCACATGTACATTTTATTAGTCGCAAGATTGTTATGATTACAGCATTTATTCAGGGTTAGGATATTAATGCTAAATCAGCATATAAAAATGTAATGAGGAATTAAAGCTGGTAATCTTGCGACCGACGTAGAGTTCTGCGCTTTTTCATTTGGTTATAGAAACTTTTTATCGCGTATCGTATATATAGAATTGGAATCTACGTGTCTACGAACAATAGCTAAATGTAATTACACCAAACAACTATTTGCAACTGATTACGTCAAATCCAGTCGTCTGGGAATGCCTGGATGACCTTGAGAGCAAAACTCGGAATATTGAACTTTTGTGATTCGTCACATCATACAGCAAGAGCTAACTTTTGATCCGTAAACGTGTTGTTCCCGAGCTGTATTTAGAACCAACTCAAATAGTAAGTAATTGTAATAATATCAAGAAACCGCAGACGCCACTGTTGGTACCTTTAGTTGGAGGCATATTTCTTTATGAATTGTGTTGCACACAGATCGGAACTGCGTTTGCTAAGTTTGTGATCTACACTTTTACAATGAACTAGACATCAAACCTCGTGTTGACCACAATGGTAATTCTAGAAGCGCTATCACCAAGCTCCAATCGGTCCGCACTTGCCAAATAAAATTTCACAGCGTTTCTCAATTTAGCCTGCTCTTGAACTCTGCTATATAAATATGCAGCGTGTATTTATATAAAACGTGCAGAATTCCGAGAGATACAGTGGATGCGACGCGTCGTCGTCGGTTGGCCGATGAGTTCGTAAACAGGTTCGCAAGATGGTCGCAACTCGCAGAGCCAGGTGGCTTTTAATTATCTCGCCGGATCTTGTCAATGTCGAATTACATTAAAAAAAAACTCAAGGCAGAAGATTAATTAATAATGTTGATCTAGTCAGAGCAATTGACTGGTGCGATGGTCTTTTGAATTGAATTGCCACTCTTTAGTTTATATTGATGTTGCTTACCTGGCAACGTTCTGTCTGACCTAGACTAGAACTCAGATAATTAAGATTAAGAGATAGCTGTAGAGCAATTTTTTATAGAAGATAAGTTACGTTTCTCCGCAACTTGCCTGCTGTGAAATGATGATGCGGGCGACAATTGACAATTGATTTGTTTCACGTGCAACAAACTATTCCCTTATCATCAGAGCATGCAAACACGCAATGATTACGTACGCCAAAAAAATTGCCTTACAAACTGTTTGATGTAAAATTTCCAATTCCGAGGTCAGAATTTATTTCTTATAAGTGGAGATGTAAACGTACACACCAAAATATAAAAAAATTAAACATTCGCCATAATAAAAGAACATTACCTACTCAACAATACATAGTATCTTATTTTTCATGGAGATTGTATATTGATTTTTAAAAATTAGAAATAACGTGTATGATTTATTTCGTTTAAAAATACTGGTTTTTATGCGTACGTAAAAAGATTCAACTATAGTAAAAATATTGTAATCAAATAACACGACATTTTCCTAAACACCGCCCACAGTCGTGACCTTATGTCATTACGTGAAGTGGTATTAGCTGATTAAAGCGTAGGTATTAGCTACTTGACTATGGTAATTAAATTAAATAGATGTCTGAGACGGCATACTGCATTCATTACAACTTTGACTATAAAATTGTATTATTTAACTAATTATACAATATAATTGCAATAGCTCTCGGCGCTTTACTCCTAATTGCACTAAAAACAATGTTTTGGCAGCTTTATATTCTAGTTAAGTTATACGCGAGTAATTCTTATCAATAAATGTTTTTTTATAGTCGATAACCGATGTAAAGTGACGATGCGGTCTAGGTTGTAGCGCGCTCGCCTAGAAGAAACCGATTCACACGCGATTTAAAGAGACCGAGATTATAGCTATCGGGAAATAGAGAACTTGGCAGCGAATTCCACAACCTGGCAGTTCGCACAATAAATGTAGACGCGAAGCGTTTTGTGCGAGTCTGTGGAACCTCGACCATGAACCGGTGGCGCCTTACAGTATCTCTACTTGTCCGATTGTAGAATGGAGATGGGGGAATTAATTCATGCATTTCCAAGGCACACTCCCCAAAATGTATCCGATAAAAGACCGATAGGCTAGCGATAAAGATATAAAAATGTAGTCGACCGCTAGCCCGTAGTTCGTAATCAACTCGCACACAATTCATCAAACCGCACCTTCGTCTCCCAAAGGACTCACTGTTATTATTTTACATGCAAAGTGATGTTTATAATATCATTACTGATGGCATTTGGACGTCTCATTCATAAATAACTAATTGATAACCGACTTCGATTCATCTCGTCAACTTGATGGACTTACACAGTAGAATACGTAATAAACACACTGACGCATGCCTGATGTTAAAATGAATATTAAAAAGTTGTGATATTTGAAAATATTGAAAACATTGTTTTGCTAAGAATATTTATAAATGAGTTCCCAATATTGTCGAATAGATTCTCCTCTCTTTATGCTGTGTTTACTTAGACGGTTTAATAGTTACGTATAAAAATTTTGCTTAAAATATCTCTTCACTGACTGACTGCATTTTCAAAAAAATACTTAATGATTAATGTTTGTGGTAGTGTTACATACATAGTATGAGTTTGAGCGGTGGTCACAAAATATCAAAAGATATCACTTTGAATACTAATTTGGTCATTGTCTTCTTACAAAAACTTTATTAAAATTGTAGGCACTTGTTTCAACATTTATCTAAGTAACTTGTTAAGTGACTAGGCATGAAGCACGAAATACAGCAAAAAAGCGTCTACAACTGGTCCCCAAAGCGTAGTAGGCGAGCAGGCAGGCTAAGTAATTGGCTTTCGTAGTTTGTCGCATCAGAACTTGCCAGCTGACTCATCGGACTTTCTAACTGCGAGTTGAATGGATACTTTTTTCCGTATTAAGTGAAGGAAATTGTTCTAAATTTTTTGCTTCAAAACCTAAAAAGAAATCAAATTCCTATTATTAAAAGATAAAGAAAATTTTACTAAGAGCTAGTGATGAAGCTCATTGATTCAGAAAGAAAAAAAAACATTTCTTATTTGGCAGGAGGTTATCAGTGCTTACGTAGACTTCGAAAGAAATTCTTTATTCGCGTGCAAGTGTCGGTCGACCTCGTGTCCTGGCCGAAAGCGTAGCCGACACACAGTTTTGTGCGCAAACAACATGTCTCCACAATACTAGAATGGGTGGCTGAGCCGAGCGGTTTCCCCTCCTCACGCCCCCTTCGACAGTCGCTACTCTCATGAGTCAGCAGCTAGCGGCAGATCAAATTCGACGTCGCGTTTCTAGTGGCTTGTTTTCGCCGTAAATAGCCATTTTTTGCCGATAAAGCGTTCCGTAATGCCGACGCTGGCACCCATAAAGGTGAACCACGAGCAGGAATAAATTATAGACGCTCTGGGCGTTAGAGAACTTGTTTCATTATTGTAATAAAATCTATGGCAAGGAAACGCCAGTACGAGAAAAGAAACAAACTTTCGAGACATATTTAGGCAGTATTTGATTAAAAAAAGAATCGAAGCATATATCAGTGGTAAATAATACTCAGAATAGCAATGAATTAGTCTATTAGACAAGTCGCCTGACTCAGTTCTTGAGCAAGTACTATGTCATGGAAACAGGTTTCGAAATCGACTAGTGTAAATTATTAATTTATGCATGAGGAAACAAGCGTTACTTTGAAACCATAAAACGCGAATAATAAAAACGCTGTAGGCGTTTATTATTGTTTCATAAAATTTCCATGACAAAGTAAAAGATGGGAAGGTGAACGGCACGGTCCGTACCAATTGGAAACGAAGTGGACTCGCCTGCCGGTTGCCGATACCCAAAGCCGAATCCAATTAGCCGCACTCGGTAGGCTTTCATTAACCGCCCAAATAAACGGGCCGAGCGACACGAAACGAGAAAAAAAGGGTGAAAAGAAATTAACAGTTTTCGCAGAGCCGAGGAATAGGGCTTGCAGAAGACGCTGTTAAATACATTTTAATGACCGCCCGGCGCGGTGTACACAGCTTGTTTTTAATTACGTAAGTGTACTATAAAACACGCATACATATAAAGTTAGCCGTGGAAATGGTTTTACCCGCGTTCCACTGTGAGAAAAATGCCTCGAGCCGTGTACGGCGATTGCATTAACTTCGATCGGAGACAAGTATCGGTAATTGCGATAATAATTAGACAGTCTAATGATCGCGCAAACATTGTAAGACCAATAGAATCATGCATACTGAGGGGCTGTAAGTATGTATGATTTACTTTATGTTATTTAGTCTCGTTGAAACTTACTCGTGCGATACAGATAAATTCTCGTTTAACACTGCGTTTGTTATAATTTAATAAAATATTTACTATCCTTTATTATTTAAAAAAATAACCTTTACGTTATAAATCTTTTAAATTATAACGTAAAGGTTATTTGTTGATCTGTCCGCCTGGATAAAATTTTTGCAATTCTGGACATTATCGTGATATTTGACACAGTTATAGTTTACGTACTAACTTTAGCTATGGCGTTAAAAAATGTCTCCATCCAAAGGTTGCCCAGAAGAGATTACTTTCAGAGATAAGGCTGCCACTTGTGGAACTACATGTAAATTTTATAAATTTGTACATGTTTTTGTGTCTCCAATAATATGTCCATCTATTAATCTACCAGTTTCAATCTTTGGGCTTTATCAACGGTCTCGCACAATTCTATTACATTACGACCAAGTATGATAGCAATTACATGAGAGCTATACGTCAAATAGCATGTCATGTTGGCCACGTTCGTACGCCGTGGGCACACGAAATTGAGACATAAATTGTGCATTATGGGGTCGGCGAGCGGCGCGATAAACAATGGTATGATCACACTACCACATATATGAAATAGGTGGGTACCTAACACACGAGTATGCTATGGGCAGAGTAATAATAAGTTGCTTGGAAATTTTAAGCGAGATGTCATTATGCAATAAACATGCAATGGTACTTTTAGGTACATTTGGGATAAAAAAAAATATATCCTGTATTGGTTTTCAAGAAATACCCCAAAACCTAATAGTTAACTGTCAATGTTGTACCAATCAAAACTTAAGATACGAAGTTAAATCTTTATACAATTGTAATAACTTTTCATTGACGACGAAATTATGTTTTGGACTTAACATCATAACCAATACATTAATGATAAACCATATATACGTTATACGTTATAC
The DNA here is from genome assembly GCA_947049295.1 of Ligdia adustata. NCBI lineage: Eukaryota > Metazoa > Arthropoda > Insecta > Lepidoptera > Geometridae > Ligdia > Ligdia adustata. The sequence goes on along the minus strand of OX346236.1, from coordinate 2,633,122 downwards.
GATTGTGAAAACACTATGTAGACGCGCGCGAAGTTAATTTAAATGTTATATGTATTATATAAGCTGGAAATGTTAGTCTGGCTGAATTTGTGACTTCGGCTCTTGTGAGAAAGGGTGTCGCCGGAATATCGGTGCTTTATAAATACAGAGAACAGTATAGTTGATACTGTATATCAGACCATATGGCAATCAGGAATAAACAAATACTTATAAAGATCCTTATCGATACATTTGAGTTTGCTACACATATTATTCTAATGTTGGACAATATCAGATTTTTGGAATACATAATAACTGTCTTTATTGCGAAATGACTAACCACAGCAAAAAATAGCAGATTTATTACCTATAGACCATTTAACATCTACAGATAATCCAAAAACTTCAACCCACGACCAGAGGGCAGCGTGTCAAGTCAATGCTAGCCGCATTACCACGCTGAATAGCTTATACCTTGCTTTTTGTACATAAATTTAACAATAAATAATATGATATGCTATGCTTGCTAGTTTCCTACTACGCAATGTTTGCTAGTTTCCAATTATAATTCAAAAAAGTTCAGGCAGAAATAAGTGTTCGATACCGTATGATTTAAAAATAATTGCAGCTTTGTTTCGGCGCATGAAGTATAAATGTATTGATATTCTTTACGTTCAAAGCAAAATATTTGCACAATTATCAGAGACCCTCCATAATGAAGCAACTATAATCAAGGTGAGAGCTTTCCGAATTGAATTTATCATAATCAAAGTGTTCAAATAGAACCAGCTGGCCTACGACACGACACGGGCGGCTGTCCCAGTTTTTTTTCCACCCCAGGTGCGTATTTTTACACCTGCCTGCTGTATTTGAACAGTCATTATTCGAGTGCTTATAGAAATGAAACACACTTTTATATTCTAATACTAACGATATTCAGGTCTACTTGAAGGGATCTACACATTGGTAACAACGCTGTATCAAATCATCAACACGCAACAAGGTATTTTTAGATAACCTTAAACGATGCGCTAGTATAGGTACGCCCACGATACGCAAAGCTTGATTACAGAGCGACCAAAATATATAAGCATTTATTTCTCTAGTACACAAATAGCTGAGATTCTTTTCAGCGGAGATATTCATCAAAACGATACCTGCTACCTACAAAATTGTAATCCAATTTATTGAATCAGAATTCTGGCAAGAATGTTAGCTAATGTTTACTCAAAGGAAGTCGTAATAAATGACGGTTTCCGCCCAAGGGCCTTCGTTTTTGTACTTCCACGGGCAAATAAAGAGATCAAAGCTCGGAAAAATAATGCGCAATAACATTCGTAAGAAGGCCTCGAAACAAGGTCACAGTACGACTCGACACAGAGTCTCGTCTCACGTATCGGAATTTTATTCAGCCTGTTATTCAATATCGCGCTATAAGTTATCAATGATAGAACATATAAAACGCGAGGCATGCTTGGAATTTGTGTGAAATAAATTTTATTCGACAAGCATATGGAATACTCAGCTCTTCTTAATATTTCTAAAATAAGTACAATTTCGCACGTATGTTTGATAATAATCGCCACGGTATTTTAAATACATTTTGGAGATTTCCTCGGGTTATATACAATTTCTGACTTCCAATACGACAATTGAACATTATACGGGACGTCGATCACATCGTAGGTAGAGAGAGATATGAAACTTAGTTTTACGCTTGAATATTTTTGAGAAATTTAATTGTAGCTATGATTTGTTTATCAGCAAGTGCGGTGTTAAAGAATTAAGTGACGCAGGCCTCGACGCTATAGAAGCGGGTGGTAGTTGCTAGGCGGTTAGATTGCACTGATACAAGGTTGGCTTATATCGTGGCTACATGTGTGTGAGTTGACTCAGGCTAGGCAGACGTATGCAACTACCGTGTATTATCTGCCTTAGATAACTAGATGAGAATACTGTCTTGTTTATTGTAATACTAGTAGCTATCGCACTCGCCATAAAATGGAAAAGTTTAAAAAATTGTACCCCCCATTTGACCTCCTGAGGGGTTGAGTTTCCAAACACCTTAGTACATTACGTGTACATCCTCCAAATAGTAAGTCCTCTAGGTTCAGCGGTTTAGGCTCTACGTTGATTTCTAGTAAATATCAGTCAGTCAGGACCTTTTGTTTTTTATACATATATATTAGTTATATTGTGTAGTTTTGTTTAAATGTCGCTATTTTAGAACTCTGAATAGACCATCATCACTCTTCAGGTTTTAACACTTGAAGCTATCGCCAGCTGCATCTACATTTTCTACGTTTGTATCTGGTGTCATTAGTTTCGTCCCAGATCTAGAGTTCTTAAACTTCAGAGAATCAGACATAATTTCTTATTTTGCAAACTCTTGACAAAGCGACTTTGAGTTCTTCTAACATTATGTGTGTGAGGGAAATTGGATAGGTTTGTGACTGTCACATCCCCTGTATAGCTTGCGGGTGAAAATCACATTAGCCTTTGTTCGAGACCGCTTTGACGCCGCTATTATGCGAATTAAATGTATTTCGCCATTGTGCGCCCTGTTCAATTTTCGGGAATATGTATAATACCTACGTGGTACGGGTAAACGCAATTAAGTACGCACAAGAGTTTGCAAAATTAAACATGACTTTCATTTTAACCTAAACAGCCATCTTCCGCATGTTTCTTGAGATCTTAATCTTTCCGTTGCGTCCGAAAGACTTGCGTATTTGTCTACCTTATCATGTTCTTCCCAAACAAGACTATGATTACGCTGTAAAGTCGCTATGTTTAAATCAAGCAATCTTTCATATCGATCGAAATAACAACTATCAGCTCGCTACAATTTGTTACAGCTTTATCTTTTCAATAACTAGACTAAATTACATAGCAGTAACTTTAATCATTACTAAATTGATGCTCTCATAACGTTTGTGCCTCACCAAGACAAAATGTGCCTATGCTCATTTCCATGCAGCCATAATACTAAATAACAATGTGGAGCTGAAGCTTCCTGCAAGAATCGAGACGAACAGAACGTCAATCGTAGACATAAACATTTTATGTGTATAATATGTAACTGCCAACAGTGCTTGCGTATTGTTTTATTAGCGTCATTCAGAACTCCTTTGTCTCTAGCTAGCGAAGACGAAACTATTGTCTAGTACAAGAACTTACTCCGGCTGTTTGGAGCACGCTACGGTCATTTCCTGTGAGCATTAAAAACTTTTTTTATTACTCTAGTAATTTATATAGACTTAGTAGAATTGCGAAAGAATGAGATACATCCGGTTTTGCTCGGTCAAAGAGAATTTTCTTGGCGCTGTACTTTAGCTGTGTTAAGACCTAGTTCGGAGTTTGCGCTGGAGAGAGTTAATTACGAAAAATACTGCAGTTGAATGCTTTACTGCGGCAGTAATAAGAACAGCTGCTAACACATATCTGTGAGAATTGTGAACCAAAAAAATCTGTTCTTCTTTTCTAGAAATTGGCGCGAGCCCAATTTACCAGAATTTCTTCACTTAAATAATAGTCTAAGATCCGACCGCGTGATTTATACGTTCATATGTTTGATTAATAAAATATAATTTTTATCGATATTTATAACTAAACCAATGCAGATCCGCAAAGGTGGCCATCCAAATTTGGCCGCAATTAATTTTAATTAAAATGTAATTAATTATTTATTTTTGAACAATTACGTTCACTTGTAATTGTTAAAAAATATATTTCATTAGAAAGAAATATACCTGAGATACCGAGAAAGTTCAAGGTGCCATCCCTCACTTGGCCGCAACCTAATGTCAGCCAGGTGTAAACAGGTATAATTTCGTTAAATATATACGTTCATAATGTATTATCATGTTATACATACCAAATTGAAGATTAATTCTTTCCCTACATGATGAGATATAGGTGCCTATGCAAAAATGCCCGCAAATAGTGACTGCCAACGATTAAAGATAAATAAAAGCGAGAGAAACTTAAGATAAACACCCCATGTCGAATAAAGATAGAGCATCCCAGCTGCTTGTCGTTTTTATGCTACTGCGCATGCGTCCATAGGCAAGGTGCTCAACTAAATACCGTACTGAATATTGCAATCATATGTTTTTGACAGTCTTATGCGCCACGTTGTTTTTTTTCAAGTCCAAAATTATAAAACTTTGTTAATATTAATATTGATATATTTCATTCTTAACGTTATTAAAACGTAAGAATAAAATGAAGAAGTGTTTTTTGTTGTGTAATGAAAAGCAAGAAGTGCTTAACTTTAGTGATGTATCATTTAAAAAGTGTTTTTAATGATATTGTTTCGACGTCACAAAAATTTTATGTATCATAACCTAAAACTTAATGTGGAATCAACAAATGAATTTGGTTATCACATGAATTGTTTAAAAAAAGTTATTACTGTAAAAAGTAAATACAAGGAACAATTTGAAGAATTTTGTAAAACCCAAAATGTAAGTACAATTTTTTTACAATTTTTTATGAAGACCGAAAATAAACGAAACTTAATATTGTTAAAAATTGTAATAAAACAAAATTTATTTAAAAGATAAATTTTATATTTAAAATGACGTTTCACAGTTAAAAAATATTGTTTTAGTTGAATATAATTAAAAAAATATTGAAAACACTAGTTTGGTAGATTAATTATTATGACATATTATTTTTACTGCTCAATTTTTGGAGTATTTTAAACTCCAAGCAAATACGCGAGCTACTAGTTGAGCACCTTATCTATGGACGCATGCGCAGTAGCATAAAAACGACAAGCAGCTGGGATGCTCTATCTTTATTCGACATGGGGTGTTTATCTTAAGTTTCTCTCGCTTTTATTTATCTTTAATCGTTGGCAGTCACTATTTGCGGGCATTTTTGCATAGGCACCTATATCTCATCATGTAGGGAAAGAATTAATCTTCAATTTGGTATGTATAACATGATAATACATTATGAACGTATATATTTAACGAAATTATACCTGTTTACACCTGGCTGACATTAGGTTGCGGCCAAGTGAGGGATGGCACCTTGAACTTTCTCGGTATCTCAGGTATATTTCTTTCTAATGAAATATATTTTTTAACAATTACAAGTGAACGTAATTGTTCAAAAATAAATAATTAATTACATTTTAATTAAAATTAATTGCGGCCAAATTTGGATGGCCACCTTTGCGGATCTGCATTGGTTTAGTTATAAATATCGATAAAAATTATATTTTATTAATCAAACATATGAACGTATAAATTACGCGGTCGGATCTCGTACTATAAGAGAAGAAACGAAAAAAGCGAAGATTCTATTATTAGGTAATAGAGAGTAATATTTAGACACATTCAAAATGGGCGCTTCTCTTTTCTTAGTTTATGAGAATACGTTTGGCTATAATAGGGATTATTAACACAGGCATACATTTGCTTATTAAGAATCCCTGACCGTACATATCGTAAGTTACGAAATAAACTATTTAAAATATTTATTAGTTTTGTGAAATATTACACTAATTCGTTCGGAACGAAGGCATATTATCGACGTCAATATTAAGAAACTCAAAACACTCCTTCAGAGTCATAGCCATTGCAATCGAACTGACATCATTTCGACAATAATACACAAAGCCTGGTAGTAATTACGATTTTAATAGGTCGGTCAGCGAATAGGGGTGTCCGACCCCCACCCGCAGCCGGGAGAACTGGTAGGGGGAATTAACGACCCGGTCACAATAGAACTGTAGGTACACAAGTTAAATTATATCGTTTTTGTGATAATAATATCGAGCGAGTGAACCGTGCCTAGTGAGGCGATGAAACACGTTATTTGTTTGTGAGATACATACGAAGTTGTTTGAATGGGTCGGGTGTGAATTATAGTGTGGACTTGTGGAGCCGGATTTTAATATTTAATTAATGTAATCTGCTTTACTTTGAGTATTATAACGCGCTAATAATTATATACATTGTCCGCCTAGCAATACTAACGTGAAAAATACGAAAGGAGAAATTAAGTATGGTAAAAAAAAACCCGTATATAGTAAAGTTTAATCACTGAACAAATATTATGTTTAGAATTTACCGAAAACAATTGGACAGACTTAATGATCAGCAGCGAAGCTCTATTAAGCTTTAGCAATGATAAATAAAACAAAAACCACAAAAAAACTATTCGTTTAGTTGTACTTTAGCAAAAAGAAAACGTTAAACCTTCTGACATCTCAAAACAGGAATATTTTTACGAGCGAGCGGAAAATCGATTTATTACAAAAACGCCATATTCATCATACAGTATATCGAATTGCTCAATCACAATCGATTAGGCCATATGGCTGTAGATAAAACTAGCTAAGTGGCTTACGTGTCTAATGAGGTCAATTTATATACAAAACGACGGGCTTATATGAGTAGTTATATTATAAATAACTAAAGTCTATAGTTGTGTCATGGAAATATTATTGGTACGTTCGTTACTAGTTCAAGGCGGATAACAAACTTTTCAAATTGATCGTATATGAGCGCGTGTTCCTTCATAAAAATGAGCCAGTATGTCTATTTACTTCAGAATCCAGTTGATAAGTATGCATATATTATATATACATATCTCAATTAAAGCGTAATAGATAAGGAGTTGCTATCAGCAATAGCAATAATCATTATTAATTTATTACTACATATAATAATTGAGAAGATACGATACAATGTTGTTTTAACATTTTTAATTAGCGCGCAATTTTAATTCATTCTTGAGCGAGATAAGTAGGTAGGTACTCTAGATATCACGAATTGATCTGTTTTTACAGTTAGGTATGTCATCTTCTAGGTATAGTGACTAGCCCTGGTGTCAGTGTAACTAGGCCGCCCTAAATCTTTTCTGGCATGGTCCAAGTTTTAAGTCGTATCGTATAGTAAGAAGTAGTCGTATCGTGTAGTATCCAAAGTACATTTTGTACAGCTACAAAATTACGAAAGACGTAGACAAATAACATTGAAAACAGGAGATTTTCAAACCAAGATTACCTACCGACCATTTTTTTATTCTCATCCTCATGTGTTTTTAAAAGTATCTAAATAGATATTATGAGTCAAACTAAAGATTCATCATTGATCGATTTATTACAAAAAATAGTTATCGTAGAATAAATGACAAATAAACTGAAAAGAGCTGTTTTCTTCTATAGGTGAAAAGATTTTAAACAAAGACAGTTACCGTTTCTATAGGTAGGCTCTTTTTAACTGATTTTGAGTACATTTCTACTGTAGGAATGTTTCCGAAATCAGTTAAAAAGAGCTTACCTAATAAAATCCAAGTAAGGCAACCCTAGACCGGTTCAGGCGACGCGCTCGGCAGCGGTATCTGAGTCAGTAATTATGCGCATACATTTTGCGAATTACACGTCACCAACTGGAGAATTATAACTTTAAATACCATATTTTTTCTTTAACCGTAACTTAGTACCTATTGTACAAGTCTAGAAATATGTAAAATGAAATCGTTCAAAATTATGACGTGCAGGATTTTTGGAGTATCGTCATATTTTGTTGCTTTCTAAAGATAGACCGATAAATCTAACCGAACAACAGATTTAACAACAGAATAGACTACCTTTATTTTATTTGTAAGTACCTGAAAGAGAAAGGCGTTAAAAACCATAATCGTCATCACTCATTAATGTTATGGGATGGCAATATTCACTATTAATTAAAGACAGACGAAGATTAGCAGTCGGTTGGAGACCCCATTTCTTTAGGCAGTAACTTTAGGCGAGAACACACGTTGGTTTAGAACCGCGCTGGAGTGCACTGCTGAATCGCACGCATATTTTAATTCTTACATTTTCCCGACACTTGTTAGCTGCTCTATAAATTATCATTGCTTCGATTATAAACGTCTCAAGCAGTGATCATCATTATGAACTTCATAGCCAATTAAGCTCAAACACGATGAGTTCTCTATAACCAGTTTTCTCACAATAGACGCGAGCAGTGGGATCAAAATCCAGTTTGACGGGGTTTTTCTACCATTTTAGCACTCGCAGATCGATAGGTAACGAAGCTTAGCGAGAATTACATGAAGCTCAAACAATTACAACAACTAGTTAGTGGAATGACACATCTGTTGCGCTGAGTGTTCAAAAAGAACTTAGGGTATATGAATTTTGAGCCCTTTGCAATACTTTTATTTATTTTATCCTTGACTCAATTGGCATAAACAAATTCTTGGTCGGAAAGAAAGTGGTAGAGTGGAGTGTATATCCAAATCTTGGACCAATCGCGGTATGGAAAATATTTATTACAAAAATAGCTTTCAATCTATGATTTGATGTCTTATGTATGCACATTCGTATGCGTAAATAAAAGCATTCAAAATTAATCCGTCCTCCAGCCCAACGAACAGAAACCAGATAGATACCAAATATCGTGTATCGAGACAATACGAAGCGAAACGAGTTCCGAAGACACCTTTCTCAGCCCTCGGGTGGAATAAAGCTACATATTATAATCTAGATATATGCTGTTTAAAATCGTGTGTAAAGAGTCGGTGCGTTGCGTTGATTACATCGGGCGCGGGTATTTAAAAGGAACGCTATCGAATAGTGATCGAGGTTGAATAAGCAAGCGTGTGCGCTGAATGTAGTGACACCATGTGAAGAATTTGCAAAAGATTGTTAGTTATTACTAATTAATTATTGACTCAACATCGCAAAGGTTTTCGTTTCACCTTGGGCATACATGCTTTCGTATGTCTTTTCTGCATGTCGCATCACTCAACCGAACCGATTTGAATCACTATGTACAAAATTTGTGTTTAGAAAATCTCGTACGCTGGGTTATGCCTGTGGTCGATCTGAAAATTCAGACTATAAAAATAATTACGAAATTTTTTACGGTTTATCCCTACAATAAATAAAAGTGTTTATTAGTTTGTATGTCATTATTCACTTCAGCAACTGAGTGAGAGTGCGATAGTTCGAGGTCCGGAGAGTGTCATATGAAACTTGTTTCCCGGGAAAACTGACAGAACGTGGCCAAATCCTCAGGCAAATGCTAGTAGTATAATATTAGCGACAATCTCGCATTGATGGCCACTCTACCGACTGAGACATCGATGTGTGGGTAAATCGATGCACACACACATGTGTAAGGCAGTCGTTAACGGATGCGGCCCGTCTGTCTATTTACCGACGAGTATCCATCGCTGGCACTGCAGAGCGGGTCATTTCGACCATTTATAACATTACAAGCGCGTGTATGGGAAAAATTCAACGTAACGGTCCGAAGCAAAAACGTGCGCGCTTGCGTTTAGAACTGTCATTGTTGCGCCAACAAAGGGCTGGGAATCATTTGGGGAGACTTGATTGCCACACCGCGTCACTCGAATCATGGGAGGACAAAATTACAAATCCAATTTTGAATACGAGTTTCAGTTATTGAATTTTGTGTCTTGTTTTCTTGTTATTGACCATAATAATTTATAGCTTATTGTGCTTTCGAGTATAAAGCATATTAAATATATCACGTAAGGGTTATTTGTACCGGAACTCTGTTATAACTACAAAACTAACTCTTGATCAGAACACTACTACACATGATAATAATGTTTGGTTATTTTTTTTAATGTATATATGAGAGAGTACCAAAATCGAGTTTCTGTTTGTTACGTGCAAACTCGTCAACTTAGTCCTAAATAACTGCATAGCAACAACAAATTTTAGAAAGTATCCACCTCGAGAGCTCACAAATAGAACGACAATTGACAGCCCTACAAAGCGAGTCATGCAAGACGGCCGATGTTTTATTCTCGGTACAAGTCGGCAAACTAGATAGTCATCTATGCACTTCCATGTGTGTGTTAGGACATATAGATAGGTCGAGGCAAACAAATGCGTTGCGCTATATGCTTCGATATATCTAGTTTGTTTACAGTGTACATAAGTCTGAGAGCATGAGAAATAGACGCCTACAATGCTACGTACTAATATGCTGGATACCTATATGTATGTAGGTTATGTATGGTGTGCCAATTGTGAAGAACTCGCCATGACAATGTCAAAAGGGCATGTGGTTGTTCTGTTATTAATGGTGATTTGTAAGATAGCATTTAGTAGTTTGTTTATGTAATAAGATGCCCTGTATAGTGAGTAATGTTAGAAGATTAAGCACTTTCGCGTTTCGGGATTAGCAAATCTATGTAAAATGCAAACAAGACAATTTTTGGTAAAATGATAACTGTTACTTTTAAGTTGTATATTTTAGTGCAGTTTACTTACATTTTATTATTTAATGCTGACAATAAAAAATGCTATTGTTTAATGACCTTGTGGGGCCTTGTCCTCACTATACATGTGGGTCTTAATATTGAATCCATGAGTGAGCTCTAAAGTAAAACAATTTATTTGTGTAAAAATATGTACTGTTTTTATTAATATCACATAGTTTAAAACGAAGTCGCTTTCTCTGTCCCTAATCTTATAATGTATGCTTAAATATTTAAAACCACGCAACGGATTTTGATGCAGCTTTTTTTAATAGATAGAGTGATTGAAGAGCAAGGTTTATATGTATCGTAAAATTTGTTGTAAAAATAAAATAAATAGGTAAAAATGTAAAAAGTAAATAACAAGAATAGCAGGAAATCTTCATCGTTTAGAGAAAGAAGAATTATTTTACTCTAAATTTAACGCGTGCGGGCCAGTGGCAGTAATGAATAAATCTAACTAACCGAATGAATTGATTTTAATAATTTTTTTTCAGTGAACAGCAAATATTTTATAACCCATGCGAAGCCAGAGCGAGCTGCTAGTAACAGAATAAAATAAAAGAAAATAATGTAAAAGCAGTGACCTGTACATAAGTGTGTGGTGCTATACAAGACTCTCTTATTTTAATTATTTAGTCATTATTAATTTCTTATCATGCTAACATAATATAAGTTTTAATTAACTGCCACAATTTTTAAAACACATTTGTTGTGAAGAACTTGAATATGATAATGATGTATCCTCCAAAGTTGTCTTGAGTAAATTTTGTTTCATTGAAAACAAATTTAGAATAAAAAATTTGAGAGTAGCAACAGTTAAATTCTATAACAGTTACCATAAAGAATTTGAAACTCTGACTAAGAAATTTTGAACACAAATGAAAATTGTTAAAAGTTTTCTTTTGTGAAAATAGAACTTTTATTGTAACAGAAAAGAATTCAAGTAAGTAAAGATTCAAAGGAGAACAAATGGATAACTGCTATAGGCAAACAATGAGAGGTTGAAAACTTTGAAATTAAAATTTTCTGCAGCCTTTTTAAGCTATAGAACCTTGCAAGTTTTTATAACTTAGAACCAAATGATGAATTATGAGGCATTTAGTTTTGTGGATAGAAATTACATAATTATTTATCATCATCATCATTTTCATCCTTCTGAGTGGGTAAGGCCTCTGCCATAGCTGTATAAATGCTTTCATATTTATTTACTTTCCAAAGTTACTAAAGTTTTGTTTCAGGTAGTCAATGACAACAAGACAGTGTGGTGGTAAGCATAACCTTTGCCCGTCATAAGAGTTGAGAGTGACATACAAAACATAAATACTATCAATGCTTTTGTCTCAATGCACTAATATGTAGATAATGGTTGTTAGATTTTGATACAAGAACTACTTCATTCTGGGTCTTCTTATTGTTTACAGTACAGATGTTAAATAAGATACTTAATGATTTTTGGGGCAATTTTTTGTAGTAAATTTAATGACTTATGAGGCAAATATTTATAGTGTTTCTTGAGGTTTCATGTAAGCAGTGTCCACATTTCATGTCAAGTTTAAATATTAAATTAAATAATGGTTTAAAGGATGAGACACATTCTACTATCCTCATACATCAAAGTTTTGTCTTGTCTTGGGCATGTCAAATACAAATAATAATGTTAAAAATGTATGAGAGATTAGTATTATTTTCAGTAAAGTAATACTCATAGAGATGGAAAAATTAAATTGAGATTCTATATACCAATTATCAAAGAAAATACAGGTTATGGAGCCATTTCAAGGTCAGGATCATTACTTACTGGTGTCAGAAGATAATCTGTAAATTTGAAGACACCAATAGATATCCAGTTGAGTACAAAGACTACACTTATTCACTGTAATTTCACTAGCGTCATGGAATGTAAGAATCACAAAACCGTAGTTCAGACAATTAGACAAAGCCTCAAGAGGCTTCTAGAAACTCCAATTCACTGGTAACACGTTTCTCACGCCACAGAGAGGTGACGCGACGGCGTCGCACGAGTATAATGTCGTCGGCCGCTAGCCATAGCCGCGCACCGCGCCGCCACCGCCGTTCCACCCGCGCCACCGACGCCAACACATTCCCGCTCTCTTTCTATATCACCAGCTACTTTCAATAATACAAAACATCACCATACACGATCTACAAACCAAATCTACAACTCTACTATTGATTAACTAGAAAACTCACCGTAAATAAGCCGGATTAATCAACAAAGAGTATTCGGCCACGCGCTCCAATTATAGGACACACACAATTCACGAGTTCACAAAGTTTTTGATGTAAAATCCATACACGCAATAGTCAAGTACGCCCACAATCTGTTTGAAAAGTTAATTTTAAGAAAGTTTTTAGTTTCGTGGTTCTTTTTATTCTAGGAACCGACGAAGTACACCGTGAAGCACCGCAAGCCATATACAAAATGGCGGATTTGCGTAACGAAACGAAAGTGACGCGCGCGCGGACGCGCCGGCACGAAAGAAAAATGTATTGTCTATGGTTTCAACAGTTTGGCCAACGTGGCACGAGGAAAAGTAAACATTGACAGGGTATTTTCGTTAATAAAAAGTTAAAGTTCATGATCACGTATGTTAATTAAATCATGGTTTTAATTCAAGCATGGGTACATACCTACATCACTGCGTTATAAATTATTTGGCAGGTATGTATATCAACAAAAGAAAAAAAATAACGATTTTCTTCTCTATGAAAGATGTGTTCAAAAGTAGTTCAAAATCTGATATATAAAGAGATAAAATATAATACAGGAAAAGAGAGTACATGGTCATAGGTACGCACAATGTTGCTATGTTTTATCTGTAACTGTAAGTAAATGCCTTTATCAATACAAAATTAACGACTAAAACTTTTAAAATACTCGTAATACGCTATTCAGAGGCCAATAAATATTTCTTATTCTTATTCATAATAAAAAATTGATTAAAATAAACAAACTGACTAATTACGACAGCAAAAAAATATAGCAGAAAGATTACCTATAGACCATTTAAGATCTACAGATAATAAAAAGAAAAAATTGATAATAAAAAATAAAATAATTGATTGTCAGTATGTTTGGATGTTGGTGGAATAAGTACTGGACATTTCCAATGATCAACCTTGACGAAAATTAGTACTTTTTCAGCTTTTACGATCCTTACAATATTAAATTGTCATATAACTAGTATTTACATCGATTAAATAAGGTAGTTAGATAAAGCGTTATTTATCGTCCCATTTCAATATTTAGCATAGAAATACGTAACATCAACATAGATAAGAAATCTGAATGTATATCAAAATCGACCAAAAAGAATGTCATTTTTATTATGTCGCTAATACTAATAATTTATCTGAAGAGCCATATTAATTAATTTACTTAAGTATCTATTATATGTTTGATCAACAGCGCAAAAATGTTACATATTGTCTCGTCATGACATGTAATTTCACAAGATATTAATGTCTCCGTGTCACAACTACCTACAAAGATCTAGCATCCTACTGGAAAATGTTGCCATGTTTTATCTAGTCCATTACGAGAAATGGCGTTTAGCCGTTTACTATGTGTAAATCTAGTTTTAGAACGGTGTCGGAAGATCGTAGAACATAGTTATTAGTTACCCGGGAAAGAGAGAAACATATTCTGCATATTATCACGCGTGGTAAACAATTCGCACTATTAATCTACTAAAGACTAGCACTGCATTAGTATAGCGGTACTGGCCATAAGTTATTCAATGTTGCGCTCAAGTAACTACAGAATTCAGCTTTAGCAAGCATGGTGATGCTTGTGGCCACAAATACGAGTAACTAAGTAGAAAGGTACGAAATCATTACGAAAATGTTACGAAATTACTGCTACTCGACTAAAACACTAGCCTAGCACTAACTAGTATTTAGCGCTGCAGATAATAAATAACAGGCTAAAAATGGGCGCCTTTGTGGCGAGCCGTCGGTGTGGAAATGGTAAAGGGCATAACGGCGCTAGTAGCTCATAGTGAGCGTGCAGCACATCTCTCCGCACCCTTGTGGCCGCCCACACCAACGTTGTTTAACAAATCAAATTTAGAAAATTTAAATTATAATCTTATAAGTACGCGCATCTTGTTAGTGGCTAATAATCGTATAATAATGATACGAGTAAGTATTACTATGTCGTGCCTCAATGTTTTAATCTCAAACTATAAAGAATCTTTTTAACGTGTTGAGGGATCCAAAACACAGAAAGAAGTGGATGACAGCTATAAGCAGAGTTGATGCAATTACACCTAAAACTACGTCAGACATCTCAGATAGACTGGGACACACTGCCGCGAGTAGTTTTTGATGGCGTCACAATCCCATTTAGCGATACCGTGAAAAATCTAGGAATAACATTTGATAGCAACATGTCATGGGATGCGCAATTAACAGAAGTTAGCCGCAAAATGTTTGCTTCCGCAGGCTCTTTACGTAGGTTACGCAATTTTCTACCCATTACCACTAAAACTGCGCTTGCACAATCTCTCTTACTTCCAATTCTTGACTATGCTGATGTTTGTTACCTTGATCTCACCCAGGAGCAGTTCGATAAACTTGAGCGCCTTCAGAATTTCTGCATAAGGTTCATATTTGGTTTACGCAAATATGACCACGTCTCCGAATATCGCACTAAGCTCAAGTGGCTCCCTATTCGCCGTCGCCGGGATGTTCATATACTTTCCCTTCTTTATAATGTATTGTTTAACCCTTCTTCTCCGCGGTACCTTCAGAAGTGTTTCAAATATTGTCATACTACCCATTCCTATACCTTAAAATCATCTGAAAATCTCAAGTTATCTATTCCATCACATTCTACTACTTTTTATAAGTCGTCATTCACTGTAAAAGCTATTTTGTTGTGGAACAGTCTTCCCGTTGACATTAGGCGTGCTCCTTCGTTGAACGTTTTTAAGCAGAGAGTCATAATACATTATCTATCGCTATAGCACTAAAATTTGTTTCTTATAATTATTATTTCTCATAATTTGTCTATTTATTTCCATGCATAGTATAGGTAGTATATGTATTTATATATGTATCTGTGTAGTTATATTAGTATTGATTGTATTTATTATTATTTATTATAGCTGTTTAGTTGTATGTAGTGTAATATTTTAAGGCCTCTTTAATATAAGTTATTATCATTTACGTGCATGGTTGCCTGGAAGAGATCGCTTTAAGCGATAAGGCCGCCATTTAAAAGCCTGTATGTGTAAATAAGGTCTTCTTTAATCATATTTCATGTATTGTTGCTGGTTTTTAAATAAAGAGTTGTCTTATCTTATCTTATCTTATCTTACTGCATACTGTTGTGAAGATCATTTTGATACTGTTGACCTTTCGACCGCAATAATTTTACAAATGTAAATAAGACAAATACTTGACATACTTGTTTTTGACCGAACGAAGCATCTTTTTCTTTTGTCTCTCAGTTAGGGTGTTACTGTAATTGTCTCCTGAAATTTCTTAAACGCGTAACGCGTAGGTACGGTCGTAGTTTCCAACCAATTTTGTCCTTGACCTAGGTACCTACGTTACCTAGTTTTTTTTTTGTTTACGATTATTTTTGGGTTGGTTGATATATCTCCTAAAAGGGAAGGTTTCTTACTGTGTCTTACTAATAATACATATTTGTTACAAATATACGTAGCACAATATTAAGTAAAATTTCTGTACTTTATAAAGAAAAAGAAACGACAGCCACTTGATCTATTATTTTCATATCAATAATAGATCAAGTGGCTGTCGTTTCTTTTTCTTTATAAATCGCAAAAGAATATCTCGGTCGCATAATCCGCAACACAGTTCGCGGAACTACTAGGAAATTAGTAAATATTTAGAATCCTCAGTAAAGTTGATTCTCAACCTTGGCAAGGGTTGCCATGTTTTATCTTTGCCTGACTAGTTTACACTTAAAAAGATAGATGGCACGCTAACCCGGTCAATTATGTCAGTATGTCTAATACGCCTAATGTAATAGTATTCAGGTGTAAGTCAGAGTAGCAATTTAGGATAGAATGTTTTATCTTGCGACAAAATACAGCTTTTAGAAATACTGGCGTTACGAGAATTTTATACAACTCTCTGGTTCGTAGTCGGCTCGAGACAAGCGCGATTGTATGGAATCCCCGCGAGGATGTTTATAAAGACATGGTAGATAAAATACAAAATAAATTCACGCGTTTTCTATGTTTAAAAGAGTACGGCGTCTATCCATTCTACGTGACGTCGCGCTCTGCACGTACGTATGGCGCGTGATGCGCGGTCACCTGCACCACCCTGAGGTGCTGGAGGCGCTGTGCCTGCGCGCGCCCGAGGAAGCCACCAGCCGTTGGAGGTCGTTTATTTCATTCAGGGTGCCCGAGAACAGAACTAATTTGCTTAGGATTGCTCCCACATTGCACGCAATAACTTTGTTAAATATTATAGCGCAAGATATCGAAGTTTTTAATTGTAACCTGGCAACATTTACAGAGGCAAATAGACTCTGTGGAAATTTTGTATTAAATAGTTCATATTTTATAAAATAGTTTAGTGTAGCACAAAGACTACAGTAATATATAGGGAAGTGGTGTAGGATCGCCTTGGTTTTACTGTCATGATGTTATTACTGTATTTATCCAAATAAATGTTAATAAAACCATTATAGGGAGTTTTCCCTCGTTAATTGAAAAAATGGCGTCTCTGTCTGCATATTGCAAGATACGAAAGAAACCATTAGTATGGTTTTATTACATTAAAATCTGTAGTAACAATGACGTCAGTCAAGCCTTTTAACTTGCCATAAACTATTTACATCATCGACAATACGCATAAAAGAGTATCATTACAATACCACCACATATTTATTGCAAAACTACTGATTCCGCAAGTTTTAATGTGTAGTAATGGTGGATTATTAGCTATTAATGTCTTGTTTACGTGCACACGTGTAGGCAAGCGATATTATGACAGAAGTACATGGTTTTTGTGTGTGCGGGATATCTCCATTGAAACCCTGGCTGGTAGTATCTACGTGACTTTATTTTTTTTCTTTTAATTAATGGCACCAAACGATTTGTATATTTGCCAGTGTCAAGTTTATCAATTTTCGAGTTATTAATCAATAAAGATAAGTCATATATCAAGTAATAAGTCGCCGTGGTCAAGTTAAAGTCATAACATGTTCCCTCGTAAAGCGGTGGAGACTTTACCAGGGTTTCTATAGAGATATCCTGCGAACACGAAAACCACGTTATTCCGTCTATATACCGCTTGCCTACACTTGTGCACATAAACCAGACAATAATGGTTAATAATCCACCAATATTACACATTAAAGCTTGTAAAATCGCTAGATTTGCAATAAATACACAGACAAAGACGCAATTTTTTCAGTGAACGCGGGAAAACTCCCACGTGACTTTAACTTATTATTTGATATTTGACATGATTTATTTATACCTTAAAAATGGATAAACTTGGCGGTGGCAAGTATACAAATCGTATGGTCCATATAAAAACTGTTATAATGCTTGATGCTGGCAATTATACTTACCGTATGACGCCATGTCTAATAAAATAAGAAACTACAAGCAGCCATTTTTTTATGAGAAAAGAAACTGAAAACAAAGGTCTAATATTGTCGTTCATACATCCTACGTCTTGTTTTTTGGTATAATTATTTGTAATATAATTCATAATTATTATAGTAAAATTACCCGTTTTGAATCTAAGATATATTTTTTTCTATTTCTTTGCATAAAAAGACTAATATTACTAGCAATTTTGAGCAAACATGTAATAACTTATCCCATCATGACAGTCAGCTGAGTTTTGTTTTCATTCGTAGATCTTTTGAAATCGACGTGAAATCTTATCCGTGGCAACGTAAAAGTTTCATCGAGGCGTGTTTATCACATTAGAGGATAAAATGAACGAGTTAAAGTGCCTGGAACACGCCACATTAAAGGTGAGATGTCCTGATTGGAAGGCCTAGATTTTTCAACAAAAATCCAAACTAGATGATAAAATGGCTGCAAATGCAACATAATTTTTAGATATGCCTGCAAATCTATAGGCGGTAAGGTTTAAGTTTTTATTATTGAGGTATAGGATGGCTGGTAGGTAGGAAAAATTATCTGTACAATTTGCCTATATTCTTTTGTAAATCATAGCCAAAGTTTTGGTGCCTGAATGTATTTTATATTAATTCTTGTTAGTTTAAATTTTAACAATGGTATATATAGGAATTTAGTTCAACAGTATTTCGTTTCTCAGGGAAAGCTAATAACAAATATCCTGTATTTTTAATTGTTTTAAAAAAAGTTTTTTTTTTGTTTGTTTTAATCCGCAATCAGTTTCTACTATAAGCGGATGTAGTAAGTGTATCATCATGTGTCCAGTGTGCCCTCCAGTGAGAGCATCTCCCGATCTTCATCTCTGAACCCCGCGATCACTCGCTGGGTGTCACGTGTTTTTGCTTCAGCCGTGGAGTGTAGGCTCGTGTTTTTAATTTGCCGGCCAATTGATTAGGGTGTTTTGATAAGCGATGCCTGTATGATTTAGAAGCGTTTGTAACTTCTTCATTAACTGTGCTTATATTCAGATTTTTGTGAATTTCAGTGTTAGTTGTGTACCAAGATACGCCGCTTATTGTCCTTAGAATCGTATTCTGCATTCTTTGAATTATTGTTATGTTGGATTTTGCAGCTGTTCCCCATAATTGGACACCGTACATCCATATTGGTTTCAGCATGCTTTTGTATATCAGGAGTTTATTGTCTGTCGACAATTTGCTATTTCGGCCAAGAAGCCAGGAGTATGCATGATACCTTATTTTGAGAGCTTCTCTTTTCATTAGAATGTGGTGCTTCCAGGTCATGCGTCGGTCCAAATGAACGCCTAAGTACTTAACTTGTGCTTGGTGCGGTAATGTCACACTTTCTAGTTGTACAGGTGGACAATTTCCTTTTCGAAGAGTAAAAGTCACTTGGACAGATTTTGTCGCACTTGCTTTTATTCTCCATTTTCTCAACCAGGATGTTATTTCATCAAGACTTTTTTGCAGTGTTGTAGATGCATCTTTAGGATCCACGTTGCTTGCGAGAATAGCAGTGTCGTCCGCAAATGTTGCTGTGGTAACTTTCTATACTTGAGGAAGGTCGGCTGTGTATATAGTGTATAAGACCGGTCCCAACACTGACCCCTGCGGAACTCCGGCTTTAATTTCATAAAATGGTAATGAGGCACTCATCTCTCGTACCTGAAATAGTCTATCCCACAGGTAAGATTGTAGAAGAAGAAAGTAGCTGTGTGGTAAATAAGATTTTATTTTGTAGAGTAGTCCCTTATGCCAGACTTTGTCGAACGCCTGTTGGATATCCAGAAATGCTGAAGAACAATACTGTTTTTCCTCCAGGGCTTGTCTTATATGCTCATACACTCTGTGCACTTGCTCTATAGTGGAATGCTGCTGTCTGAAGCCAAACTGGTGATCAGGAATTATTTTGTTCTCTTCTAATATCGGAGTTAGTCTTTGAAGCAATATTTTCTCGAATACTTTAGACATGGTTGGTAGAAGACTGATTGGTCTATATGAACTGACTTCATATGGTGGTTTACCCGGTTTGTGTATCATTAATATAGATGAAACTTTCCATAGTTACGGAAAATACTGGACTCTCAGCATACCGTTAAAAACCATTGTAAGAAACACTATTGCTTTCCTTGGTAGGTTTTTCAGTATCCCTTTGGTTATTAAGTCAAACCTTGGAGCTTTTTTGTCTTTTAGTTCCCGGATTGTTTTCCAGACTTCCCTAACAGTTACCGGCTTTGGAGGTGGGGATAGTTGTAGATCTTGGCCCAGTACCGAATTGACCAAATTGTCTGCTGATTCGTCAAGAGACTCATTCGGAGTGAACACCTGTGACAAGTGCGATGCAAATACATTGGCTTTCTCCTGTGCAGTTCTTGCCCAAACATCAGTTTTAAGGAGCGGTTTCATAGTTTGTGGCTGGTTCATGTTTCACTTTAAAAAAAAGTGGCGCTCAATGCCTCCGAATCTTTTTTTATATATGATTCCGCAGAAGCACCTAGACAGACTCAAAAAAATCTTGTCTTCACTTTGCTTTTTAAAGTACTGAAATTTGTCTGCGAATTGAAGAATTAAAAGAGACTCAGATCAAACTATAGATTTAGTAGGACTTCAATTCTTTTTTCAAATTATATTGAGATTAAGCAAAAAAAAAAGTTAGTAATACATATTTGGGAATCATCAAATCAACATATTTCATGCTTGCTATCTCTGTAAGCAATTACAACCAAGAGTCATGTACAGGATATTGTTGGGCGTCTCATCAAAATCAAGCTGCTCACAGAAAATTAGCTTGATAGTAATCAAGTGCCAAACATGTTTTATTGATCCTGGACTATATGTAGCATCTAGGTTTATATTATATCCTGTTAGCTACATAAGTAATCAATAAAGAAAATGAAATGACAGTATGATATTGGCACATTAGGTTTGTCTTAAGCTTTGTGTTAAAAAAAACCAGTGATGATTACTAGTTGTGATCCTTTTATTTATGGTAATGTTTTCAGGGATTTTCGTCATATTCATAATTTTATTTTGTTTAGATTATGTTCCATATGTTTCAGCTGAATATAATTGAAATGAGTCAGGTGCCATAGCACCTACACCAACATTCAAATAAATTAAGCAAACAATGCTATTGATTGATTTGATGCAAAACTATCCTAGCAAGCACAATTATGACATTCAATATCACAATCAGGCTTGTTTGTCTTTGAGTAAAATAAATTGTATCTGCGATAACTTAATTAGAACTAAGACTATTAAATACCTTGGAGTAAATAACCCTGTAAAAACTAAGTAACCTTGATAACACCTTAAGCTTCACAAACCACATACAAACTTTATGCGGGTGTGTTAGGAATACTATGTTAATATTTAAAAGATAAAACATATTGTAGATCACCAACTAGTCAGGCAAGTTTATCTGACCCACCAACCACTGCAAGCCAGAAGTGGGCTATCAAGAAATACTGAAAAATTATGCTGAAAACATTCAAGACCTAAATAAAAATGATACCATAGCAGGACTAATTACAAAATATGAAAACTCATTATATTATAATCCAAAAAAGTACATACAAATATTAAGTAATATGGTAAACAGCCCCGATAGAAAATTTAATGTCATATTTACTGGCTTGTGTTACAATAAATCACATGACAAACAAATTTACTATATTAACAGTGAGATAGCTAATATAGCCAAAAACAACGAAAATGTAAATACCTAGACCCAAATGTGTGACATGAAAATATTAAAAATTATAAAACTACGAAAGATTTTATAACAGAAAATGTAATAACATGCATAGTCAGCCAATTTCATGGCTCTTCATCACTGCATTTCGTTAGATGCCGATGCGAGACAACAAATTCGAGCACTTCAAATTTTCAAACTGCACAAACACCGATTCTAAAACTATAATTCTTCGTGCCAACATTCACAGTATACATGAAAAGTACTTAGGCATTGCAAGCTTAGCAAGTGAGCAAGATTGTGATGTGTTGTGCTTGACAGACCCCTGGGGAAAAGATCATCAGATGCAGGCGATGACTGTCCAAAACTACACACTGGCGACGTGTTTAACAGAATATTTTTTGATCATGGCGGGACCGCGATATATGTTAAAAATGGTTTAGATTTTAAAGTTAGAAAAGATTTGAACAAAATGTCATTTGAAACAAACTTTGAATTAGCAGCAATAGAATTAAGGTTTTCAAAAATAGTAATTATGCCTCTTTACCGTCCAGAATATGATTTGAATTTATTTTTTGAATTATTGACAAACTACTAGTTAAACTTTGCAAAGAAAAGAAAGAAATTGTTATAGCAGGTGATTTCAATCTCAATGTATTAAAAGTAGACAAAAACATAAAGAAACTAGACGTAATATTTAAGAAATTTAATTATAAGTGGTTGTTAAATAAACCCACTTGAACCGAGACAAATAAAAGGAACCAAACCAGTTGTACATGCATTGATAACTTTGTTGTAAATTTTAGCAGTGGTAGAGGACCTGTTTAAGGATATAAACTTTCAGACCATAATGTCATTAAATTAGAATTGTTCAATACAAAAAATGTGAATAGTAAAATACCTTTGGCTATTTTTTTCTAGATTTTTTTTTCTAGATTTGGCTAGATTTTTTTCAAAAAATATCCTAAATCTACTGTAGGCATAAAAATAGTAAGAAAAATTGAGTCAAAATTGAAATTCTTCAAGAATTTGACACTAGCAGAACGAGAAAATTAAAAATTAAAAAGTATAGTAAAATATTCCGTAAAACTATGGTCATAGCAAAAAAATAACATTATAGAGATAGAAATAAAAAATCAAAGAATAAAATTAAAGAATCTTGGAATATTATTGACGAACTGGCACGCCAAAATAAGCGACACAATACAAGTACTAGAATAAAATCAGTGAAAAATAAAAGCGGAGAAGATATATCAGAAGCAAAAAAAATGCTACTCTTTTTAATGACTTTTTTCGCAACATAACTCGTAAGTTGACTTGCAAACTAGATATTGATGCGGATAATTGCAAGAAATATTTAGATTACTGTAATAAACCATTGACATCTATTAGGTCCTTACATATGAAATTGGCGTTTTGTCGTACTGGCCACTTTGATCTCAAATATCTCTTCTTTGGTTATAGATTCCAATTTCAAATTTATACAGCTATTTATTCATACATTTGTATTTCGAAAACCGTAATTCATTTGTTTTGTCCTCGTTTGATTTTTTCTTTGCGTCACGCAGTTTACAAAATGGAAAACTTGAAATATCGCGTTATTTACGAGTACGAGTTCCACCGTGGTACCAGTGCTGCAGAAACGGCTCGAAGGATTAATGGTGTCGCAAAAGAAAACACAGCGCGTTTTTGGTTCCAACGTTTTCGTGGAAATTTCAACCTGCAGAACAAGCCCCGTGGACGGCCGGAGACTAAAGTTGGTAATGAAGAATTGAAAGCTATTGTGGAAGCAGATCCATCGCAAACCACGTCCGAGTTATCTGCAGGCTGCGGTGTTAGTGATAAAACTGTTTTAATCCACTTGAAGCAAATTGGAAAGGTGAAAAAGCTTGGAAGGTGGGTACCTCATGAATTGAGTGCAGCAAACCGACAAACGCGCGTCAACTGCTGAGTTACATTACTCAACCGGCACAATAATGAATGGATTTTAAATCGCATCATTACCTGTGATGAAAAGTGGATCCTGTACGATAATCGGAAACGCTCATCGCAATGGCTGAATCCTGACGAACCAGCCAAACCCTGCCCCAAGCAAAAATTGACTCAAAAAAATTACTTGTGAGCGTTTGGTGGACTAATGCCAGTGTCGTTCACTACAGCTTTCTTAAATCTGACTAAAAAACACGGACTTTACACCAAAATACTACAGTATAATAAATTACCAAATAGCATTATTGCACTAAATATTAAAATATTTTTTTTAAAGAAATCCTTTTTATATGTCAATGCAGCTTGTGGAATCATCGTTCTTGTGTTACGAACAACCATTACAAAATGTTACTAATAAGTAAAGAAATAAATCACGATGTAAATATATATATTTTTTTTGTTCTTAGAACTATTTATATTACTTAGAACAGTATTTAAATAAGTTTTTTAAGTTTAAGTTATTAATAAATCAAATGTAACAAGACTAACGAATGTTATTCAAAGGCCAATAAATATTTCTTATTCTTATTCTGAGTCTCTGTCAGTCATTACTGGCCTATTTCTTCATGGGATGGTGCACCTAAAACTAATCTTTCCAACTCCAGATTTACATAAATCTTGCGATGTATTAACAGTTCGACAACTTTTTAAACAGTCAATGATAATGAAATATCACATGTTGGTGGTACCTGACTTTGAATTTCTAAGCAGACATAACACTACAACCTTAAGTAAATTGCCACGAATCAACACCTCTTTTATAAAGAAGTATATGTTATTTCTTGGACCTTACTTATATAATAATATTTACAATATTTTAGATATCTATTCATTACCTAGAGTTGAGGTTAAATTAAAGGTTACAAACTGGCTTAAAACTTTGGACTATGATACAGAAAGTTTATTAACAAATATAAGCTAATTTAAAATTATTAGAAATTTGCTAGATACACACCCTCTCCCATACGCACACCTACTACACACCCTCATACTTCACACACACCTAAATATGGCTTAGCTGAGTACACAACTTTATCGAGGCTTATGTCATGCAGTATCATGCTATATTCATACACATACAATCACACACTACACTCAGAGAGGTACAAATCCCACGTTTCAAAATATTTATTAACGCTTATTAGTATACTGTCTTAATTAATATAATGTCAGTTAGTAATTACAATGTTTATATGGCGTTATATTGGCTGAAATTAGAATTTGGATCAGGGAATAAGGTTAAGGAATACAGGTTTCAACTAGCTCAGCAGCAACACATAGATTTGAACGATTATTAATTGCCAATATTATGCATGTATATGATAAAATTTGTAAAATTGTGAATAAATAAATAATTTATTATTATTATTGAATACTGACATGCAGGCTCGCTTGGTCCATTATCTTTTATAATTCCTGTAAAGGTAGTCTGAAAGAGATTAGTTTTTAGCTGTAAGACTGTATTTGTGTCTGTTTTCTTGATTTTGCTTGCTTGTTCATGATGATGATAATGATGTAACCTCCAATGCTGTCAGCTATGGTTAATTGGTTTGTTTTATAATATTATGATGTCTATTTGTATTTTTTATTGTTAATTATTAATTTACATATCACTGTTTATGTACGTCAATTTTGACAATATTAATTACTCTTCAGCTTGCCTTCCGGCAAAGGCCTTCCTTCCTGGGTTTCCCAAATATTCCTGTTTCGTGTCAATTGTATCCAACTTCTTAATGTTATCTTCACATCTTATTAGCTGTCTACCTCTATTTCTTTTAACTTCTTTTGGGTATCATTCAGAAGATCTCTATTCCATTATACTTCTTTATTTTTCAATGTCCAGTCCAGTGCCACTTTTGTTTGCTTGCACTTGTCGCAATAAGATTTGCGATGTATGTGTTAGAAAAAAGTAAACGAATATTTATTTATTATTGTTATAGGTGCCGTACGAGATATTCAACAAGCGGTACCGTAACGCGCAGCGAGTTTTGGACGTAGAGGCGCGTCACGTGGCAGGAGTCACCGGGGAGGTGGATACTGCTGCTAAGAAACCTGTCACCGCAGGGGAAATGGACACTCTGCTTGGAGGAATGGTAAGACACAAGTAATACTTTTGAAATATGGACCGACTTTAACCAGTCTTTCGCGCGCTAACCATTTTATCAGCTATTTCGATTTACAAACCAAACTATTGGACTGATTTTGATAAAATGTATATAGGATAGTTGCCCTATATAAATTACTAGGAAACCTTTTAATAGAAAACACAAAAATCCAAATCGGTTCAGGCGTTATGAGAAAATCGGAGGATGTAAGAAAATATCCAAGATATGAAAACCTCGTTTCTTAATTCGTTGAAAAAAACATACGAATTGACTGCCTGTAACTGTTATAGAAGAACTATGCTTCACATTCGGGAAAAAAACGAGTTTTCAACAAGGTTAAATTAAGAATTTAAAGAAAGACTAAAATAATATTGGAACTCAAACTATAAAGTAGACACTTTGCTTTAACTCCTGAA
The DNA here is from genome assembly GCA_947049295.1 of Ligdia adustata. NCBI lineage: Eukaryota > Metazoa > Arthropoda > Insecta > Lepidoptera > Geometridae > Ligdia > Ligdia adustata. Next base: position 2,607,049 of record OX346236.1, on the reverse strand, counting down.
TTGGTAATTCTTTGTGTAAACTAAACACGATTGTTTGGGCTTAAGGTCGAGAAATTGACGGCGATGAAGCGTAAAGCGTCAGAAGCGATTAATGAGGAGGTGCAGGCTGCTTATGTGTGCAAGAAACGTCTCGAGCATCTCAAGGAACATGCTACCACCTTGAAGGAACCGTCTTCGCCACAGGTCAAGGTAGGACAATTGTTACTGAGTTTTTATCAAGGACATTCGTGATAAGGCCACCACTTATTGCTAGATATAAGAATTTTCTCGTGTATGTCACGTTTTTTGTGCCTAAAATAAATATTTAATTAATCGCACAATCTTAATGATCATGTCAAACCATACAATTAGCGTTAAGAAACCTTCGAGCTCCTAAATAGATTTATAGAATATTAAAATTCAAACTGTATCACAAAGGGCAACGTAGGAAATGTTCTAGAAATATCTAGCAACTGGTCCACATAGGATCATATGATAACATATTCATGCCTCCTAGCTACACACACTTTTTGGCAACATTATCAAACCGCTACAAGAATTTAACAGCTTCCTCATTGCCATGTATGCCAATATGTGAGGGCCACTAGAATGTTCTTCTTTGTGTACTGAGCATGGATAGTGGTAGGCCTCTCATATTGGGGTGGCCTGGAAAGCACTACCTGCTTTGCCAGTTATTCAATCACACAAAATTTCTAAGCTAACATTTTGTGCAGCTTTTTGAAGGGTTGTGTGTCCAGTGTGCCTATACAGCAGTTATATGCTTTTGTGATTGTTAACATTTGGAGAGTGACTAGCCCGTCTGGCTATTCTTCGAATGTTTATGATATTTTAGATTTTATGATCGTAAACTTTGAGGAGGCGAGAGGAGTTATAATGTGACCATATTATAATTTTATTGGCTGTAGTATTAATTGTAAACGTGTAAATAAACTTTATGTTTTACTGTTTAGTCATCCCTTAACAACTGGCGCAAGGTTCGACTAGACCGTATGCTGGTGGATTACTTCCTTCGCAGTGGATACTATGAGTCGGCCGCTTCGTTGGCAGACGCACAGGAGTTACGGGATCTTACCAATGTCGGTTAGTGTTCTATCTATTGAACACATATGTAAATATATATATGTATGTACTGCTAGACTAATCGACTAACTGCGGCGAGTCGAAGAGTGGCACGTCTCTACGACGCGCGATTGATGACAGCCCATCACTAGCAGAAAGGCCACAACGGGAGTCCGACGCCGGGATATCTCGATCGAAGATCGACAGAGCGAGGGAAGTGTTCTCCATGTTTGGTTTGGGTGTATAGAATTCATCAAGAAATATTGTAATATCATATTGTTTTCATATAATAATAAATAGCAGGGGTCGAAAATTATTATTACGTACGAAAGAATGCATAGCTTTTTTACATCGACCACAAGGTCTTCAAGTCCTAAACTAGGCAAAGCCTTATGCTATAATAACTTGATGACCGATATACATATTTATATACATAATAAACACCCAGACACACGTCAAACAGGCATGTTTATCCACACAAATGTTTGACCTATTCGGGGATCGAATCCGAGACCAGCGGCGGTTGCTGCCAACTGCGACAACAAGCCAGTCAAATTTAAAAATATTTGAAACAACTACGTTTAAAGGATGTAGACCGACAGATTAACGCACACTGGTGGTTCTATATCCAGGGTCTTAACATTAACTTTGTTAGTTGTTAACTTGAACAATATCATTATAGCTGGTTTTGGATATATATATATTTTTCAGATATATACGCAGCATGTTGGTCCGTGGAGGCCGAGCTGCGCGAGCGGCGCACGGCTCGCTGCCTGCAGTGGTGCGCGGACAACAAGTCCAAGCTCAGGAAGCTGCACTCTACCATGGAGTTCAACATAAGGATACAGGTATACTGTAGGGCAGCACTTTGCATTGACGGATACAGAAGCTGGGAATGTTCCACAAGTTTTTTAAGTGACGAAATTCCCTGTTGAACTTATATACGAATATTGCAGCACAGGTGTCCAATTCTATTATTTAAACTGTCTCAGAATTACAATCGCATTGTGCCAAACTGCGGTTACGACATAGAATAGATCATAGTTTGAATTAAAAGTTATGTTTTGTTTAATATCTAATAACTGTAGCTTATTCTATGACAAAAATTGGTTTACTAGCCTGAAATAAATGAATTTTGAAAAACGGCTAGTTTGCCAAAATGTCTTTGCAATTCTGAGACAATTCAAATAACAGATATGACCAATAGGTCTCCTGTTTGAAAGTTGATCATTACCTCACTAAGCCTAAGTACTCGTATCACTATTGTATAAAAATAATATGACACATCTCTTCTTCCTTATCTATATGACAAGCGCAACTTTTGTAAAACAATCCAACCAAATGTATTACTTTATAGATCAGTAGGTTATTTAGTTTCTCCGGTTGTCGCCTTCTCCAGTTATGTTGTCTTCTCCAGTTTTATCTAGTTTCTTATGTCTTACATTTGTGATATTATCTTCGTATATAATCGGCAGGAGTTTATCGAGTTGGTCCGCGAAGACAAACGTTTGGACGCTGTGCGTTACGCCAAGAAGCATTTCGCGACCTACGAGGAGGGGCAGCTGGAAGATATACAGCACTGCATGGGCATGCTGGCCTTCCCTAAGGATACCGGTATCGTTTATTGATGGATTGATACATTTTTTAAGTCTGTATTCTCCGAAATTAAACATAAAAACTAATTATCTTTTATTCTTAATTCTTTTTATAATTATTTTTAAATACTTTTTTCTATATTTTCTTAACGGCTTTAAACGAGTGTTTACTCGCCAAATTGAAGTTGGTGATCGCTTCTTCTATTTATATAATAATGATCCACTGAAATCATTATGAGCTGCAATGATCCATGAGGGCGATGACGTGCTCTTTTTAAGCATGAATGCTTAAGATTTGATTTCGCTTTGTTGTCGTTCTTACTTATTGTTTTATAAAACTATGCTGTTACGTCTTGTAAAAAGCATGTGTCACTCACTTTAAGAGCTCGCGGTGCTAAATTTGACAAGCAGTTTTCCTTTTGGCTGTCAAAATATAGTGCCAGACCTGCTGGTGTAATGTCGCACGTTTTTTTTTAAATTTTAATTATATTATGTAAATTGTGTTTCTCTCGTCCGTACAGAAGTGGAGCCCTACCGCTCGTTGCTCTCGGAGTCTCGCTGGTGGTCGCTCCGCGCACAGTTTCGCCGCGAGCACGGGCGCCTGCTGCAGCCTTCACGCGGGGCTTCGCTGCAGGCCACGCTGCAGTTAGGGCTCCACGCGCTCAATACGCCATATCCTTTACTATATACGTATACAACATACCTCTTAATATTTATAATAAACAACAAAAGTAAGTTTCAGCTTATAAATAGAAATGAAATAAAGACCAGGAACTCTCTCGGCACTCCAAAAACAATTTTAGGGCAGAATGTCATACCTATTTTAATTTAATAAATAACGTTTCACACTCACTGCTCCCCACTAGGATTGCTCCTGTACTGGTGATGTCGTGCACCATTTACAAACACATGCACAAACTAGACCCGAAGATTTCAACAACAATCACATAATACACTCACAATATACTTTGTTATGTAATTATTATTATAGTTAATTACCACAAGCTTAAACGGTGATACATCGTGATGAAACCTGCTTTTCGGTGAAGGATAATAACTTTCGAAGAGGAGTGAAGTCCCCAATTCGCAATTTGGCCAGCGTGGTGGACTTTGGTCTACACCTCTATCATAGAGGAGACCCAAGCTCATCAGTGGAGCGTTATGGGTTGATACGTATAATTCGCTGCCGTGTTCTTTAAATCCCGTTGGCTGTAATCTCGATCTTTTTAAGTCATGAGTGAATTTATTTCTCCTAGACAAGCTACAGCCTCGACCGCATCGTCGCTTAACATGTCGCGAGTAGCGGTCAAGCACAAGCATATACCGGGTTTTCGTTGAGGGGTAGAAAGGGTGATTATATTCATCAATACGAACTACTTTCATTATGGGAACAACTGTTCAATCAAGAAACAATATTATAGAAAAAGTCTATCGGTCGTCGACAAAATGTACGAAGCAGCTGATTTATGTTCTCTAATTCAGAGTTGGTCCTATGGTGAGAATTATCAATTAGGGTGTGTATATCCCTTTTTACTTTACGCAGCGTAGGAAGACCTCCACTAGGTGGACCGACGACACAGTAAAAGTCACAAGTAACCAGTGGATGCAATTGGCAGCTTGTCGTTCGGAATGGCGTTCTAAAGGGGAGGCCTATGTTCAGCAGTGGATGTTTTCTGGCTGATGATGATGATGATCCTTTTTCAGTTTAGTACGCCTCTAGCCGTTATCGGCACATCACACAGGGCTATTCCTGTATTAAAATGCACATGTTACTGGTGAGCATCCTTAACTCAGTCACACTCAGTGCTACGTAGAGTCGACCCGCGTGTCAGCGTGCCCTACATGCCAGCCGCCGCTCAACTCTCTCGCTCGCACGCTCCCGCACGCGCACTGCTCGCACTCGCGGCTCGTGTGTCGCATCAGTCACGCGCCGCTCAACGAACACAACCAGCCGATGGTGCTGCCCAATGGACAGGTCTATGGAGAGAAGGTAACATAAGACAACTCTTTATGTAAGAACCAGCAACAATACATTAAAAAAATTATGAAAGAAAAGCTTAAATACATATTTTTATATGTCTATAAGATTTTCTTTCATCAGTTTTTAAGGTATGTAGGGGGTAGAATGGTGACCACCCGCACGATGGATCGATCAAATCGAGTTTGAAGTAGGTGGTCCCTTAAACGAATGCAGCAGAGTGACTTCATATCGCAAGAAATTACTAAACTTAGTGAGACGTATAATATTTGACTAACTCTTTATTATTAATAATATTTGATTAACTCTTTATTGCAGACACACAAACGTCAAATATTAATAACAGGAAAAATATTACATCCCGCGTCACAAGTGGCGATCTTATCGCTAAAAGCGATCTCTATTTGTCCTTAATTATAATACAAAGTGACGATCATGAACGCTCTGTCAAGAACGTAGCGAGTAATAAGAACTGGCTCGAAGGACCATACCTAATACCTAAAATAAATTGATTAATTTGGCTTCGCTTTCACTCTCGTAAATATTAGGCCCTATATCCCTATAGCTACAATGTCGGTCTTTTAAATCGCGAGGGAAACAGTTTCGTATAGGCAAGCGTGCTGCATCCTAAAATCCAAAAAAGCGGACTGATTTTACTTATTTCTATTTTCTTGTCTAATAGATAAAATATTTCGTCTATTAATTGTATGATTGTCTTACATATAGGCTCTGAAAGAGATGATGAAGGAGCACGGCTCCATCATCTGCCCGAAGACCAAGGAGGTGTTCTGCATGAAGCGCGTCGAGAAAGTCTACGTCATGTAAACATGTATATAACATTATGTAAATTACTATTTACTTGTGTTTCATGTATGTAATGGGTGTTCGGGTGAATGACGGACGTATATTAAAGGGCCATATGTTGTACTAGCTGTTACCCACGACTTCGCCCGCATGTAAAGAGAATTTTTCATTAAAATTTACTTGCGTTTCAGTGTGATGAGATCGTATCTAATGATTTGTTTTATTATAATTTATTGATAATTCAAACGGCCTCTAGAAACTGGAAGTATTTAGAAAAAAAAAACGATTCTAATCTTAAATGCCGAACGCGTCTATGAGCGAGCGAGATTGGCATTATTAAGTAGTCGCGAACATTTTGTACGTATCCTTCATTTCATCCTAGTTCTTATAATAATTGCTAAAGTATGTATGTGTCTGTTTGGATGTCTTAAAGAAACTACACATACAGGCTTTACACGCGATACAGAACATGCAAACTGAATATATCAAACTGTTCATGTCGAAATCTACATTTTCATACCAAAAACGCCGATGTGCTGGCTATACATTATTGTATGGCGGCAATCTGGTAATGTCGCTACTTATTAGGAAGGCAGTTTAAAAAAAAAACGGTTTATTGCTAAATTGATTCCCTATTTCAACCATTTCATCGCAATGAAAGTTAGTCTGTGTCCTTTCCCAAAGTCTAGTCAATCTGTGTACCAAAATTCATCAAAATCGATTGAGTGAAAGTGGAACAAGCACACAGTAACTTTCGCAATTACAATATTAGTATAGAAGAAGTAGGGGTGTTAATTCGTATTACCGTATGTGCGTCATTTACCTGAACATTCTGTGTGAGATCTGTTCTATTTCCCTTCGTCGTTGTAAACTTTATAATTATTTGACCCGACTGTCCGAACAACTAGTGGCATAGTTCTAATGTTCACGTATGCAATTCTCTTTAAACTAACACAAAACAATTTTATAATGTCTAAAATAAGATGTTATGATACTAAATGGTGTTGATCTTCTTATTAAAGTGAACAAACTTGTTAAACACTAGTTTCCTAAAGGCAAGAAAAAAATGTAGTGTCCAGATTTTCCATACAAAATTGATTGATCACGTGATCGGCCATTTTGTATGGAGGAGACATTTTTTCAAAAATGTCACGACAATAGTGATTTTAAAAAAATTATACTACTACTACGGCTGTATATATTTTTAAATTCCTTTTAGATGGTTTTCTGGTTGGGTAGTCGTGTTTTTACTATATTTTAAAAGCTAACTCATAAGATTTGGCTGCACTTTTTTAACAGCAGCAGAGATTTAATTTTGAACCCGATCTGCCTAAGTTTTGCTAACTACAAAGTGAAATTTGTCGGAGTGGCATTAACGAGCGCTACCGTTGCCCGGAAGACACGCTTTTTATTTTCCGAAACAATCGCTGGAACATAACTAACGTCTTGTCCATACCGTTAAAGACTGAGTTACATTACGTTAACTTGTCTTAAGCGGGTTACTTATATCAAAATATTCGAAAGAATATTGCTAAAAGCACGAAGCTCCTGTTGCTATTAATTTTATTATTTGCCTTTGTTTTTAGTCGAAATGCCATAAATATAGTTACGTTCAAGAACGGGTGGTGATTTGAATATTCTTACGTATTTTTTAGCTTATTAACAGTCCAAATTGAAACTACTGTGTGCTGATTATAAGGATAATTTTCCACTGAAGAAAAAACTGAATAAAAACATATACTACAGGGTACTCAGTCGAAAATGGGAAACAATACACATCATAATGACAACTTTCACTATTGGAATAAAAAAAACAAAACAATAACTAATAATGTTTTTTGATTTTTGAATTCTAATTTGAGGAAAAAAATTAATAGCTGTTTCTCACACTTTGTCGAAGACCGATTAACTTTTTCTTAGGAACAGCTGCTTTTTTTTTTCAAATTTTTTGGGTTCTGGTCCTGGATATTCAAAATGATGAGTGTAGTGACCACCTTTCGATGTAGTTTATCTTTAACCGGCTATGTCTATAATCCCGCTGGACCCAGCACTGATATTATAGTTAAATATCTATAATAATCCTCTACCGGTGTAATGTGTCTCGTCGACTAAGGCAACATCATAAACCAGTAAATATCCTAGACCGCAGGTATTTCAATTTCTCAGCTATATTTTTATCTATAGTTTTGGACTGTGTTATTTTTAAGATATTTTAAACATAACAAAGGTATTGTATAAAACCTTTAAGCTCTCGTTGTATATAATCATACTACAATTAATTACATTGAGAAATAAATAACTATCAAATAAAATAACTTTATTTTATTTATTCTTTCCAAAATGCTTTTTACCTAATATAAGTTTACGTCGGGTTACGTTTTAACGTTGAATAAAAAATACCAGTTTTATAATGCTATGTTTATTGTAACATTTTCTTATGTTTTTACAACTTCAAATACTTAATGATGGCGTTATTTATCACATTTCAATGATTAATCTACTATTTGTTAAGTTTACAAAAGTGAGCACTGAAACAGGTTATTTTTATATTTGTAAAAGCTATAAATATTAAAATATATATATTTTTGAAGTCTGACACTTTATATTATATTAATGACATAAATTATAATAAAAATAATAACAGGATACTGAAGTATTCGTTTAATTTACATCTTTACTTATAAAGATAAATTTTTACACAAATTCATATGACTTAAAATTATTAGCATTATCTACCTATCACATTTCTAGTATATTTTGTACTACTCTTATACATTTTAATATTTGTAAAAATGCTTTAATATGGTTTTTTTACTTCTATGTTTACCCATAGCAGCCAACAGTATGGCATGGGTTTCCCCTAAACAGGGAGTGCATATTTATTACTACACTATTGGATCAGTGGAGATCGATCTCTTTTAAACATGAACCTACAAAAATGACATATTGGTATAACTTACATACATATTCATAACAATATTAAATGCACAATCTCCATACAAAATCGCATACATTATTTTGTAAAATATGGTACGCGATATTAATCCCGTGATTCCATTCCGTTTGCCAGGTAAGAGTTTGGATATCAGTGGAACAGCACACCGATATTTGATAATACATAATTCACTTTTAAATTCACGATAAATAATTCAAGTCACAATAAATAATTTAAGGCTCGCATCATTATACGGAGTTGAAGTCGGTTCGTGTCAGAAATGTGTCGTATATGTATATTTATTTTATTTATGTGTATATTTACAATTTAAATTATTTATTTGGGATTTTATGAACAAATAAATGTTATTTATTTAATTTTCGGAAACTTTAGGCTTAAGTATTTTAGTACGTACATCAGTGATCAGGTTACCATAGCACAGGCTTTGCCTAGTTTGGGACCTGAACACCTTTGTGTTGATGTTGTATCATATTATATTTTTATTTTGTATAGAGATTGTGCAGGCATTGTACCTACATCTACGAGAATATACATAGCAAAATTTTCTTCATTGTAATATGGGAGCACTGGGGCTAGAACGCAAGGCGAGCATACGAGTGACATGCGTACTAACGCTGGGCTAAGATACATACAGGAACATATGTCGCGAACGAGATGAGACGAAAAAACGGGACAGACCTTACCGTTCGCGGTGATGTCTCTGATTATGTATGTTATTTTATTCCAGACGCTGACGTTAATTTAAACTGCTTTTTGTTAAATACAAATGTGAAGTGTTAATGTTTGTCCATTTCATCCGAAAGTTGGTTATTGGACAGAAGTACATTCACAGAGAAAAACATATTATTTTAAGTATCATTTTTTTTTAAATAAAACAAAGCGAAGTACCAACTTTGTATGTCTATGGCGTAATACGTTGGACAGACCTAACAAATCATATTAACATCTAACAAAAATGAAACAAATGATCCTTTCTTAGTATAACACATTACCTTTATTGCCCGTGGTCCCTGTGATAGTCCCTGGTAGGTACCACGGGAGGTATTTGAACCGTGCTCCCTGAATTTAGTATAAGGCAATTATGTTTTATTCTGTTGTCGCCTTTAATAATATACAGAAGTTATTTTATTTACCTTTTTAAATTAGTTTAGGTTTAGGCCTTATACTAAATTTAGGGAGCACGGGTAAAATACTTCCCGTGGTACCAACCAGGGACTATCACAGGTACCACGGGCCATAAAGGACACATTATAATAATTCAATTCGTTAGGAAAACGCTACGCAAAATCCTGTCCCTTTATGTATCTTAATCCTGCTGGGCAACTTAATGCAAAATACAGAGTTAACAATATGTCTCCAAGAGTTTATATTCTTTGTAACCGCAGTTACAAAATTGCATGCACTTTAACGCTCGCACTTACTCCGTTTCAAAAAGATACTGACCCCGATACGGTCGGGCCAAACTTACTCACCTTCATTTGACAGTTCTAAGATTGTCCCCTCTTTTATTTCCACAAGTGAAAAAACGATGTGTATAATTTTAGACTTTTAGTTTAGTCAGTGCGACTGGCTATGAATGAATTGGGATAATCATAAAATTATTGACTGTTTTTTTTTAAAACCGCTTCGAGCCAATGAACTGTTTTAAACGAAGCACAAGTGACTTCAAGTCAAACACTGATCACATCTGAATGAGTCAGATATCACAATTGAGCATCAGTTAAGCTTCACAGTCGGCCTCAAGATTTTTTTTGATGATTTCTACATGGTTATTAGCTAGAAGTATACTAAGTCGAAATGAGGTCACTACACATACCTTTATGAACAGCGTTCGCTATAGAACCAATTCTAACTTCGACAAAAAAAAACAGCAGTTTCATACAATTTGTCGATGACGGATAAACTTATAGTTTTTTCTCGATCTTAGGGTTGGCCCCAATGTTAAAATTGTTCGTTATGATGAGTCTAGTTACCCCCTCTTGCCTTAATACCTTTAACCGATAATCATGCATATCCTTTGAATAATCAAAAGTGCGAGCGAGAACAAATCAACCAGTCTGCTCTTTAATTCAACAATGCAATAACATTTGATATCTAATACTTATGTATATAGCACATAACTGTATCATGTGTATACAGGGTGACTGGTAGGTCTGCCGCAGGATATTCAAGCACATGATTATAAAGAATATGTACAAATACAAAATTATTTTGGTTAACTTTTCATATCAGTTAACTTTGTAATTATTTGGGAGCATATATATATATATATATATTTAAACTCATAATCATAACGCGCCGTGTACGCCAAACAAGGTCAAGGAACTGTTGACACATGATAGTGCCGTAGCTTCTATAAACGTCAGACCATATATTAATCATCTCGCATTTAGCGATAAAACCGCCACTTTAAAGACTTTCTTTTCGTATCCAAAACTAAAAAGTAGCAATTACTACCGAGGTGGTTTTTTTCTAAAATAATTTCAGTACAGTGCAAATCAGACGCAATATGCGTTTGTAAATAAGTTTACGCGATTGATTTGTGACAGATTGTGTGCTCTGAACACACACGCTTTTCATAATTGTGTTAATGACTTCACTTGTTTTTTTATTTGAGTGAGGAATATCTAATATGTATATCACGAGCGTTCAGTCACCCTGTATAACACATTCACGTAGAACCTACCAGTAATTCATATTTAATTTAATGACTATATATTTACAAAGCAAACACTATTCCATATAATACTTTTGACTTTCCTTAAAAGGAAGTTAACTTAATTACAAAAATATACCTACATGTGATTTCTTGTGATTATGTATGTATAGGTGTTTTTTACAAAACGCTGATTACTTTATGTTATATTCGAGATAAAATAGACAATTTCATGATTTAAAAAAAAAAGAAATAACAATATTTAAAACCTTATAAAAATATTTTTCAATGTAATATGTATTCAAGTTTCATATTTGTATTGACTGACTTTGCGTATTTTGCGTTAGAATTCAGGTTTTATATACAACGTGTAACAGAAACGTGTGACAATGCTTAAGGGCGTTAGTCTACCCACCAAAGAGAACAACAAATGTTTATTTTTTTTTAATTTTGCACTATAATCTTGTACGCAGGGATCACTTCGATGGGTAGACCCATGAGTATTGTCACACCTTTCTGTTACACGTTGTATAGCGTGTAGCAATAGTCTTTACCATATGGGAATTGCTGTACACATTTGCGAGAAGACGAACGCCACGAAGACATTCTGGTATTTGTTGGCGTAAATTTCTTATGTCAACAAATTTATCGTGACAATATACAAGGTGGCAATCCTAGATGCCAGTTAACTCGAAATGAGTATTTGTTTGAGTAAATTTCTTATGCTAGCGTTAATTCATTCATTCTACACTACGTAATTTGTTATAGTAAATTTGTATGTTAGCATAAATTTATCCGAAGTAGTGAGTCATGAAGGCCATGGTGGCAATCCCAGTGGCGAGCGCGGCGAGGTGGAGCAGCGACTGCCGGCGGTCCTGCTCTTTTAGTAAGTCGGGTAAGACTACCACCAGAGCTATGTGCAGGAACCCGCCCGCAGTGAACGGAACTATCCAAGATGTCTTCGCCTCTGTTGGACAAAAGGAAAACTTTTGTTAAAGTAAAGTATTTTTATTTTTGAAGTAGTTTATTGACCTTCAAATAACGTTCGTTACAGGCAAGTCTTAATACAATTGAATTAATAATTACTAAAACAAATTGACCTTAAAAAACTTATTTATATACGATTAGTTGATATTAGTTGTTAGTTGAATAGTTCTCATGACATATACATATTTACATTTTGATTGCTTTGTTTAGATATTAGTAAAATTTTAATATGGTTGTTTTTATGTAAATAAATAGGAATTATCCATCTCGAAAGACTGAATTTTGTTTTAAATTTCGTCATTTAAACATCATTAATTACGCGCGAAGGATATGGTACTGTCAAAGTAAAGTCGTTTCATCATTTCAAATAGTGACATGTAGGTATGTATGTGTGTGTGTGTTAATCTGAGGCATCCTTACTACCGAACGGATGAACTGATTTTGTTTTGTTTGAAAGATGCTTTAGTCGGGAGTTTTGTTGAACATCGTTTCAAGATGGGATGTCATCAAATGAAAAGGCTAGGCTCGAACTGTAGTAGGCTAGGCTGTAACTGTAGTGTACAGTAGTTGTAACTGCTAGTGCTAACCAGTACATACAATACTATACACTGTGATACATTTTAAATCCAAGATGGTCGCCACCACCAAATAGCAAATTACATTTGAACCCCTTGTCAATTGAATTTTCAGTGATCCTTTCTTAGTTCACCCTTCAAATATCATGTGTCTAGGACCAACGGTTTAGGTTTAGGCTCTGTGTTAATTCGTAGCGATGTATATCAGTCAGTCAAGACTTTCTCTTTTTTATATATAAATAACATCGAAAGGATATCACTACTCAAGTGACAGACAGACAGACATATATAAATATAGTTATCGTCTAATCTAACGAGTAATATTATTATAGATATATTTCTCTGATCCAACACTATCAATATTACCCTAGAGGCAAATAGCAAAAATTATCGCCACTGAATGAATGAATGAATGAATGAATGAATGGTTAATTTGTCACAAACACATTTAAAAAGAAATCTAACAAAAAGAAACATATTTAATAATAATGTGTGTTTATCAAACACTTCGACCTCAACATACCAAAATGTTCATCTGGGCAGACGGGAATAAAAAAAAATCATACATAATTCCCATCTGCCCCAGTGGTGACAATACAATTTTTTATGGACGTTCGATGCTAAAATTTAATTTGAATCTTACCGATGGAGTTCCTAGCGCCGCTGAATATGACAGCTGTCAACGCACCGATCAGCCCGGCTGATGCGGTCGCCTGCAAACAACATTACACACAATGCTTACAAACTACTTACATGGACCAAACATTCTAAAGTCCAGGACGTCGGAACCGCAGCAATGGATCTGAAATGGGCTTGGGCAGGACACGTAGTGAGGCGATGTGACGACAGGTGGAGTAAATGAATGAATTAGTGAATATAGCTTTATTGCACACCAAAATAAAATATACAGCAAGACCTATATATACAATGGTAGTACACTGGGCGGCCTTATTGGAGTAAGGCTGTGACAGAATGGTGGCCCACACTTGGAAAGCAAACGTCGATCGACCACCAGCAAGATGGGTTAACGACATAAAATTTGTCGCGAGTCCAGCCTGGACAAGATTAGCACAGGACCGAGGTAGATGGTGTAAAATGAGAGAGGCCTATACCCAACAATGGGATTAGGAAGGCTACGGATGATGAAATATTCTCTAGGATTTGTCAGCTGTTTTTATATCGATTTGAAGCGACCGGTGTGAGTATTGGGAACTAAAATTGACAATGACCCCGATTCTGTCAAGTCAAACTTACTAATCTAACCTAAATTGGCAGTTCTGAAATTGTCTCCCCTTTTTTCTTACCACAAGTGAGAAAAGGAATAATTTTAGGAAGTTTTACTTTAGTTAGTTGCGACTGGCCGAAAAGAATTCATTGTCACTTTGATAGTTTGAACTCATGTTTACTTGCATAATTCAATTCAGTGTTTCAAACCAACAAACATACATACTTTTTTAAGATAACTCTTTATTCAAAACTAGAATTATACAAGTACGCTAATGACTAGCGACCTGACCCAGCTTTGGACGAATCTATTTTTGTTCTATGATCAATACTCAGTTGTGTAATGTTTTAAGCCTTCTCTAATATTAATGATTAGTAGGTATCTTTAATGTAAGCAATTGCCTGGAAGAGGTTGCTGTAAGCGATAAGGCCGCCATTTTAAAAACTAGTTCATGTTTAATTAAGTTATTAATCATTACTTGTTTTTGTTATGTATTGTTAAGCTGTATATAATGTATATAATTTCAGTAGGGATTCCTAATTATCTAATTTTTTTTTCTAGTAATAAATATAATATAATGAATGTTACCAATTGTGCTTTGGCAGCCTCCCACCGGGAGAAGCCACTTCTCAAAAGTATAGCGAAGTCTCCCACCTCGTGGGGGATCTCGTGCACTGAAACAATACAATACAATGTCAACATTCACACAATATTATTGAACATTACTTCTAGTCTCCGGAGACCAGGTGTTCTCTCATTTTCAATGCTGAAAATGATTTCATGTAGTTTTTTTTAAATTCAAATTTTAATGTAATTCTTTAATTATAAAATATTAAGACATATGAAAAGTAAACTGAAATGTTTAAAAAAATCGGCCACGTGCAAGTCGGACTCACGCACTAAGTAGCGTTCCGTTTTGCCTTGCGTACATTACATTACTAATTAATAAACTTAATTAGTTATTAAAATAACAAATTTGTTTTTTTTTGTCTGCGTTAAACCAAAATAAATACAGTATAATTGAGTAATTTCTCTTTTTGTATGTCAGTAGAAAATCTTAGAAATGAGTGATGATCGTTACCGAGTATAGCGAATGTGGTGAGCACTCCGACTCTGAAGCCGACGAGGAAGGAGCCTCCGACCGCCAGCCCGTGGGTGAAGTTGTCGATAGAGTTGGCCATCAGGTTCAGGTACCCCGCCACCTACACGCACACACACACACATACCCACACATTAATTTTATCACTACATCAGTAATCTCAGGTTTCACTTAAAATTTAGTGAGTAAAATATATAATATGTAATAATATGATACAACATCAACACAAAGGTGTTCAGGTCCCAAACTAGGCAAAGCCTGTGCTATGGTAACCTGACGACTGATATACATACTTATATATATATATATATATATATATATATATATATATATATATATATATATAATAAACACCTGAGCCAACCGACCAGTCACATAAAAAATAGTAAATAAAAAAATAGTGAAAACAATTACATAATTACAAATTTTTTAAACAGCGCTAATGCGACCAGTGTTATGGAAACCTTTGCTCCAGGACTGAGTCGGAGCGGGTAATATTGTTGATAGGCTTACATAATTTTGTAAATTAAAAAGTTCAAACATACAATTAAATAAATAATAAGTTTAAAGCTGAGTAATCGATTGTACGAAAATAACTCTTTATAGACGAGTCGATTCTTTATAAATCGATCACTATTAATAATTGTAAATAAAATGACCCTGATTCGTGCTGGCCATACTTACTAAACTAACCTAATTTGACAGTTCTAAAATTGTCTCATCTCTTGCCTAATTGGGGTCAATGTTTATTGTGATGCAAAATATCCAAATGCATCGAGACGTGAGATTGTCGTTTCAAGGGAATGATACATTTACATAATAATAGGCAAGCAGCTTAAAGCGGACGTGCCTATATCATATTGTGTTGGATTCATTAAAATGTCCAACAAATTATCTCTATAGGTTCGCAAGAGATATTTGACTAGCGATCTGACCCGGCTTTGCTCGGGTGACAATATTTTTGTTCTATCATCAATACTAAGTTGTGTAATATTTTAAGGCCTCTAACATTAGTAATATAATTAACGTACATAGTACAGGTCGCCTGGAAGTGATCGGTTTAAGCGATATGGCCGCCATTTGAAAACTGGTTAATGCTTATTATTTTTTATTTCTTTTTTATTATGAAAATTATTTGATTGTTGTTTAGCCATTTGTGCAGGTGGTTTTGAAAAGAGTTATTGGACGGCGCAGTGATCACACTCTCAGGCACCTGTTCCAGTTGTGATCGAGTCTGGTGTTCAACGCGCTGGTTGTCTAGATAGTAAATCGAGCGCTCGAGTGTGAACAACAAGCGGCAGGAACTCGTCACGTGTCGGTCACTAACACCAGCGCGCACCACGCGCGACTCTGATTCTGCCGCTAGTTGTTTACACCCGAGCGCTTGATTAACTCTTTTACCAATAATTTAACTAGCTCATATTAGGTAGGTATATGATGCAATACATGTAATAAAAGTATGCAATAATCTTAGTGCTTCTCCTAAAGCCTTTGTCACTATTAATCTTTAATATTATATTGTTATAAATATCATTTACCATTCAGTTTATAATCCTTCATGTTGAAAGTTTATACAAGCCCGTGAGCTTGGCAAACAAGTCTTGAACCATTATACTATTGTACCGCTAGGTTATTTTATACTAGTGATTGTATTTATGCTTATTACTAGCTGTGCTCCGCGGTTTCACTCGCGTAGTTTCCCATTTTACTATCGAGATAGTCCAATGGGAAACTAATTTTTTTGAAGTCAGTTTGAAAGTGTTCTATGTCCTTTCCCGGGGTCCAATCTACCTGTGTACCAAATTTCATGCAGATCGTTTTGGCGTGAAAGCGAGACAGACAGTCAGAGTTACTTTTTGCATTTATAATATTAGTTAGGATTAGGATTATTACTAAATAAAGATATTTTAAAATTGAATTGTCTAGATAGTGGTCAAGTAAGTGCGTGTAATGGCTCACATCCTTCTTCCCCTGCTTCTCCTTGGTGTGCAGCAAGGCCTGCTCCCTCGCCTCCCTGAGCAGGCAGCGTCCCATCCACCGCGTGCCTTGTATCTTGCACTTGCTGGTGCCGTTCACCGGCATGTCGCTGCAGCATCCACCTTCACCTAAATATACATAATAATAATGTGGGACAACATCAACACAAAAGTCTTCCGGTCCCAAACTAAACAAAGCCTGTGCTATGGTAACCGGACGACTGATATACATACTTATATACATAATAAACACCCAGACACAGGTCAAACAGGCATGTTCATACAGACAAATGTTTAACCTGTCCGGGCATCGAACCCAGGACCAGCGGCGCAGAAGTCAGGGTTTCTACAAACTGCGCCAACCGGCCATACCAAATTATTTTAGTAAATATCGTTTTACAATTACATATAATCATCATCATCCAGAAGACGTCCACTGCTGAATATATGCCTCCCCTTTAGAACGCCATTACGAAACGACAAGCTGCCATTTGTAGCCACTGGTTACTTGTGACTTTTACAATAACGACGGTCCATCTAGTGGAAGGCCTACCTACGCTGCGTCCTCCTATTTATGGTCGCCACTCAAAAACCTTTCCTCCCATCGGTTATCGATTCTTCGAGCGATCGATGTCAGCGTATTATTATACGCTATATGTATTAATTATTTTTTTTTAAATTTATTCTTTTATATTTTCTTCAGTATTAGTATTAAAGTAGAAGATAACGATAAAAATTATTGTAGATGGTAGCGCTGGGAGGGAGAGACCTAAGATGTGCATGAATTGTGTCAAAAGAGAAATGTGTGACAGAGTAGTGAATGGAGAGATGACGGCTGATTGAGTAGAATGGAAGAGGAAGACATGCTGTGCCGACCCCACGAAATGGGATAAGGTCAGGAAGATGATGAAGTTATACATTTTTCCGTAGTATATTTGTGCTAAATTTGAGACCCGAGGCACGTATTAACGCTAAACACAATAAAATAAATACTAAACATAATAACCTACTTTCGCTGCGCATACTTTATTAATGAACAGAAACGATAACAACTTAGCCATACTAAATAATAAACCGTATAAAATTACAACCAGATCAATTCATCATAACTTGCACACGATTATGAGCTTTATTCGTCATTATTTTAGTATTTACAGAATCGATAATAACTAGGACCATATTACAATATTTCACGGTAATAATTATTCATAACTATCGAACGATTTTGAGCCTTAGTACACGATAACAGTTCTGAGCATCAAAAAAATAAAGTAGAAATGATTGCTTGTTTTTACTCAATCGAATTTTCAAGCTATATCTACGCAATTTAAAAATTAAATACGTGTGAAGTGCAAATTATTGTATGAATTAAACTTGTATAACGGTATGGAATCCTGCTGTATGACTCGCACTTCACAAATTTAGAATGTAGACTTGATGTCTTAAACTTAGGCCCGGAGAATATCTTGAATTAAAAGCGACTATAGTGAAGAAATTTGCACTTTTAACTGATGGTAAAGGGAGTCCAGAGTTTCGAAAAGTACTCTGCCCCGCACACTACCTGAGATCCAGGAATACTTGTAATTCTGATCTCAGCCACTACGATCTGACAAAGAGACCTAAAAATTTTCTCTGCGCTGGCAAGGTCATAGTTTCAAGTTGTTTTGCCGCTGTCTGTAATAACATATCCCTGGCAAATTTTCTTAGTGCAAGAAAGAGAAGCATGGCAAGGCATGGAGACGGCCTTCATCCGAATTTGGGTGCTCTAACTATTAATATTTTTTTTAATTATGTGTGTACATCAATTCTATTTTCATGTATTACTATTCTCTATTCGCGTGATACGCAATTATATACCTTACTCCACATACCTTTTGTATTATTGTTGAATATGCACGTGTCGTACAGTTGCTTTGCCGTGACCGTGCCGTTCCCACACAGAGGCTCTCCGTTGTCCTTCCCTCTGTGCTTCCTCTCTTTTATCAGCAGCTTCTCTATCTCTTCTATTTCGATCTCTTTCACCTGGAATTTTGAAGATGTTGTTGTATTATTTAACTAATGAGTGGACTTATGCAATATACCTCCTTTATAGGGGACACTCGCGACTAGCAGTGGGACGCTATAAGCTGATTCGTACTTTACAATCTTATAGAAAACCGATTTAAGTATATGTCTTCTCTATGTGTTAATCTAGGTCATAAGCTATGCTGATACCAAATTTCAGCAAATCCCTTTAGCCGTTTGTGCGTGAAGGAGTAAAAAACAAACACACATAGCACATACAAACTTTCGCCTTTATAATATTACTAGCTGTGCCCCGCGGTTTCACCCGCGTAGTTCTACTAATACTAATATCGAACTACTCTTTTTGAAGTCTAAATAACGAAATAACGAAAATGTAGAAATAACGAAAATGTCAAATATCTCGACCCGAATGTGCGAAACGAAAATATTAAAAATTACAATACTCTGAAGAACTTTGTAATGGAAAATGTTGTAGCATGCGTAGACAGCAAATTTAATAATTCTTCAACACTGCGTTTCATTAGGTGCCAATACAACACAACAAATCCGGACAATTCAAATTTTCAAATTACACAAACACTGACTCCAGAACGATAATTCTTCATGCAAATGTTCGTAGTATACACAAAAAGTACTTAGAGATTGAAAGCTTAGCAAATGAGCAAGAATGTGATGTGTTATGCTTGACAGAGACCTGGGGAAAAGATCATCAGATGCAGGCGATGAATGTCGAGAACTACACTCTGGCGACTTGTTTTAACAGAATATTTTTTGAACATGGCGGGACCGCGATATATGTTAAAAATGGTTTAGATTTTAAAATTAGAAACGATTTGAATAAAATGTCATTTGAAACAAATTTTGAATTAGCAGCTATAGAGTTAAGGTTGTCAAAAATAGTAATTATGACTCTTTACCGTCCAGAATATGATATAAATTTATTTTTTGAATTATTGACAAAACTGTTAAATAAACTTTGCAAAGAAAAGAAACAAATTATTATAGCAGGTGATTTCATTTTAAATGTATTAAAAGTAGATAAAAATATTAAGAAACTTGACGGCTTACTAAAGAAATTTGATTGTAAATGGTTGTTAAATGAACCTACTAGAACCGAGACAAATAAAAGGAACCAAACCAGTTCCACATGCATTGATAACTTTATTGTAAATTTTAGTGGTTGTAGAGGATCAGTTTTAGGATGTAAGCTGTCAGACCATAATGTAATTAAATTGGAATTGTTCAATACCAAAAATGTTAATAGTAAAAATACAGCATATATTGCTCGAAATTTTTCAAAAAATAACCTTAATTATTTTAACTATTTGTTTAACAAAAATTATATGTCAATAAAAACAGAAATACTAATGACTAGTGACGCGAACGCAAGAACGAGGATTTTACACGATGATTTGATGTACTACTATAACATAGCTTTTCCAAAATTGAAAAAACAAGTAATAAATGTTCAGAAAAAATGGTCGACTTTAGGTATAGAAACTAGTAAGAAAAATTTAGCCAAAATGGAAATCCTTCAAGAGGTTGACCCTAGCGGAACAAGAAAATTAAACATTAAAAGGTATAGAAAAATATTACGTAAAACAATGGTCGTAGCAAAAAAAAATACAGTATAGAGATAGAATTAAAAAATCAAAAAATAAAATTAAAGAATCTTGGAAAATTATAAACGAACAGTCAGGTCAAAATACGCGACGCAATACAAGTAATAGAATAAAATCAGTAAAAAACGAAAGCGGAGCAAGTATTACAGAATCTAAAAAAATTGCTACTCTATTTAATAATTTTTTTCGCAACATTGCTCAGACGTTAACTTGTAATCTAGAAATTGACGCGGATGATTGCAAAAAGTATTTAGATTACTGTAGTAAACCGTTGACATCAATTTCATTCGGACCAGTAGATTATACTGAGCTCAAAAAGGTAGTAGTTAACATGAAGCAAAAACCTACGTTAGATATTTATGATATGAGTACTAAGACTTTACGGAACCTAATAATAAATAACGATAATTTATTTGAATTAATATTAATTGTCTTAAACTCATGTTTAACTGACGGAATATTTCCCGACGTATTGAAACCGGGTAGGGTAATCCCACTTTTTAAAAAAGGGGATATAGAGGATATTAGTAATTATAGACCCGTTTGCATTTTGCCAACTTTATCAAAAATTTTAGAAGCTATTATTAAATCGAGAATCGTTAAATACTTTGAAGAAAATAATTTATTTACAATGTCACAGTTTGGATTCAGAAAAGGCCGCTCAACAGAAATGGCTATAAGAAAAGTAGTATATTACATTCTAGAATCCTTAGATACGTCAAATAAATGTGCAAGTATCTTTTGTGATCTTTCAAAAGCTTTTGATTGTTTGAGGCACGATATATTGATTTTAAAAATGCAATATTACGGATTTCAAGGTCATGAATTAAATATGATGATAACTTACTTACAGAACCGTAGTCAAATTGTCTCGATTAATGAACAAATTTCTACAGAAGGTAGGATGTCAATTGGAGTACCACAGGGCTCTATTTTAGGCCCAGTCTTATTTTTGATATATATTAATGATATTACCAATGCATTGCCAAGTTGGGCTCACATAAATTTATTCGCAGATGACACACATGTAGGTATCAGAGACAAATGTATACATAATTTAGAAAATAAAGTTAGTATTGTTATGGAATTGTTAAAGGAATGGTTTGATGCAAATGGAATTGTTCTTAACTCCGATAAAACCATCTCTATGCAGTATCAGTCAAAGTTAGGTATTTTCGGGAATTCCATTAGTAAAACAAATGTATTTCTAGGTTATACAATAGATAATACAATTAGCCTTAATGCGCACATCGATAAAATTTGCAAGAAAATGGCAAGTGGTAATTATGCTTTATTTAAACTTAAGCCATTACTAGATAAAAAGTCGCTCATCTCTGTCTATTATGCCTACGTGCATTCTATTATAAGATACGCTATTACTGTTTGGGGAAATGCTAAAGATAGCATAAAAGTCTTAAAATGTCAAAAACAGTCTATAAGAACTATTAACGGTTTGAAAAATCGTAGTCCTGCGAGAAAACCCTTAAAAAAAGATAAAATAATGACAGTTATATTTCACTTTATATTTATAGTTGTTTATTAGAAGGACACGAGGATAGGGAAATACCGGAAAAAAGAATTTCACGCAATAATAAAAAAGGGCGAATCCTACCAATAAATAGATTAGCTAAATGTAAGAAGCAAAGCCCCTTTTTACCAAAATACTGATGTACAATAAATTACCTAATAGTGTAATGGATCTCAATTTTATTACATTTAAACAAAAATTGAAGTATTTTTTTGAAAGCAATCCTTTTTATAAACTCAGCGAATATATGTCAATGCAGCTTGTAGAATCATCGTTCTTGTGTAACGAACAACCATAATAAAATATCACTAATAACTAAACAAAGCAATCATAATGTAAATATTTGTCAAGAGAACTGTTAAACTAGGAACTAATATTAAGTAATCGTATATGTATGAGATTTGTAAGTTAAATTTTTTAAGTAATTCTTAATTCAAATGTAATAAGACTTGCCTGTAACGAACGTTATTTAAAGGTCAATAAATATTACTTTACTTTACTTTACTTTAGTCGGTTAATAAGTCCTATGTCCTTCTCCTGGTTCTAAGCTACCTCCCCAACAATTTTCAGCCAAATCGTTTCAGCCGTTCTTGAGTTATAAATACTGTAACTAACACGACTTTCTTTTGTATATATATAAGTCGAAAGAAACTATTTATAACGTTCTTGAGTTATAAATACTGTAACTAACACGACTTTCTTTTTTATATATATATAAGTCGAAAGAAACTATTTATAACGTTCTTGAGTTATAAATTCTGTAACTAACACGACTTTCTTTTGTATATATATAAGTCGAAAGAAACTATTTATAACGTTCTTGAGTTATAAATTCTGTAACTAACACGACTTTCTTTTGTATATATATAAGTCGAAAGAAACTATTTATAACGTTCTTGAGTTATAAATACTGTAACTAACACGACTTTCTTTTGTATATATAAGTCGAAAGAAACTATTTATAACGTTCTTGAGTTATAAATACTGTAACTAACACGACTTTCTTTTGTATATATATAAGTCGAAAGAAACTATTTATAACGTTCTTGAGTTATAAATACTGTAACTAACACGACTTTCTTTTGTATATATAAGTCGAAAGAAACTATTTATAACGTTCTTGAGTTATAAATACTGTAACTAACACGACTTTCTTTTGTATATATATAAGTCGAAAGAAACTATTTATAAGTCAAGAATATATAAATATATATATTTAGTGTTTTTTCCAATCTCATTCGTCTTTGTAAAGTGTAAAATAAAATGGCTCATTCTAGAGTTAGTTTGTAAACAATACGAGTGTACAATAGTAGTGCTTAATCTTTGGATCTTGACTAGTGTTGAGTTCGAGTGTTGGCTGCACTCACGTGATTCAATACCCATTTATAAATTTTAAAATAATAAAACTGAGATAAAACAACATGTTATTCAGTTGTTACTATTTCTCAAGAGAATCATACGTGTATTTAGTTAAAGTATAGCGAATTAATTCAGTACCAGAACAGTACGAGAATTAATGCAATACAATACAATATATCATTATTGCACACCAAGAAAAACAAATACAGCAAATATATTACAAACAAAACATTGGTCAAACAGCGGCCTTATCGCCTAAAGCGATTTCTTCCAGGCAACCTTTGGATGGATCGGACTAAGTGCAAACAGTAACGTCGGTAGTAATATATGAATAGTAGTGTGAACAGTCAGTGGTTAGTCGTACCTTGACAGATCCATTCTGCTTGACAACGCTATGTTGTTTCTCGTTCTCTTGTTCCGGTTCACCTTCCGTGGCGGCGAACAGTTTCTCTACCACTATGAACACCAGCATACCGAACAAGCACCACAGACCGCTGCGCAGGGACACGTGACCTGCGGATGCAATAATTAATTATTTTTAAAATAATAATTTAATAATTATTTTATTAGTAACTAGCTTTTGCAAGCGTCTCCTTCAGCGTTATGTTCGTTTTCCCGGAAATAAATAGCCAATGGCACTCTCAGTACCACAAACTAATCTGTGCAAAAAATCATGTCGATTCGTCAATCAGTTGCTTAGGAGAATACGAACAAACACACTTTCGCATTTATAATATGTGTGTAGATGTGGGGATGCCAAGGAACAGATTAGTTATTGTTGTATTTATATTAAAAGAGACTTGGTTTGACAAATTAACTTATAATTCGAGATTATTATATGAGATAAAAACCATTTACACCAAGAAACACCGGAAGAAGGAAATCAACCATTTAGAGAGTTTTGAGCTGTCAATTTAGTGTTACCAATATAAATAATAGTACAAAGGTTTGTGGTTTTAAAAGAACTTCTACACTACAACACTCTCACCAAAACAAAACCTTTTAAAAAAAACTTTAAACTGAAGTACATAACTTACAGCTTAGAGTAAGTTGTAAGTTGACATACTCTCACCAAAACAATACTAATTATATGCCAATAAACAATCAAAAATTAGACTCAAACTCTTATTACTATTTCCTGTCTACAAAAGTTACAGTAAATTAACATTAATTTATGCATAATGACATTTACATAAATATCTTATTCACATATATATTTAAGAGCATTTTTTACTCATTTAGAAACACCAATTTTCATTCGTAAATACTGAAACTGTTCTTTAGACAAAGCTTTTGTAAAAATATCAGCATATTGCTCTTTAGTACACACATATCATAAATCAATTTGTTTTTCAGCATATTTTTCCTTAATAAAGTTATACCTAACATCTATATGTTTGCAACGTTTATGAAAGTCTATATTCTTAATTAAACAAATTGCACTTTGATTATCAATATTTAAACACACTGAGTCTTGATTAAATTCACCAATGTCTATCAATAGTCTTTTAACCCACAGGGCTTCCTTTGTGGCTAAGCATGCCGCCATGAATTCACTTTCAGTAGTGGATAATGCAACACTCTGTTGTCTTTGTGTTGTCCATGTAATGGCTGCACCATTTTTTTATAAAAACATAACCAGATAATGAGCGTCTTGTGCTAATATCTTTTGCATAGTCTGCATCACAATAAGCTTCTAGGTGATGTAGCTTCACTGTAAGTTTCTGAGATGCTTGTCATTTTATTATTTTCTTGTAGTGCTGAAAGATAAGATTTTCCTTCTCTAGCTAGTCTGCATTTTCTTTTACTGGTTACTACCCTTTCTTGTATATCTGAAGGTCTCAAAGGTTCTTCAGGTACATACAAAGATCCCTCATCCGAGTGGAAAGAATCCTCACTCGATTTTTCTTCGTCTGACTGTTCACAAGTGGAACTTTCATTTATATTTGTGTCTTCTGATAATGGCATTAATGCAAAATTTCTTTTAACAGTATTCTCCATGAAAATTACATCTCTACTAATCAAAACTTTTCTACTTTTTGGATCGTATAATTTATATCCCTTTGTATTTTCACAGTAGCCAATAAATATTAATTTAGTAGCTTTCGGATCCAATTTCTTTGTCTTCTCTTTTGGTATGTGCATCATTGCTTCACACCCAAATATTTTCATGTGTGAGATGTCTGGTTTCTTACCGGTCCATTTCTCCTCAGGCGTAGCATACTGTAGCGCTCGTGTTGGGCATCTGTTTGTTATGTATGCTGCAGTCGCTACAGCTTCTGCCCAATACTGTTTCTGCAATTTAGCATTTACAAGCATACATCTAGATCTGTCTAACAATGTGCGATTCATTCGCTCAGCTAACCCATTCTGTTGTGGTGTGTAAGGAGTGGATGTTTGATGCAAAATTCCAGACTTTTGTAAGAGCATTTTAAATTCATTACTCAGATACTCTGTGCCATTATCAGTTCGGAACTTTTTAATTTTACAGTTGAGCTGATTTTCAGCTAATGCTTTATACTGAGTGAATTTCTCATAAACTTCAGATTTATTTTTCATAAAATAAACATATACTTTCCTGGTATAATCATCGATGAAGGTGACGAAGTAGCGGGCACCTCCAAGGGATGGGACTTCTATAGGCCCGGCCACGTCAGAGTGGATAAGTTCTAGCTTTGACTGAGCCCGGGAACCATCCACTGGAAAAGGAGCTCTTGTTTGCTTTCCTTCTGAACAGGGAACACATAAAATCTTCTCTTTGTTTTCTATTTTCACTCCAGCATTTTCAGATAATTTGCTCAAATCATCAAAATTCAGATGTGCCATCCTCTGGTGCCATAGATAGGCGTCACTTTTATTTGCTTCAGTCATGTAAGCCGCAGGTTTCAGAGTTTTTAGTTGATACATATTATTACTCAAAGTTGCCTCGGCTACTTGTTCTTTATTTTTGTTGTAAATTTTGCAGCCTCGTTTATCAAATTGTATGTGACACTCATTTTTTATCATCTGACTCACTGATAGTAAGTTTGTGGCTAACTCGGGAACATAGAGCACATTTTGGACTTGTATAATTTGCACTCTGCCCTTTTGGTCTAGAACTTGCAAGTTCAACTTGCCACAGGCTTTCACAAGTAGTATTTTGTTATCGGCTACCTTAATTGATGTAATCGGAGGTGATATTTCGTCATAAAGCCAGTCACGGTGCATAGTTAAATGCATGGATGCCCCAGAGTCTATAAACCAGTCACCTTGTTTATTACATGTTGTTGCAGAAAAAACAGCAACATAGCCTGTATTATCTGTAGACTTATTTTCTTTCTTTTTACTATTCTTGCAATAACGACTAATATGTCCATATCGGTTGCATGAATAACAGCGAGGGCCTTTTTTTTGTGTTTCTTGTTGATTTTTATTGTTGCCTTTTGCTAGTAACGCTGTGGATTCAGTTCGGATATCTTGAAGGAGTTTTGTTTTTACAGCATCAGCAGATATTAACACACCGGAACTCTCCATAGCCATAATCATGGGCTGATAAATATCAGGCAGCCCTGCTAACAATAATGTTCCCAACCACTGGTCATCAACGTGGAAACCAATATTGCGTAGTTTGTGTGCAGTCACCATAACCTTAGTGACATAATCTTCAACATTTTGGCAACTTTCAAGTCTCGTGGTAATTAAATCTCGCAACAAACCAACACGTCTTGTCAATCCTTTGTCGTCGAAAGCTTTAGCGAGGTTCTCCCATACCTGCTTAGCACTTTTTGCTTCTTGAATATGTACGTAGTTGATGGGATCTACCAGTAATATAAGCTTCGACTTCGCTTTTGTATTGAGTTTGACATCTTTTTCCGTGCCTTCTACACATGCCCACAATTCTTCATGTTCGAAGTAATTTTGAACAGCGAATTTCCACGTA
Source organism: Ligdia adustata (assembly GCA_947049295.1). Taxonomy (NCBI): domain Eukaryota; kingdom Metazoa; phylum Arthropoda; class Insecta; order Lepidoptera; family Geometridae; genus Ligdia; species Ligdia adustata. The sequence goes on along the minus strand of OX346236.1, from coordinate 2,579,686 downwards.
CTGTAATTATCACGTCCCGTGAGCTTTTCTATAAGCGTCATCGTGTTGCTTGAAGACATTTTATAAAACTTTTCCGACCGACACGCCGGTGCCGGCATTAAAGTTTTAGGTTAAGTTGTCGAACTTTCACTTTTAACTTTTATTTAAAACTTTCGAAGCGATAAACTGGGCCCATAACCTGTTGTATTTATATTAAAAGAGACTTGGTTTGACAAATTAACTTATAATTTGATATTATTACTATGAGATAAAACCATTTGCACCAAGAAACACCGGAAGAAGGAAATCAACCATTTAGAGAGTTTTGAGCTGTCAATTTAGTGTTACCAATATAAATAATAGTACAAAGGTTTGTGGTTTTAAAAGAACTTCTACACTACAACAGTTATATATTCTACATAGAATTTTTAGTCATCAGTGACCATTGATTGCTACTTATATTTACGCAATAAAGAGTGCAGTTCACTATGACGCAATTGCTGACTTTCGTGGTCGTGCGAACTTGAGGTAAAATGCCTAGCCTAAAAAATTACGATTAAGTGATCCAATATTTTTTGGAAAATAATATTAAGCTGAGCCTCTGTCCTTTCATTTTTTAATATAGATAATAGACAAATGATTGACCACAACTCGCCTTATGCGGCAGCATGCTTGCCCAGAAACAACCGACTCGCTCGCGACTTTAACATTTCCAGTTATGTATTAGGATTGTGATTTATCCCAGTGCTTATAGTACACCACCAACTGATATCGAGGAATACCCACCAACTATGTAGGTACATGAAAAACGTACTTCGATTATGCCACAAGCAAGCCTAATTCTCTAATAAGTTTTGTAAAATAAGACGAGCACAGTAACGGTCTATTCCCATTTGTCCCCGAGTGCAGTTAGTGCATCACCGGTTAATATCGAGGAATAACCCCATATCTAAGCAATGTTAAATACCGAGTAGAGTTTTTAATCGTGCAGACGACCGCCATGATTCACTGCGCCTTTGTGTTTACATTTTTTATTTAACGTCTCAAATGTATTCTGTTATCGTGATGACGCGACGTATAAAATGAGGCAGTAACATAAGTAAAACATAAAATATGGAGTAATCGACGGTCGTAGCTCTTCTTAAAAAGATGTCGGAACATAATTTCGAATACCGAGAAGTATTCGATAGGTAGGATAGTATCCGAGAAGTATAAATATATACGAGTTGCAATTTCTGCAATATTTGAAGTTTGGGATAAGTTACAAGGTGGTTTTTCGGCATTATAATTAAACGTGTCTCAGTTTTGACGGTCTTTTGTCATGCTTTAACGCGATGTGCCATCTATCAAATAAAACGAGACAAAAGACACTCGATTTTGAATAATAAGACAATTTATTGCAGGAAATAAAAACTCCATGACCTGAGTTACTGACCTATTTAAAATATATGTAGTTCACACGCGCTTGGAACACAAAACTTCGCTACAACGTTACGTATTCCAGTCGATTGGCGTGGAATGAAATGGAATATTGGACTTTATTTCATTACAATAAGAGCGCTAAAGTGGTTACACGCTTGTTTGAGATGATAACGCAAAACCTCAACATTATTTTGTGTACCTAGGTTACAGTTCTTTTAGTATTAACTATTATCTCAGTATTATTTAAGCTATCTTAGTAGTATGTTAAGACGTAACGATCTGTACCGATAAAAGGTACCCTTTTGGTCTGAGTCCATTTGCATGACAACCTCTTTTTCTATCATTACTTCTATGGCGAAAGTTGTTTTAAAACTACCGATGGTTCAGAGTTAAGCCTTATCATCCCCTATAAATATAATCCTGTATAGATGACTTTCCACATAGGTAGGTGTTTCAACTAAGCAACGAAAGGACCAAAGGCAATAGTAGTAGGTACCTTTTCTTAAATAGAAAAAAAATAGCAATATAAGAAAGAGGAAACATTGTGTTTATACTCGTAATATAAATAAATCTATTGGAAGCTGCCGAGCAAAAACCACAACGAATGATTCAGCAATCATAATAAATAGTCTCATATTATGCAATAGTCAATCAATCAACTGAATTCATTGAATACTTGAAAACAATAATAAACGCAAAACCTCAACCCCGTAAATACGAGTAGTTCCACAGTATAAATAATAGTAAGTAAACGCACTTACTCATCAAGAGCAAACACTCAAGAGTTCGTTTATACTAAAACGGCTGTCATGATATCGACGGTTACGACAATACAAGTCGGAGAACCATTGGCAACATGGCGCGTGGTGTTCAGCGCCAGCGAACATACTTACCGTTGTAGGTTGTGGACAAGAGAGAAATGTAAATCAGGGATAGACACTTTACCTACGTCACACGCTCACAGCCTTTGTGGTTATGGTTATGTAGGGCAACCGGCATTTGTAATTAAATGAGAGAATCTAGACAAAAAAAAACGGCGTAAATTTAGCGTGTTAGTTTTTCCTATAGTTAACCGTAAAATATGTCATCTTTCACCATCACTGCACGACCAAAAAACTAATCTGGCGACATATCAAAACCCGACAAATAGCATCGCATGATTTAAAAACTAAAATCTGCAAAAGCAAAGACGAGCGGTCGCGTTTCGCATACGCATCTGTGTGGGGCATTACCTAGATAATGTAAAATTCATAATCATACCCTGCTAACAGGAAAATGTTGATCAATAAATATTTCATTTTTCTCTCACAACGATAGTTATTAACTACTTTATTGTATTCTCTGGCATCTTATTAGTACGGGACAGAGTTATAACTGTAGTATGGGTAAAAAAAATACGATAACGAGGGCATAACTAAACGTTTGTTTATTTTACACTTTTTATATCATCTTTATTCTATTATAAATAGTGTTGTATCTCAGTTTGTTTTATCTACGGAACTACTGAACTAGTTCTATATATTGTTGTTTATTTTTAGTTAGGTTTCTATATTTTCAACATCGGTTGCAGAAATGCATTATCTCTATCCAAATTTATGAGAAGCGGGCGAATGCTCGACTTTCAAACGGAAGGTCGTAGTCCAAATCCCGACAGTTGAAGCCCCATGTCAAAATTGCCTTCAGCCCCTTAATAGGGGAGAGTGCCTAGAAGACAATATGGATTGATACGACTGTTTCGACTTTACAATATCATCACAAAAAATCTGAAAATGTCTGTTATTCACCTACTCTGTAATGAATTGAAGTTATGTGGTTAATTTTCAAAACATACATACTGTAAATATTTGTATAAATCTAATGACATACTCAAAAATCTACAAGCATTCCTAACATAGCACGCATAGCACGCATATCAGACGGTACAACATGTAAAGGATATGACATATCTACATGTGTTTATACATTGTATAAACACATGTAGATAACATATATCGAGTGTGTAGATTATAACTATAGGAAGCGCAGGACGTTCAGTGCAAGCATGAAGAACGGTTAATTTTGTATTAATTTATAACATTTGACTATTATTTATTAAAAACCATAAACCCAACCCAAAAAAATAATTCAGTTTTCGAAAATAGTTTCGAACCTTTGGTTCAGAAAATGGCCGAAGGGATGAGTAATACAGTATAGGTATATTCTTCAGTAGGTATAGGTATACAAGCGGAAACAGGGGCAAAGTCATTGTCATTGTTAGTTCACGGCAATAATGGACTTGCTCGCGTCTGAGGCTTGTATAACTTAGGAAAAGGAAGTAGCTTCATTGTTACAACTTACACCGACTAGAGTAAACAAAACACTATTCGTTCTGTTAACCGATCTAAAATGTTTTATCTGTATTTTTAACACACATAAAAATAGAGGAATTTTCATTTCCTCTGAAGTTTTTTTCTTCCTTTCATGAATTTATCCGCAATTCATTACTGGAAAGAAATCTAATTTAAGTTTGTGCTTCGCATGACTGCTACCAAATAATACCAAATATTACAAGATATCAGGAAGTACCTAACACGGCGCCGTAGCAAACTTCCCTTTGGCAGAAAAACTCTCAGACTCTATAATACTTTTAAAATATTCAAAAAAAATTTTTTTTTAAAGATATCCTTTTTATAAACTTAGTGAATATATGTCAATGCAGTCGAATCATCGTTCTTGTGTAACGAACAACCACTACAAAATATTACTAATGTAAATATATATATTAATAAATATAAAAAAATATTAAAAGTATTTAAATAATTTTTTTAAGTTTAATTTTTTAAGTAATTAATCATTCAAATGTATCAAGACTTGCCTGTAACGAACGTTATTCAAAGGCAAATAAATTTATTTTTATACGGTCTTTGATGGGTCAGAAATACACAACAAAATTTTTACGTATTTGAAAACTGCATTACTTTAGTGGAGTACAAACAAAAGGCGAAAGAAAAAAATTGCCAAACTCTAAACAGAAGCGCTTCGACGGTCCATTGACATGACTCGGTGTTACATGCGGTAGTTACTATCCACCTGCTTGTCGAAGAAGGTAACTAAATTTCGAAGATAAGCAAGGCCATCGTGATGGATTATTAACTACATCCCCCAACATATCATAATTCATTCATTCATCATAAATAAGCACGAATAGATATATACTCTGTTAAATATCTAAATACTGTAATATCATTAGCATGTAATATTTTATTTACTAAAACTACAACATTTTTTTGTGAAAATAAATTATTTTGTATTTTTGTATTGTATTTGTATATGCGAGATCCGTGGGTAGCAGTGAGACGCTATGGGTTCATACGTACCATCACCGTTGGCCACGTCGTTCGCCCAGGCTTCAGGCAGCAGGTGCAGGAACACATCTCCCAGAAGACCGCCCACTGCGAAACTCAGCAGTATACGTAGTGTGGCCGCTCCCGCTGAAACATACCGACTTTACTTTTTAATTGTGAGGATAATGTTTTTGGAGAGTTTGTTTGTATACAGGATTATCTATTAAGCGTGTATTACGCCTAGGGGTTGGCCCCATTATAAAAGTCGTTCGAAATGATGACCTCCTTTCGGTAGGTCGATTCTGATATATGTTTTGTTGATTTGTTTTTATATGTATATGGTCATACTGGTGGGCATACTGAGAATTTTTAAAATTTTAATACAATTATTTGATCACTTGTTTAAGGCGGAGATCCATTACTATAAAATGTTATTTATTTAACTAATCTTAGCATTATTCGCTTCGTTTTAGTATCAGTTATAATTTGGCTTTTACGATCATAGACGAGAAATCATATCACGATGATCATAGTCGCGACGAATAGCAACATAAGTTTTCATGAACCAATCGCAAGAAGCTTTAGAGTAAGTTTCTGTGTCGTCTGAGACCTTGCGGTTGTTCATTCGAAATTGACAAATCGATATTCGCATTGGTAGTGAATAAATTGACGATAATATAACAAATTTCAAATTCAGGATTTACAGCTATTACAAATTTATTTATCTGTTATTACCTATATGTGCGTAGGAATCATATTATATAGTTTAATTAATTTGAAGGTGTTTCACCGTGCATGCTACTCAGGCTCGCTTTTGCTTTGTATAGCATGTACAAAAGTAATAGTGATAAATCATTTATTATTGTTACATATCGCGAGATCATTTTGTTAGCTCCATATTATAAGTACCTGCACGTAATCAATTCAATCGACATAGCATTAACTGACTGATCTGCTGTTTGTTACCTTTATCACAATCTCTTCGCCGATAAGAGAACAGGTACTCTATTAGATTGGAGCTGTCCTCAACCAAATCCGCTTGCTACTATGCTAGATAACAATACAAATCTAATAATACGAGTACATTATGTTACAAATGTGCTAAGTTGATCATTACAGCAGAGGCGGTATCATCGCACGAGCCGAAGGCGAGAGCGATTAGGAAGCTGAGGCTGTAATGATCAATGCACACGAGTGTCATACGACGTTTTTCAACACACTTGCGAGTAAAAAAAGTGTTATTAATAAAACAGTAAACAAAAAAGAGTAATGAAAAATCGAGGATATTTTCCCAAACGCGATATATTTTTTTCCCAGTCAACAGCGCGCGCATATTAAAGAAGGGCGCTTCAATCGTATGTTTTTGTATTTCTTTCTTTTTGTTTAAACCTAATTAGTTAAAATGTGTTAATGTATTTAAAAAAAATTTCTTCATTATTTACTAAGTGCAATTAATTTCTCAAAATTTTTATTTTTAGCGGCATAAAAACTCATTAGTGTACGTTGTAGTTGAAAATTATTCATTTAAAAAAAACTGTGCAATAATGGTAAAGTGAAAAAGGCGAGTGTGCGTAATGAGATGCATGACGTCACTAAAATAGATACAATAAGAAGCCTTTGACGAGGAAGTGTGTTGAAAAATTTATATACCTACACCCGAACTTAATAACATATAAATATTTGTACATCTACACTATTATTATAAAGAGGAAAGATTTGTACTTTTTTTGTATGTCACGAATAAACCCAAAAACTACTGAAACGATTTCAAAAATTCTTTTTGCGTTTATAAGCTACATTATGAGTGAGTAACACAGGCTAGGTGCGAAGCCGGGGCATGCCGCTAGTCAGATATAGTTACCTAAACAGAATCCATATTAATATATAAGTCTCTGTTATAGCACATAACGACGAAAATCAACTTTCGCATCCTTCTGAAATTATATACTCAAATCTTTAGGACTTATTTATCGCACTCCCACTTTATTTCTATATTTTTTAGTTATATCGGCGATTTTATCGGAAAGAAAGGTTCCATTCTGCACATCTACTTTTTCCTTACTTACTTATCTACTTATTTACTTTTTTTACTTGATCTGAGTCTGGTGACCCGAATAGGTACTATATGTTTTTTGTGCTATTACATACATTATTGTGCTTAGAAACTATAAGAAAGTTATTTTAAAAAAACCGACCTTCAATAAAGCAGGCGCCAAAGGAATGTTTCAGTTATTTCGATTTAAAAATCAAAGATTTAGGTAAAAATTTACTTTAAAAAAATATTTAATTTTCTTACCTGAATCAAAGATTTAGGTAAAATTCAAATTAGGATCATGTCTGACATGTATAGCTTTACAAACAATAAAATATTTTTTTCAAATCGGTCTAGCCGTCTTCGAAAAATAGGGTAACAAACATAAAGAACACATACAGTCAAATTGAGTACCTCCTATATTTTGGAAGTAGGTAGAAATAACAATATGTATCGTCTATGTTTATTTCATACGTAATTAGTCAGAGTTTTATTTATTTAGCGCGTGCCGTTCGATACTATTGACTGTGTACTCGTATATCTATATCTCAGTTGCTGGTTTATTTATCTAATCGCTATGAGATGCGATAAGCAGAGGTCATCGATTGGAGCCCGCCGTACATTGGCCTTGTTGATTTCTTCTATAGAGGCACCAACTTAGGTGTGACGTCATAACTTGTAAGGTGAGATTGATAAACGTATCGGATCGTATGATTCTTTGTTCTTATATGTAACACGTTTATTGATTTTTGGAGACATAATTAAGAATTAAAGGTTGTATATACTATGTAAAGAAAATAAAAGTTTGTGATTTGAAAGCTTCATTTACTGTATTTTTTGATTATTGATTTGACTGTATAATCAAGTTATTCCTAAGTACAAAAAAAATATTTAGCTGGACACTGAGCCTGATCATTTTTAGCCTGTTGCCTATTCTAATGTCTGGCGACAGCAAAAAATCTTCGCTAAACTTCTCTTTACCTTTTTTGCACTGCAAATCTCAGTTTTATAAAGGATGGTTTTTATCAACTATTTTAAGAGACTGGCAGAAGCAGCTGTGTCGATGGTGCAACTGCAGTGCGGAAACCAGACTTCACGTCAAACTTGTTCCGGTAAGGCGGTGACTAGTGAATTAATTACCAAATGCTTAAACGGTGAAGGAAACATCGTGAGAAATCCTGTTTGTCGGAGAACGTTTGAAAATAAGTGAAGTCCCGAACCCGCAATTTGGCCAACGTGGTGGACTATGACCTACGCCCCCTATAGAGGGGAGATTCGATCCCAGCAGTGGGACGTTATGTGTTGAAACGTATACCTTATCAAAAATCAAAAGCATATTAAATGTGAAACTCGCTGATTATATCTTTATCACTAATATTTGTTAGGCTTACTTACAGTACTTTGTTAATATTTATTTACATTCAGATAACATCGATTGCTTTTATCATTGCTTTTAAACACTTAAAAGTGATTCATTGATTGTTTATCGTACTTTATTTTAAGAATACTTTAGCAGATTTTCTGCAAATTGTGAGTGTGTTCTAGAGGAGCTTTGAAACTAGTTTAAGCGATCCGTTACGGCAGTTTCCGGTAGGTTCTAGATCTCCGAGACAAGAAAGCAAGTTGTTTTTATCTTTTCTAGGATCTGTTCATGTTTTAGGACGTTTCGATGTCTTTGAGGAAGCCGGATCAATGCCGAGCCAAAAAACAACTTATAATTACAAATAGCAATAGATATAGGATAGCATATAGAGACCAAATAAAAGTTTTTTCGTGTCGATACAAATATCAGGTCAAAAATACTATTAGCAACCATGACTGACTTGACTGGCCGGTTGGCGCAGTTGGAAGCAACCCTGCCTTCTACGCCGCTGGTCCCGGGTTCGATCCCCGAACAGGTCAAACATTTGTGTGCAAAATGTATGTTTGACCTGTATCTGGGTGTTTATTATATATATAAGTATGTATATATGTATTTCTAAGTATGTATATCAGTCATCAGGTTACCATAGCACAGGCTTTGCTTAGTTTGGGACATGAAGACCTTTGTGTGGATGTTGTCCTATATTATTATTATTATGTATTATATTACCGAAGATAGCAGGTAATTATTACAATTTTTCTCAGTCCAGTCGCTAATCCGTCCAGCGTAGAATCTGCCCAAATGCGAGTCTGTCCAATTGCTACGAAGGGTATTTAAGAACCAAAGAAGTTAGTCAATGTGTAAAGATATGTAATTACCACAATCTAAGCTAAGACCTACGACAACAGGGCAGCGCATGACTTTATGCAAGTATGTATGTGTGCTCAAGTTATTAACAATTTCAAATACCTAAACAATTAACACATCACATATCTCTCATTCCCTTCAAGTTTACGTATCAAACCTCCGTCTGTCGGTTTATCAGTACGTGAGGTGTCATCCGTAGCGATAAGCCAGCCAGCCGAGCGATAGTGTACCCTATGACACAGCAATAACGACCACCGATAACAACTCACAAGTGTTGGAGATACGACAGTTGACCGATTGTTTGTGCCAATAATAGTCACAGAAGGAATGGGTTTTTCTTTATAATATGTTCTTTGTAAATTTGTTCTTCGTTGTCATTTCATTTTGATGCAGTTGTTTTAAATGAGAGTGTAAAGTGTCCCTATGTATATTTACATGATACTCTAGTTTACACATGTAAGCTGTATCCTACTGTCAGTTTTCTCCAGATTGTTTTTTTAATACATTATCTAGCGGACCCGACAGACGTCCTGCAAATAACCTAGATACCGACTACAGCGCCATCTGCCGGGCTGATTTGTGAATCTAAACCATTTAGGGTGCCCCAAACGCATACAAAACAAAAACATTAAAATCGGTCCAGCCGTTTAGAAGTTCAGTGACATACACACGTACGGTAAAATTATAGTATATATATGAATATAGGCTTGCGTTTGAGTTAACTCACCTAACTTAACTTTTGCATTTCTGACTGGAGTAAATCCTACGGGCTGAAAGTCAATCCACGGAAAACTCAGGTCATTATCATAGGGAGTTCCCGTCAGACATCTCAGAGAGACTGGGACACACTGCCGCGAGTAGTTTTTGATGGCGTCACAATCCCATTTGCGATACCGTGAAAAATCTAGGAATAACATTTGATAGCAACATGTCATGGGATGCGCAATTAACAGAAGTTAGCCGCAAAATGTTTGCCTCCGCAGGCTCTTTACGTAGGTTACGCAATTTTCTACCCATTAAAACTAAAACTTGCACAATCTCTCTTACTTTCAATTCTTGACTATGCTGATGTTTGTTACCTTGATCTCATCCAGGAGCAGTTCGATAAACTTGAGCGCCCTCAGAATTTCTGCATAAGGTTCATGGTTGCCTGGAAGAGATCGCTTTAAGCGATAAGACCGCCATTTAAAAGCTGGTATGTATGGAGTATAAGGTTTTCTTTAATCATATTTTATGTATTTTTGCTGGTTTTTGAATAAAGAGTTCCCTTATCTTATCTTAAAGCAACTATGCGGTCTAAAATGTAGCTTGCGTAATTTCGACGATTTGCGGGCGACTAGAAACGTCTCATATTATAATAGCATTCGGGAAATAGAGAAGCTAGTAGCGAATTCCAGTCTGGCAGATCGCAATATAAAAGGAAGCCTTATGTTTATATTGGTTAGAGGTGTACTCATCCTAATGAACAACAATGAGTATAGTGACCCCCTTTTGGCTTAGTACTGTATGCAAAAAAAATTTTTTAAAGAGAGACACACAGAAGCAGGCTTCTGGATTTTATGTTATTATGATTCTAAGACAAGCAAAATGCACCGAAAAGTCAAGTGTAATCTGATCTACAGTATCCATGTCTTAACTTTGATGATTAGTTAGAAACACTAAGCAACTTGTATGAGTGTTCTTTTAGTAATATTTTGTATTCCTTAAGGTTAACTCAGACTATTATTTACTGAGAAATCAGTAACCGAAATAAAACAACAGAACTTAGGATGCCCGTTACTAAGCCAGCAACTTTTTGTGTGACATTCCACAGCTGATATACATATTATACATATAGTATATGGCCTTAGGACGATTTCTTAGAACTCAAGCCTTTAATAATAAAAGAATTTAAAGTTCTTTGTATTTATGTTTTGACCAGTATGCTTATAAAATAGGTACTATTATACAGTTGGAAGAAGCCATACCTTTAACCCTGTTTTCGTATCCATGTGGATACTGTGGACTGTGAAAGTGTTAACTTTGATGATTAGTTAGAAACACTAAGCAACTTGTACAAATGTTCTTTTAGTAATATTATTTACTTATATTGAAATGGTTATTAGAAAAGTTCAAATGATTGAAACCAGTTTTTATACAAAAGCAACTGTTGATATTATTCTACTTATTCCTATTATCTTATAACAGTCAAAGGTTTTATGTTTTTAACCCCTGACGCAAAAACGATGGGGTGTTATAGATGAGGTGTGTCTGTCTGTGGGATCCAAGTCACCAAATGGATACACAGATTTTGATTTTTTTGTATGTAAGTGTATTAGTTAGGAGTGAATTAGCTATATACCCGCCACCAAATGGCAAAGTAGGTACAAATTGTTGCACAACTCCCTCAATGAAAGGTCTTGAATAGTAGTAAACTAATACATTATGATAATTTTTAATCCCAGATGGCTGCCACAACAAGTGTTGAGGGTTTTTCAAACTTTACAATTTTACTTGTTACATTATTGTGTAGTAACCTTTTTTGACTGTACATACTTTGATGGAAGTGGTACCTAAGTAGCAAGAATAAGGTGACATATTACTTTCATACAAAAGGAACTAAACTTTTTAGAAGTCAAAAAGCAATGTATTTAGCAAGTCATTCCGTTCCCAACAGTAGAATAATTGTTACAGCAGTAAATGTTTCAATCAATAAATGTGCTACATAAACATATGAAAGTCTCATTGTGTTAATGATCTTCAATCAAACCAATGAAGAGTATCAGCGACCCTACACTCTTTTCCTGTTTCTGAACTAGGGCATAACTATTTTCACCCCCTAAATTGTAACATATTTTTTGTTATTGCTTCACTATGATGTATTTTAGGCCATGTAGGCCTAAAGCTTTGTTATTTTGAAAAAAGTAATTGAATTCTGCATAATAAAGGTTTTTAATAGACATTGTATCAGTACAAAAATAGGACTGCTTAGGGAGCTTGTAACTTTAGAGTGATAAAAAAAGGGAAAAAATCAAACGGTAGCCTAGTAAATAATGTGTAAGCTATGTGGAAAAACCCACTGGAATCAGACAACATTAAAAGGTAGAAAAGAGCTATATCTTATTGTATGGAGAAGTTGGCGGTCTATAGCTGTCTTAATATTAGAAAATAAGCAGCCTTCAAAATCACTAAGATATTTATCAAATTTAAGTCTTGTTTCAAACATGTGATCTTTAGAATGTTTGAAAAAAATTGTGAATTTAATTTATGATGTATCGGCATCAGTTGTAGAGTCAGCTAGGCATTGGTCCACCAGCTTGCATGACTATAGAAGTCAACAACACTGTGGCCTAGATGGAGCATTCACTGGCTCTCAAGGAAGGCAGCGGGAACACACAGTTGGGTGCATGGCAACAGATTTTATCACAAAAGATATCCATATCAGTTTTCAGATATTAAGATTTAAAAATACAAGTTGCTAGGTACCTGTTTTCGTCAATCTATGATCTCAATTTATCAGCTTCAGAATCAGTCAAGTGTTGAATGCTTGCATAACATTTAGGAGATTGTTTCTCAATTTACTGAGTAAATTTCCTAAGACCTCTTAATGCTGCAGTTCTTTTGTCACAATGGCAACATTGAATTCTTATGTTGCCATTTTTCGGCTGTTTATGCTAGGTACACAAAATTTTAATGAGGCCCTTAGAATGAAGAAATCCTTTGTTTTTATGAAACAGGACTAAGAAGAGATCAATTTATAGAAGAGATAATATGAAACTATGACTTAAATATGTTAAGAATATCAACAGTTAATTGGTTGACTCCAAGTGCCATCGAAGACTAGTTGTGCGGTATCCTCTCAAATAAGGAGTTCTAAAAATATACTGAACTGCTCATTATTTAGTTACATTAAATTGACAAACCAGTAGCACCTAATTGATTAGTTTTGGTCACAACCCTAATCAGATGTGTACATTTATGCCCCAACAAGCAATACTGTTTAATGTAGGTTAGACAAAACAAAGATTTTAGTTTATTTCGTATCCCAATAAAAGATCCTTTAACAAAGAATCGCATGCGCACTTGAGACAAAACAAACGATTGATGACTTGAAAATTCTAAAAATAGCCATCGCATATGTAAAAAGTAAATATAATATTATTATTAATAAAACAATACTTACGTCCATCTTCAAATGAAGCTGAGGAATCTATAGGGATGATCAGGAGAGGTAGAATGCCGCTCAGCCCTACAAGAATTGAGGCTAACGAAGCAAATAACCACGGATGTTCGTCCAACTGCTCCATTATCCCGTAAAAGTCCGGAATATAATCTTGAATCGCCTCCATGACTGCTTCGCTCCGCGTTTTTTATATTTTGAACACGAGATAATATTTTTCTACGAGTAGCACAGCTGGCCTGCAATGTTTATCTTTTTAAAATAGCGACGTATTTATTTTCCATCGCCAGCACGTATCGACCGCCGTGTACTAATTTACGCGACGAACTAAATCTATTCATAAAACATGAGCGAACAACACAGAGAATTCCGCATTTTCAAGATAAGAAGATGTCCACAACTGCAGACGAAACTAATCTTCAACGACTGACTGACGCATAAACACTTCCCGCACCACGGTAATAATTTATATTTATAATATCTATTAACTATATTTTTATTTCTTTGCTTGAAATAGCAACCTTCAATTTTATTATAATAATTTTGCGATGATTTATCCAATCCAATGGATGACATAACATAACCCGCCGCCAACCAAAGACAGGACAAAACAAAACAAGGAATGAAATGAATGAACTGAAAAACGAACGAAGTAAGCAGAACAAGTTTAATTTTTTGACAGTTATAATGTTGCCACTATCTAATACATATTACCTACAAAATTGAAGTTTTAGTGGGTCAACAACGTACGCATGTAGGTAGTACCTATGAACGTTGCTTAATGATGCGTTGGTATTTCTATTAATTCGTTAATTTATAGTAATTATTAAAATATATACATAACCACTGTCACCTCTTACAGTAAATCTGTCGTTTATTTTAACACCGAGTCTCTCTTTTCATTTAAGTGCAGTTTTCGAATTATTGTCATGGTTTTTAGGCCACTCAAATGCTTATACTTAGCTTGCACGTTATAATGTAGGTATATTTAAAATGACATAGGTATATAATTTTCCTTCGTATATTATCATAGACATGTTTTAACTTTTTGATAACCTTCTTTGCTCACAATCTAAGGAAGTTTCAGAGGCCGTAAATCCTACTGGTTGAGATAGGGGGGAAATTTGCGACTGACTCACCGGATTCCTCGTGCTCGCGTAGATTAGCAGGTTCGGTTCTTCGACGGTGGGATGTACTGCAATTCCTTTTCCTATCTTTCCATGTTGGGGTGCTGATTGTGAGTTGATGAGGGTGATCGCGACGAGAGGGGACCCTGAGCACGGTTCCACCTTGATCGGCGAATTTTATTTGTATTCGACACCTGCGTCGGCTGAGCGCTACGGCGGAAGAGAGCGGTGGTACGCTAAAACTGTCAGTCGCAAAAGGATTGACGTGTAGGTAGGAAGGGAAAAAATTACCTACCCGTATTTTCGGGGTGGTAACAAAAAAAATGTGTTTTGGATGCGTTCAGGATTTATCATACCGCCCCCCAAAGAGCTACCTAGCTCTTTCAATAAATGAAGATAAATCTGAAATACATAGCGTTTATGGTAATCGTCGTATAATGCAAATGAGAGAAAGTAGTTCCTTATATGAATTAAAATGAAAAAGATTGGTATGCAACTTAAGAAAAACTTAGCGACTAAAGATGTGTGATGGTTATATAAGCTTAAGAAATAATTATTGTTCGGCGCATGGCAGCAAAGGGCAAAGCTTCACCACTGGCCTTAGTAGAGTGCCAGTAGAAGTTTTAAGCTCAACTACTCTGACCGTACCGTCTGTCCCAGGACAGATTCGAATGACGCGAGCCTTGCGCCACTGGAGAGGTGGCATATTGGGTTCTTTTATAAGTACTAGGTCACCAACTTGTAAATTTTGAATCTTTTGTACCCATTTGGGACGCTGCTGAAGGGTGTGCAGATATTCAGTCTGCCACCGCTTCCAGAAATGTTGAGTAATTTGGCGAACCAATTGCCATCGCTTCAGTGGACCAATGCTATCTTGGGGCGAATCATGCTCTGGCAAAGCAAGGAGAGGTTGACCAATGATAAAGTGGCCAGGTGACAAGCTCTCAAGATCATTAGGGTCACTGCTGGCTGGAACTAGCGGCCTTGAATTAAGCGCAGCTTCGACCTTACAGAAAATAGTGGCGAGCTCTTCAAAGATGAGCAAGCGGTCACCGATTACTCTGGCTAAAATGAGTTTAGCAGAACGAACTGCGGTTTCCCACAAGCCACCCATGTGTGGACTTGCAGGAGGATTGAAATGCCATACAATTTGACGTTCGGCCAAGGATTTATGAACTTCAAGGTTTGAATCAACTAAGAAATTTGTGACCTCCTTAAGATAGTTGCGAGCGCCGACAAAGTTTGTTCCGCAGTCACTGTAGACGTCGCTTGGTAATCCTCGGCGGGAAACAAATCTGTCGAAACAAGCTAAAAAAGCGTCTGTTGACAATTCGGAAACTAATTCTAGGTGACAACACTTCGTGCTGAAGCAAACGAAAATGCACATATAGGCCTTGAAACCTCTGGCGCTACGCATGCGAGAGGTCTTGAGCATATATGGACCAGCCATGTCGATGCCAACCCTACGGAAGACACGGCACGCGGTCACGCGATTGGCTGGAAGATCAGCCATGAAGGGTTCAATAGATTTTGGCCGCAAGCGATAGCAGCGTTGACATTGAAAGATACGATTTCGTATTATCCTGCGAGCGGATAGAATCCAAAATCTGCGTTGAAGCAAATTCAAAAGAGTGTTTAGACCGGGATGCATAAACATTCGATGGTAATAATCCACTATAAGGTGCGTAACGTGATGACCTTTAGGGAGTAACAAAGGATGTTTGCGATTAAAATCGAAGTTTGATTTAGAGAGTCTACCTCCCACTCTAACAAGGCCTTCAGAATCGAGGAAGGGATTTAGGCGCATCAGACAATTTTTGGCAACCTTGTTAGCACGCAACAACTTTATTGTTTCCGCAAAATCAGTAGATTGGACGAGCTTGACGATTGTAGAAACACTATCTTTGAGCTCGACAACCGAAAGCTGTCCCGTACGTTTTTGGGACGGATTGCGCGCATTATGTATAAAACGCTTGCACCAAGCTACAGTTGTTTGTAGCTTGGGAAAGGTGCTAAATTTGGTTAGCAAGTCGTCTGCGGACCTCCGAACTTGAGTCGTCTCTGAAGCTTCCGCAACTGCGGACAGCTGAGCCGTTTGAGTGCGGGGGCTGGGAGAAGTTGATTTGATTCCCGGTAAATCTGCATCAGGTATTACTTGATATTCACCAGGCCATGACGAAGGTTCGCCTTCGAGCCATGCTGGCGACCACCATAAAACGTGATTGACTAGCTCAGACGGCAACAAGCCGCGGCTCGCGCAATCGCAAGGGTTCAGTAGAGAAGGGACGTGCCGCCAAGAGACGCTTGGGATTAGTGACTGAACTTGCGAGACACGATTACCTTCAAAGGTTTGAATTTATGGGGAGAAGTTTTGAGCCACGATAACACGATGGAGGAATCCGACCACGCTACCGTTGACTCCAGCAAAAGCTTTCCGTTCATTTTGTTCAAGACATGTTCCAGCAAGCGAGCTAAGAGCAACGCACCACTTAGCTCGAGTTTGGGAATCGTTAATTTTTGCTTGAGCGGCGCGACGCGTGATTTAGCCAGCAGGAGCTGCACTAAAACGCGACCGCAAGCATTCTGAACGCGCAGGTAGACGCATGCGGCGAACCCGCGTTCAGATGCGTCACTGAAACCGTGCAGCTGGCTGGACACAAGTTCAGCAGTGATCACACATCTGGGTATAGAAACCTTGTTTAAATTAGTGAAGTCGGCCATGAACTCGACCCACATAGCATGGATGTCCGCAGGAAGCGGATCATCCCAGCCTGTTTCGAGAGCCCAAAGGCGTTGCATAAAAAGTTTTGCAAAGAACGTGACCGGCGACAAAAATCCGCACGGGTCATATAGTCTGGCGATATTGGATAGAACACCGCGTTTGGTGAAGACCTTTGACATCTCAGAAACGTGATAAACGAAACAGTCGTGATTAGCTTTCCATTCGATGCCTAGAACCTTAAAAATAGTGTCACCATCCTCTACAAAACGGTAAGGTGACTCGCGATGGTCGACAGGAAACCCTTCTAAAAACTCTGGGGAGTTGCTGGACCATTTACGCAAAAGCAAACCTCCCTGTGCGAGAATGCCAGCAAGAATTTGTGCGAGGTTCTTGGCAGAATCGAGGTCGCTAGATCCGCTGACGACGTCATCCACAAAGGTGCTCTCTAGCAAGACCCTGGAAGCGATTGGGTGCTTCTCTGCATTGAGATAAGCTAGCTCATGCACAACTCGAATAGCCTGGAACGCCGAACTCGACACACCGTATGTCACTGTAGCCAATTCAAAGTGCTTGAGCTGGTCGTCAGGAGACGCCCGCCAGAGTATGGTCTGATAGCTGCAGTCTTCATCACGCAATCGGATCTGCCTATACATTTGTTTAATATCACAGGTGAAGACCACACTGTGCAACCGGAAACGCATAATGATATCTTCAATGTTTTCCTGCAGCTTAGGACCTGACATGAGCACCTGGTTAAGGGAGACACCGGAAGAGCTAGGTGCTGAAGCATCAAACACGGCGCGCAGCTTTGTGCTTGAACTATGTTCCTTTAGAACGCCATGATGTGGGATATAGTAACGCTCACTTAGAGTTGGGTTGGGTACTTCTCTCATATGCCCTGATTCGAGATAGTCATTCATAAAGTCTACGTATAGCTCCTTGAGTCTGGCATCCTTGATTAACTTGCGTTCTAAACTATGGAACCGTTTCAGAGCGCATAAATAGGTTTCACCCAAAGGCTTGCAAGTAACCTTGAATGGTAAAGAGACAACAAAACGACCATCACTAGTTCGAGTATGTGTTTCGGTGAAATGTTTCTCGCATTGAACATCTTCTGGATCTTGGATCTTAATTTTTGGTGGCTCCTCAACCTCCCAAAATCTACTGAGCGCAGTACCTAAATCCACGGAACAGGCCATCGACACAGCTGAGAGAACAGCCTGTGATGCTGCAGGAGCTTTTCCCATTATAACCCAGCCAAAAATGGATGAATAGGCAGTAGGCATACCAACGCCTAGACTGAACCTTTTGCCGTCTAAAATCTGTTCATAATGTTCTATCCCTAATAGCATGTCAATTTGTCCGGGAACTGTAAAGTTGGTGTCGGCTAAAATCAATGACTTACAAAGTTCTAATACTTTTTGATTGACCGGAACAGAGGGCAAGGTGCCCGTTATTTTCTTAAGAACAATAAAATTTGATGAAAATGCATGTTGATTGTCCAAAGTTGATAAAATGTTGCAACGAACAATGCCCCGAGTATCTTGCAATGATGAAGCACCTAATCCGCACAAACCACCTGACTGAGAACGAGGTAGTCTCAAACGTTGAGCCAAGTTTTCAGTCATTATTGAACACTGAGAGCCACTATCAATTAGTGCCCGTGCAGAATAAGGATGACCATCAACATCCTGGACGCTGACAATAGCCGTACCTAGAACCATGGTGGATACAGTGTCGACACCAGATAAGGTTTGAGAATGGACTGTGGAGCTAAGTGTTGACACAGCAGACTCAGATGATATTGCCACAGAAGTTGGGTCAGAGTGATGATTTTCCGTTGTTGAGATTGAGCGTTTCTTCTCCGTATTAGGATTAGAAACATGAAGTTTAGTATGATGACGGCCTCCACAGACGTAACATACGCTAGCGCTAGAACACCTGGAGACACTATGAGAACGAAGGCAATTAAAACAAAGCTTCTGTTGAATGACAAAATTCTTGCGTTGTATTGGACTCATGCCATCAAATTTAGGACATCTGTAAATGGCATGACTCTGTGAGCAGCATGGACATAGCATGCTAACACTTACCTTTTGATGTTGAGGTTCCTTAATGTTCTCTACCACATTCAAAGTGGTGCTACCTGAAGCGGGCTTGGAATAAGAACCATAAACATTCTCCAGTATTCTATGCTGTCGCTCTATAAAATTGAGCAATGAATTAAAAGTAGGAATACATAATGGATCAGTTGATGATTCAAATTTGGTCCTCAACTCCGGTGGGAGTTTTCTCAGAATTATGTGAAGTAACAAAAAACCCCATGACTGAACGTCAAACTTTAAGGCCTGAAGCGCTTGTGTGTTCTCCTTGATGATGTTTGTAAACTTACATAAGGTTTTAGCATTAACTTCTTTCAGATTAGGCAAGTTTAGAATGGTTTCTACATGTTTGTCAGCTACGACTCGCTTGTTTTCATACCTGTCAGAAAGTAACCTATAGGCAACGGAGTAATTGTCACTAGTGATAGGCAAATGTCTAACTAATGCCAATGGTTCTTTATCTAGAACACTCAGAAGATAGTGCATTTTTGCAATTTTGTCAAGTTGATTGTTTTCATGAATTAATGAGTTAAAAATGTTTATGAAATTTTGCCATTCAATTGCCAAGCCAGTAAATCGCACAAGGGACAATTTAGGTAAGTGAACGCTACCTACCTTTGATTCAGTTTCGTTTTCAACGAAGAAGCTTTGGAGAGATTTAGTTGAGTAGACCATATCTGAGCAATGTTGAAGTTTCTTTTCTAATTCGGAACGAGATTCGTGGTCTTTTTCATCGATATGAGCACTCACAATGGCAAAAGCAGTTTCCATTTGCTGCCAATGACGATCGAGATCCATAAATCTGGCTTGCAAAACTTTTTTATCCCTTGGAGCTATTGCTTGTTGCGAAGTAAGTTTAGTTGCTAAATTATACAGCTCCTGAATAAACCTACCACAACGCTCAAAAGTCACTACGTTCACCTTACGTTCAGACATTTTAATTCTCTACACTTTGCACGGCAAAAGAAAGTAAAAGTATCTATTAAAAGTGTTTGTTTTACACTAAATTGGTTCAATACACGAAACCGGCAAAACGTAAACAACTTGAAGTGAATGACAAGCCTTGACGTGAAGTTGAACTTTCAAACGAATGCTTGCCAGAACACAAATAAAGATAAGATTCGCTGCACACAAAATTATAAAATAAGGTTTGCTACAAACTTTTCGCAATTTACCGATTTATCCAATCGATCGATTACCATAGACACTTTAAATGAATGAACACTTGACGAATGAGTAAAAACTTGTTTGACAGAACACGAAATACACGAATTAAATATGGCGGATGATAAAAACCCAAAGAAAACTTGAAATTTAAAATGAGTTTTCAATAAATTAGGGAAAATGAATGCAATGGTTTTAAAAAACAAGTAGTGCTAGAATCCGGGACGAAGGACCAGGAAAATGGTTGAGATAGGGGGGAAATTTGCGACTGACTCACCGGATTCCTCGTGCTCGCGTAGATTAGCAGGTTCGGTTCTTCGACGGTGGGATGTACTGCAATTCCTTTTCCTATCTTTCCATGTTGGGGTGCTGATTGTGAGTTGATGAGGGTGATCGCGACGAGAGGGGACCCTGAGCACGGTTCCACCTTGATCGGCGAATTTTATTTGTATTCGACACCTGCGTCGGCTGAGCGCTACGGCGGAAGAGAGCGGTGGTACGCTAAAACTGTCAGTCGCAAAAGGATTGACGTGTAGGTAGGAAGGGAAAAAATTACCTACCCGTATTTTCGGGGTGGTAACAAAAAAAATGTGTTTTGGATGCGTTCAGGATTTATCACCTACATTTTATTTACATACTTGAACCTACCTAAAATACATTTTTATGTTGCCATATATGAGTTAGTTAAAATGATTGAAAACAATATGTACTAAATTATTAAGACAAAAGTTGTAAGTATATTAATTATCAAAAATCATATTTCATTTCAGTTCATTGTTTATTTTTGATATATCAATTATATATTTTTAGAAAAGTTAACCAACGTTTTATAAATTATAAATGACAATTGCGGCATAAGAATAACAGTAAAAATATTTCATGCTTCATTCCATTGAAATGCACGCTACACCTTGATACATATTGCCAAATTAATCGATTCAATGATTGATTTACGTATCAAATCTACAATAGCTACGACGTTTATTGTTTCTTTACAGTTTTGTAAATTTAAACATGTTATATTAAAATATAATTTTGTTTTTTGAAAAGAAGCAACGTCTTTCTTATATTTTTAGAGTGTGAATATTAATATGGATAAAGAAACACAAACACCCACTGTCCCTGTAAGAAAACCTAAATTCACTAAGGTGAGATTTACCCGGAAACATTCATGCATTGAACTTCATTTGACCTACTAAAATTATCATACGTCACATGAATGTTAATTTTATACACTATTTATGTGTGCCTTTTTATACGTATTAACACATAGTGACCCATACTGCTAGGAACGTCGAGTCAACTTTTTAAAGGGGGTGTAGTATAGGCCATTGTTCACCAAGCTAGCCATAGTGCAGGTGGGGGACTTCTCAATCTTCTAAGCTAAAAACCTGCTCTCACTACCAGGTTTCCTCACGATGTTTTGCTTTACGTTTAATCAGTGGTAATTACTATTTATTTTTATGTCAATGATGTGTTTTAAGGATTGCAATTTATTTAATTAGTATTGACTTTTTGTCTTTGCAATTACTTTAGTTATTTAGTAATAAACTAAGTAAATATATTTATTGGAATTTACATAATAATAATAATAATAATAATAATTTTCTGTCATATCAAATACAATTATTCCAAATGATGATGGTTTAATAACTTTAGGAACATTCGCGAATTGTTCAGAATTTTAGCGTACTTCCGGATCCAATACTAAAACTAACGTTTCCTGTTTACGCCATTATTAACACAGTTATTGGAATACTAAAACAAAACTAGACAGACAATTATATTGGATAGAACTGACACGAATGCAATATGAGTCTTCTTGGCAGCCACAACGGCCCACCGCGCCCAGTTGAAGCAAAATGCCGTACTTATTTTGGCCTGCCAATTTATATACATAGTTTTATGTTATAGGTACATCAGTTACAATATAGGTTTACAGAGCTAAGAGTCATCGCATTTTAATTCACACTCATTGAAGTCGAGAGGTAGTCGACATGAGGGAAATTTGTAAATCTTTGATCGACCGTGATAGTGACTTTTCGCGCCAATTGCTGCTTTGAGCTTATTCGTGCGTGGTGGTGCGTTGACAGAGCTGGGAGCTTTCTTGTTTATAATTGTTCGTGGTGACCTAATTAAATAAATTGATCAGTTAATTATACAATCATGGATTGGGGAATTCTGAATGTGGACACTGACAGGATTGCAATCACCAGGGATGATATGTCATCAAGTTTTCGTCGAAAACAAGTGGTGGTATGTACTACATTGTATTCATATTAATTTAGCTAACAAAATATTCAAATGAAATTGAAAATGCTATAATAATATATTATTTAACTCAATTCCCACTAATTAGTATAATTATATATAGTGTGTTTACTATATTTTTTATTTAAAATTTGATTAATTGTCTTCAAACACGGCAAATAAAACTAATTTCTGAGAAAACTATCTTTGTATACGTTTTTACAATAAATACATTATTATTTATTGTAAAAACGTGTACAAAGATTTTATAAAGGGTAATAACTTCAATAGTTTTGTTTAAATAAAATATAGAGAAGAGAAACGGACTCTTAAATTTTACCTAAGTACAAAAAATATAAATTTATGAAAAATCATGTATGAATAATTGAATCCATTATAGCAAAACATGTTCATTTACAATTTTAACTAGATATCAAATGCTCACCAAAGAGGATAATTTAGACATGCTGTTATTTACGTATCCATGCTAAATTGACCTATAAATTAAAAATATGTTTTTAAATTACTAGGCTCTGAGGTCATTTTGTTCAAAATTCTTCACGCGTAAGCCACATTTTAACAGCGTATATTCTATTTGTACCAAAATTATTGGCGTTAGAATTAATATGAAATGCTGATGTCCAGCCACAGATGTTTTTCCATAGCTAATTCGAAAGACTGGCTATTAAATGTGTCTTCTAACATATTATTTAATTATGTTTAGTAAAGAAGACCACATGAATTTATCAACCTTTAAAGTAGCTTTGAAATAAAAATAACTCTCGATTTCTTTGTTACGTTACCAAACACTTACACTGTCATGTTTCGTACCATTTAGTTTTTCCCTGAATTGAAAGGTTTTTGATTTTTTGCCAAATTTTCCTTTCATTGCGACTTTGCTTATAAATCTATTTAAACGATATAACTTTTAAAGCTAAATATTGTAGATTATCTTTTAAAAGTTCACAATAAAAAGAAATGGCCTAGTATTTTACTATTATTTTGTAAAGTTTGTAAAGAATACTCATACTCATATATTCATAATGTATGAATATATGAGTATGAGTATTCTTTCTGTACATGTCAGTAAACTTACGATACAATAACATCTGCTTATATTAATAAAAAAGAAATATGTGTAAAACATTAAATTCCCAATGGCAAAGTCATGAATTCCATAGCTGTGTAATGGAATTCATGACTTTGTTTTAATCTTAATTTAAATATCTTAGGAGTAGGTGCGTGTGAAATAGGTATTAACAGGTTGTATACGTTCGAACTCATGACATGAGTCAACTTCATGGTTTTAACAAGCGAGTGTTTCACGGTAGTTAGTCTAAATAGAAGTTTATGTGCCTGGAAAATGTTATTAATATTTTACCAGTAAAATTAAAAAGCAGTCAAAATATTCTGACAACTAAAAAATCAAAAAATTGTACAACCTTCATACAAAATTTTGTCAAAACAGGTTGGAAACTACGACCTATACGCGGGTACTAAGTTTCCAGACATACATCCAACATACCAACTGACAGACAAAATAATAATTTGTCAGACGGAAGCAGACTCTGCTCGTTCAGTAACTTATTAGATAGAGTGCATTATTATTATTTTATTCGATCCCATCCTACAGTTTCATGTTCCTGCTGTTTTTGAAAAACTATTACCTAACTTCTAATATCTAATTTACCTTTTGAAACAGCATCTAATGATTAGATAATATAGATCTTTATCTTCTGACACTATTTACGAATTTTTTGTTAGTAGTAGTTGACACTTGCGACGCTGTCCGCGACATAAATTGCAATTAAAAGTTTTTTTTCAAACATTGAACCTCAAATTTACCCTTAGGGGTTGAAAGCTCTTCTTATTACACCTTCACACTCTATTATAACACAAGCTCCAAATTTCATATTTCTAGGTTCAGCGGTTTAGACTCTGCATTGATTGAATCAATGCTAACACTTCATCCCTGATGGAGTTCATCGAATGTGAACGAAACTATATTATTACCTTTCCAACAATCATGTACCGTCAAAACACGTATTTTAAACAAAATTACACTTTAATTTGCATGATATGGATTAACTACCAATTGTTTAACTAAATTCAGATAGACAGTGAAATCATGTGGCTACATTTTTCTTTATAATCCATAACAATTTGATTATTTAGTTAAAAATATAAAATTTAATTATTTCACTCTAACCAAACTACAGTGCCTTAAATTTAAAATCAATATGAATATTAAGGTGGTGCTCTTCACAACGTTAATCGTTATATTTCTTTAACTGCCTTCTTGAATACTGTTTATTATAAATGATAGACGTATAGTTTAATACAGCATGCTTATGTATTTAATTATACCTACTTTATTTTGAACAAAATTACATTACGTACTGCAAGTAACAAAATGTTAATTTAAATCTCTTGATAAAGATGTATTTGAATGTATCTGTAAATAATTGAAATGCGTTGGAACAAATATTACGTGTTCATGTCCCTTGCTAAAAGAAACATTTCAAGTACTGCTTTTAGCAATATAACATGACATTAATCCATAAGATCACTTAGTACTAAAGTAGATAGCATGAGTCAACAGTCCAGGAAATACCTCTCTGTTTGCCAAGTTATTTAGCACAAACTCTCAGACAAAATGCCCATCAATAATTGGGATTAACGATTTTTACGGCGATACATCATTCTGCTACTTACATGCACGTCATTTTTTTTAAAACAGTAAAGAAATTACTTTATATCGTGAAATATAAATATTTGTTACAGTACAGTACAGAGTGTGGACACCACGTACCCTGATATAGTCAAGAATAATTAAAAATGATTAAATTTAATAGTAATCTCTTGTAAATAAATGACACGTAGATAAGATAAAGCAAATTAACATCTTTTTCCAGATTACCTACTTTATTCACAATTGAATATTCACGTATTGAACATTAGGCCGAACTGAAAAATGTTCGGCTCAAACTCTTAAACTTACTTACTCTTCATGATTTCAATATTCCCGTGTTTACTGATCTAAAACTTTTAAATCTCAACCAATATTTTGTTTTACAATTTTATTTGACGTAGTGTGCTTAGTGTATCTAACTTAACGTGTAAGTAAATTATTATTTGGTAATATTAGTCACTTTTCATGTAGTTTGTTAGAAACGTCGCACAGAATAAACAATCAACAAATTCCTAAAATATTTCACTACGCTTGCTTTCGTCTGGTTCATTCCCAGATGATTCCAAAATTAACTACAGCGCTCCATTTATTCAGCCGCGGCTGGCTTTCCGCGCGTATGAAGTAAATACCCGAAAAGTGCACTTCTAGTAAAATATTGTTTTAAATGTGTTGTTAGTGTATCGTAAGACTAGCAGTGTAGTGAATAATGGATATCCCAACAGATGTGTGGGGCCAGCTTGCCCTTGAAGCTAGTCAAGTGTATTTGACTGAAGGTGGACAAGTCAGGAGTCCATTTGCAAACACGGTACAGTTTTTGGTGTTGCGTAAACTGATATTAAATAATACCTGTGTACCGATACAAATGTTTGGCGTACTAAAGCGTTAGTCGCGGTTGTAACAATGTACTAACGCATGGTTACAGACTGTAATTAGATAGACATTGATGAAGGGACAAACGTGATAGGGAGTAAATATAGAACGCAGAGCAAAACATAAACTAGAGACGGATACCTAACGCGATATCTTACTTCACACTAATGTGACCAAGCTTTCTAAACTAATTCCGATATTGGCGCTTTAGCCCACCTTGCTGTGCCAGAAGACTAACCGAAGTACATTCATAGTTAGTAAATCATTGAATACTATTATTAACATTTTCAGACGATAGAAAAGCTGCCCGACAAGGTGCTTTTGAATATATTTTCGTATTTATCACATCGGGAGATATGTCGCATGGCCACAGTATGCCGAAGATGGCGAATGGTAGCGTACGATACCAAACTTTGGACTCACGTCAGTCTACGACCTGAAATATCGGGTTTACATGTTGGTAAGTAAATTTGTTGGTAAGTAAATAAAGTTGGTAATTACCTAATGGTTATATTTAAATATCCTTAATGTGCATAATACACACGTATATTTATCGGATATCTGTATTTATTTATTAACAACGATAATTATAAATATTGTTTAATAGAAAGATGGCCCCTAAATATAAGTTGGTTATTACACACATTGCGACACTTTTTCCAAGTATGACAACACTCAAATTAATTATACCGGGGCTCCAGTTGCCAATAAAAACAATAATAAAACGAAATTATACCAGCGGCCATTTTGGAAAATCTACTTTCTACCGTTCATTCACTTCCGCTTCTTGTTGTAATTTCCAGGTTCATTGGAATCCCTGTTGGCGCTAATTTCGATTAGATTCGGCCCGTCATTGCGTTACATCGAGCTGCCGATCGAGCTAATCACACATACTGTACTGCACGAGCTGTCTGCGAAATGTCCCAATCTGACGCATATGCTGCTTGATTTTAGTACTGGTAGGTACAAAAAAAAACCTCCTTGTAGAATGGAGTAAAAGTATTTGTTTTCCGGCTTCTTAACCGACTTCTAAAAGGAGGATGTTCTCAATTTGACTGAATGTTTTTTATGTTACCCGATATCTCAGATATGCCTTGACCGATTAAAAAAATCTCGTATTTGTTTACAAGCAATACTTTTCAGTTGTAACACTTTTGATAGCTGATCTGTAATACCTGCTAGGGTTCCAGAAGCAAGGGGTTTACGACGATTATGACACAATGCAATTGTAACGCTGAAACAATTCAAATAGCAGACTTGGGGACCAGGTGGTCAAGTCTGTTATTTGAATTGTCTCAGAATTACAATTGGATTGTGCCAAGATGGCCGTTTTGACATAGAATAAAGTCACAGTTCTGAGACAATTCAAATAAGTAACTTGACCACCAGCTGCTGTAGGGAACTCTACAGCCCAATGCTTAACGAAGTTTTTTTTTATAATCCATAATGAATCAATAGGCTTGCGATTTACCGTAACTCAGCTAATGTAAAGCGACGACGATGCGGCCTAGAATGCAGCGCGCTTGCCTAGAAGAAACCGAATCACTCGCGATTTGAACGGTCTTAATAATAAACGCGTTTTAACTTTAAACGTGGATGGAGAACGTCACGCGTCAAAACAAGACAAAAGACTATATTGTTAAAACACGTTTATTGATAAGACCGGATGAGACCGAGATATAGTATACGACTATACGTACATATAGTTAGTGTGTTTTTTTATTAGTGTAACTTACAGCCAGATTTTAAGCATAACATAGTAAACAAACAGGCTATTTACAAGATACCACGTAGGTATAAAATAAGTACTGAGATTATCAGTTTAATAAACCTTTATGACTATTCTTCCAGCGATGCAGCTGCACGACTTTTCCGAGATGCAGGCGTTCCCCACCAAACTACGGTACCTGTGTATTTGTCTGTCTGAGGTCATCTTCATGGAGGGCTTCATGAGGAAGATATATAACTTCATCAACGGCTTAGAGATATTGCATCTTATTGGTAATTACAATTTTTTTTTCTATTTACAATACATACATAAATAACGGACCAGGAGGACACGACTGGTTTATGACTGAGGCAGATTGCATTAAAATGAGAGACCTATACCCAGCAGTGGGATAAAGAGGACTGTGTATGATGATGATGATACATACTTAACTCTTAATTTCTGACGAGAGACGAGAGAAGGAGTGACCCATTGACTTGATTTTTCTGACAGATAGGTTGAGGTACAGGGTCAGGGAGTGCCATCCGCTACTTTCCCTTTCTTCCCGGAAAAGTCAAAAGGTATGCTGCTTGCAAAAGCTAGTGTATTACGTACGGTAGTATGTTGGAAAGTTTTCGTATCATTCTTTGGTTTCTCGTCTTTGTACTTCAATATCGACATATAATATGATATCTGAACCATTCAAAAATTCGCGCCTGATTCTAAAATTATGGAAAAGAGAGAAATAAAACTTATTTAAGTTTAAACCTAAGCAACCATTTAAATTAATTCTAAGTACATCATAACTAAGTTTTCTAAGCCAAACAGGCTCTAACTTAAAGTATGCTGGTTGTAACCAGCGCTTGTCTTTCGTTGGTGACGTCACGCACAGGCATACATGTGTACAAATTCCAAAAGCCCAATGTTTGCTCATTTCAGGCACATACGAGAAGATAGAAGAGGAAGAGGAGGAAATCTACGAAGTGATCAACGTACACAAACTCAAGTCGGCGACTCCCAACCTGCGTGTCATCAACCTCTACGGAATCAACTTCGTGGACGACTCACATATCGATGCCTTCAGTTCTAATTGTATCCAGGTAGAGACTTTTATATATAGTATCTTATAGAACCACGTCTGATGGCCAACTCGCCTCTTCTTGTACAAATCTGCACTGTGATTCGGGTAGCGTTTCTGGCCGGATTCGAAAACATTAAATTGAATTACGCAAAGCTTGTTAGAATATCCTAAATTATGACATTGAAAATAGATTCTATCGACCTCGGTATACAAAAAAGTTATAGTATTAACAACTTTAATTTATTTTTCATGTTGTTATCCTCTATGATTGGCTGTATGTCTTCGAGAGAGTTTATGTTCTGTTTTTGTTGGATATCTTATAAATAAATAAATTAACAAAGAGGTTTTGTACCGAGCTATGTGTAAGTCGTTGTGCAGTTTTCGAGTCCAGTGCAAGTAAGGTTCTATGTATATCGATAACTATAACTATAACGATATAACATGTTATGGTCCAACGTTTTTTTGCAACTTCGAATCCAGGCTGTATTAAATTTTTTTATACCTACCCTGGCCCCTTGCATTGATAACTGATTGGAGTCAATTTGATTAGACATCCATGTAATCTATTTTACATACTTACGTCATTTTAAGAGTTTTTGAGTCCTTGCGTTCGATATTTATTTCGAGTGTATTATAATCCGATAATAATCGGTATAAGCCTTAATACCGGCTCTAATTTCAAAATTAAAGATTTTCGTTGTGGTTGGAAAGGCTACCTGAGTCATGATGCACTTTAACTGCTCACCTACTTTCGTTCCTCTTCAGCTGTGAACTAAGAAACGGAGCATTAGCAGAAAAAAATAATAATATATGGGCCAACAATCACACAAAGGTGTTCTGGTCCCAAACTAGGCAAAGCCTGTGCTATGGTAACCTGATCACTGATATACATACTTATACATACCTATATACAATAAACACCCAAACACAGGTCAAACAGGCATATTCACGCACACAAATGTTTACCTGCCCGAGGATCGAACCCGGGACCAGTGGCAACAAAATGATAACCCAGATTGTTGTACAAATAATAAACATATTTTTACTACAATGTGTCTGTCAGTTGGAGTGCCTGGCGGTGAACTACTGCAACAAGGTCACCGGCTCCACCATGAAGACTCTGTTCCAACGCTCGCGGCGACTCACCTGCCTGCTGATGAATGGATGCAGTAAGTATTCGCTGACCACTCCTTTTCAGGTTCCGTAAGTGTATGAACGGGATCCTATTACATAGGCCGCTATCTCACTGGCGTTTTACGAGCGTTGACGTCTCTCTGATGTCTGCGCAGCGTTGGCGCTTCGCAAACGTTGGAGAGATGCGCACATGATACTATTTGAGGCGAGAACGCGACGTTAACGTTGCGAGGTCGCAAGGCGAACGCTTGCCAAGTCGCGTCTGCGTAGCGTTGGCCCGTAAAACCCCAGTGGGATTAGATAGCGGCCTAAGACTTCCCTATCCTTACAATAAATCATTATTAAATTGCCTTCAATATTATGAATAGCAATGAGGCTTGGATGTCATTGATTATTGAGTGCTCACTCAATAATCAAATAAAGAAGGAAGCAGTAGCGATAATCACTCACCTATATAGGAGTAGGTACAGGCCAATCAGTCAATGTCCATAACGCTGACCAAATTGCTGAAAGACAACTACCTAGTTTGTCTTTCAGCAATTTGGCAATTTGGTAAGTACCTACTTATCTTCACAAAAGATAACAGAGCGAAAACTGTCTAAGCATATAAAAGAGTAACTGACTTAATATTTGATAGAAATCAACGCAGACCCTAAACCGCTGAACCTAGATATATGATATTTAGAGGGTGCATTCGTTAGAGATGTAAGGGCGTATTAAGAGAGGATTTTTCGGAAATTCGCCCGACCCGGAGTCTTACGGGGGTTGACTTTGAAACTTCTTTATACTTATTTAATTTAATTTCACGGGCAACAGCTACTAGTCATTAGGTAATTAAAGCTTGCAATATCATTAATTACAGGTCTCCAGTCGGAGCACGTGATGCAAGTCGAATGGGAGAAGTCCTCAATCCAAGAGCTAGATGTTACAGCAACAGACCTCTCCACGGAGTGTCTCATAGATATGCTGACCAGGATACCCAACCTGCGGTTCCTGAGCGCCGGACAGATCAACGGATTCAACGACTCCGTGCTCAAGGCTTGGATGGAGGCTGGCACTGCTAGGTAACGTGACTAATATTAAATGAATAATTGCTGAGAGGAATCCTTGTATGGAATCTTAAG
Source organism: Ligdia adustata (assembly GCA_947049295.1). Lineage (NCBI taxonomy): Eukaryota > Metazoa > Arthropoda > Insecta > Lepidoptera > Geometridae > Ligdia > Ligdia adustata. Next base: position 2,548,567 of record OX346236.1, on the reverse strand, counting down.
ATGACAGGCAGAGTAAAGTAGCCACCAAGCTCGGTTTTAAAATTCTAAAGCACAGATCCTAGAAACAAGGGTCTAAAGCGAAATCAGACGATTTGGGAAGGCATGGTGCTAATCACCGAGCGCACCGTTATCTAGTAAAATATCCATCAATGTAGTCGACGGTTGATAAACTTTTTTTATAGAACAGCTGATATTTTTCGTGAATTTTATCGGTCCTAGATAGTAAAGTTGTTAATCATGATGAGTACTCTTTTTTAATTTAGTACGTACACCTGTAACTGAAAACCCTGAATATGCATATTTATTACAGGAATCTGATCGGTCTGGACGTGGACTCATCAGACAACATCACAGACGAGGGCCTGCACCGGTTCCTGTCGCGGCACGGCAGCCAGCTGTGGGGGCTGGTGATGAGCGGCATGCCTCACATCACCGACCAGCTGTGGCAGAGCGTGCTGCAGCTGCTCACTAATGCCAAGTGAGTGACTATTTCACACTTTGCAGACCTTGACCTTCTTGCGTTTAGTCACCTATTTATTAATTGAAGAAGCCTCATCACCATTTGCTTGATATAGGTACGTCAGTCAGCCTAATACGGCGAGCTTCTCGTTTTAAACATCTGCCTGGTAGAGAGAGGAGCCTCACGCTTATCAGCAAATTGGCAACCACAAAACAAAATAATATGGCATTGGTCCTGTTACATAGCTAGATAGTAATAAATAATATCTCACAACTACGCTACGGAAGTTGTGCAGCAACAAGCATATTATCAGCGGATAGTGCAGCTTATTCTATATCTAAAAGAACACCTAAAAGTTAGAAGACAGAAATCCTGAACTTAAATAATATTGTATTTTTTTTCCAGAATTCTGATCATGGGAACGCAAGAAAGACTCGGCGTAAACATCCACGTTGATCAGGTGCCTAATGTTTTTCATTTAGTTCATTTACCTAATATTTGACAGCAAGTATTAGGAATTCTTATATTTTTTATGTATTTTGCAGCTCATGGACGGAATAGCCAACAACTGCCCGAACTTGGAGCGTCTGGAGCTCCGCTGGGATCCTGAGAACCTTCGTTTCAGTGACAAGAGTCAGAAAGCCATCGATATCTTGAGAGTGAAATGCTTGAAGCTCAAGTGTCTAGTGCTCAGGTATTATAGTTTCAAACTAAATAGAAAAATGTTTTTATTGTTCAACTGCACGTTTATTTCTATTCTAATCTCACTTTATGCAGCGTTTACTGTTTCGATTTCGTTTTATATTAATAACAATCAAAGGAATACTATACCAAAGATTTCTACTCGTAATCTTTGATACTACTTAAATTCTAAACATTAGAAGAACATCTCTCAAGAGATTTAAAGTGTTTGTCTATTATTGTGCCGTAGTTGTTCTGCCAGGCGTTATAAGCACAAGAAAAAGATGTATTATAGACTTGCGTTTGACCAATGTAAACCGACGGACGAAAGACGTTGCGCACTCACTAAGAAGAAACCGATTCACTTGCACCCATAGCCATGAGTGGTGGTTAGTGGGGTCAATATCCGTGCGAGAGGTATGACGTTCGATCCCAGGTTTCTAAGCCAGGTTTTACGAAGGGAAATAACGTACAACATATTTGCGAAGAAACCATATCACGGTGGTATGGCGTTTACCGTTCGCCTCAATTTGATGAAATCTGTCACCGTGCGTGTGAGGAAGTCTGCCGACCTTGAGAGCCTGTACCTGCAGCATGCCTAGTCTGGAATATATCTATACTCCATCTAGGGTCTAGTCAGTAGGTACTGACTCTCAAGGTCGGCAGACTTCTTCACCATGGAGCACGTCTAGTCTGGTATATAGGTATATTGCAGACTAGGCATGCTCCATCTAAGGTCAGTGTCGCTCCTTTCATGATCATTCAATCTGATGGTGAAATGGTTGTCTTAAACAAAAAAAAAGAAAACTTCGAAATTCGTTAAATAACCTGATTTAAAGTAATTTTCCCTTTCAGTGACGGTCGTTACTACGAGATAGTGAAGGCTAACTTCGAGCGCGCCGACAGAACCACCGTGGTGCGCACCTCCACTAACTGCCGCGTCTCTAACTACTACCTACTCTCTAACTATAAAGACCTTATATTTAACTAACTAATACCTATTGGTTATTAGTTTTTCTGTTATCTTTAACTGACTTCATAATAGGACTTTTTTTCTTGTGTAAGTATACATATTCCTCGATTTATGGACGATATCAGGACCAATTTGGCAGATTAACTTTTTCTTTGAAAGGCTTCTTTGACAATACTTATTCTACCCATCAAAGTGAATCCGTTGTAAAAGAAAATTATACAAAATAAAAATAAAACATTTGGTCCTTGGTACTTCACAGGTTGACTCACCTAAGTTTTTATCTAAATTGGTCAAAAATAAATTTATCAGCTACTTAATGAATAAATTCGCGCGCCGAATTGAAGTCAGTTTATCACTTTCATAAGTAGGTATTACTTGTCATTACTGTCAATTATCATGACAGTGTAACAGATGCAGGCGATCTGGTCACACAGTGGCGGTCCTATTCATTAAACTAGATTGAAAAAATTGCAGACATTATTATTGAAATAACCTACTGGCCTTTAAAGGTACTAATTTATACACTGGAATGTTTAGTGCAATATTACGGTTACCTATTATTTTACAGACAAGCATACAGCCTATAGGTACATAATATATAGAGCACCTTAATGGTACATAAAGAAATGAATAAGAATTCACATTTTCAATGCTACAAGGATACTGATTTTATTCTATTCTATCGAGTTTCAATAAGAATTAAATATTTATTTGAGAATGGCTGGTCCGTTAATGTTTGTGTTTATTGAATACTATTTGGTGTGTTGGTTGTTGAGTCTATCTTATTTTGTTGGTTAATTGACGTGAGTATTCTATATGGGGTCAATTAGATGCAGTTTAGGCTTTAAGACATGCGCTTTATTGGAGCGCCAGCGATGGACTGGCCTGACGGTCCGTGAAACGTAATATAAACATACTACGCCCAAGTACATGTGTGATGTAGGCGTGTGCAGCCTGCCCTACATGTTGTTATCATTATACTGTAGAGGGTTTTCGGCTCTACTTTTTCATACTACTTTTTATATGGAATCAACATTAAATCCGGGAAAAAAGTTAATCTGTTTTAAAAAAAAATATCGGTCGTTGACAATATACGAATCATCTGCTTTGCCTCGAATTTTCTGTTTTTCCCATAGCAAAGGTCGTTCATTATGATAAAGTGACATCCTTTCGGCTTATGACACCCTTAACCGATAACACTATTGAATTGATTATAGGTATTAAAATAAATCTTGTATAAAGATTTCCTTCGTCTTTTATTTTCAACTTAATAGTCACAACATATTATACTCAACAAATCTTACCTGTCTGTACTTCAGTAAAAAAATATCCAAGTATACTTCTAAAAATAATAGTTTATTTACAAGTTAAGAGCGAATTACTATTTTTATAATTTTTCCTCCAGTATAAGTTACAACAAAATATTAAAAAGCTATTTCTAAACATATTCACTATTTAAAAATAGCTTCATTATTTTATTTTAATATTTTTTAAATTTAATCTAACAATTAAATGGTATGCAAGTAATGTTAGTTTTTGGTAGCTCGAGACTTGATAATTTCATCACACCCAAAAAAGTTCATCCACAAAAATTTAGCGGCAAAATTCAAGCCGAGATACACTAGCAAAGCTTACACTAAAATAACGACACACCGAATACGTAACGTTCATCACAAGAGATAATTTAAACCTTAAATCACAGGGCATTTTTACGCTGATAATATAATTACACAAAGAAAAACAATAACTTACTATACAAATCAAAAATAAACCACTCGAATAAGTCGATAACTAAACGCGAATTGTTTTTTAGTGCAAGCGGTCAAAGTCTTCGTCAAACAGTCACCTGATGCCTTCTCCGAGCAACAAGTCGGGCTCTTCTTCCAGAAGCAAGTTCTGATTGTTACTGTTCTCCTCGTTTCCGATTTCGGAGTTATCTTTGTTTATGTCATTGTCGATTCTATACAAGATGTCGTGACACAGAGGACATCTGTCCTGCACGTACAGCCACTTGCGCAGGCACACGCCGTGGAAGTAGTGGTTACAGCGCGTTATCTTAGCCGAATGCATCTCTTGGTAGCATATGGCGCATACGTCGTCCAGGTTATCGAGCTGGTCGGACGACGCCTCTCGTAAAGAGTTGATCTTATTGACGGCTGTCCGTCTCTTCATAAACACCGACCATCCCGCACGAGCTTCGCACCAGATGTTGAAATACGCGTGTATACACATCATCACAGCACGAATAGCTCCACCGGATTCAAAAAGCAGAATCCAAGCTCCGTTGAAGAACAGAAAGATCCCGAAGCAGAACTCTATAGTGTTCCCAAAAGCACGTATGTAATACACGTAATCGTCCAGCTGCTCCCAGAACGTACTGCGGTAAGCGTCTATTAGAAATAGTGAGTATATCATAAGGCTGACAACCACTTTGACGATCACTTCGATGCTAAAAGCGCTCACGGCTAGCAGCCATGTCGATATGGTATGCTGAGACCATAAATACACTAGTAATGATATCGGAAACATGATGAGAAAAGTGCAGACTCCGAGCGCACGGATGTGGCGATGAGTGCTAGGATTGTGTGACGCGCTTAGAGACATTAGCATAGGATTTACTATGTTGTGCAAGAAATGCAAAAGCGCCGTGAACAGCAAGCAAAAGTTTCTACACAGACGTATGAATCTCTTCTCGGGATTGAGAGAAGTCAGTCCAGTCTGCAACGCAAGTATATAGAACAGGATGGCGGATACCGTTCCGATACTTTTGTCCTCTTCTTCGTCAGTGAGTAGGACCCACTGGAAGAAGTTGCCGATATAGTGGCAGAAGAATGAGATGACAGAAGTCATGCCGAGAACGGCGGTGATCGTCTCGCATCCCGTCACTAGCAGCGACTTAGCCATCGCCGCTAGCGATTGGACGGCTAGTAAGGTGGAAACTTTAAGGCCTTCTTCGGCGTCGTCGTCGTAACTATCCATGAGAAGCAGTATAGCGTGTTCCGCCACTCGTATCACCCAGAAAACACGCAGGACGCAAGGTACGTTGAGTCGCATCCACTCCGTCTCGACCAGCGCGGACAGGCCGTAGTTGCTGACGAACATTCTACCGTGCTGGTAGCCAGTATACAGCACTCGTATCACTTGATAGGTCGATGTCCATATAACATATTTGACGAGAATGAGCGGCAGCAGAGTCGAGAAGACCGGTGAATGGTGCAGCAGATTCGGCGGCACCGGTAATATTGCCAGAAATGATGGCGCCATGAAACTGATCGGCAGTAGTTTCTGTATGGTAGGATGTCGCGGTCCCAAGTGGACGTTTCTGAATATGAACGCCAGCATGAACTGTATGGCGAAGTTTTGTATGACTAACACTCCCGGGCCATCGAGATCGAGGAGATTTTTTACGTTTAAGTTGAGCACATCTTCGAGGATGCTGGTGGAGTGATGTGGAGAAGTGGCCACTTGTGTCAGCGCTTGGATTTGCTTGATGGCAGACACGTTGGTCCAGTACGAGACAAACACCACACTCACTGACATCACGTATAGGTATACGATGATCAGGTGCTTCGTGTATAGCACGAATACGCATAGTGCAGACATGCATCCTGGAAATAAAGAGAAAAACACATTTTAGATGGTTGTAATGGCTTTACGTCAGATACAGACAATGTCTGCTTTATAAAAGATGCGTCATCAGAATTACTTCTGATGAGGGACTACGACCATTAAGCATTAATGGGGCGGAGGTGATATTTTGGTACTCTACTAGCTAAGCTATTTCGACGTCTGCATTTGCCGAAATATTATTTATACAATTAGTATGTAACATAAATGTCATGTTAATTAAATATGCAATTTATCATTCAAAATTATATTCAAATTTATGTACGAGTATACGAATATTTTTGTACATTTAATACAAATATTATGCAGTGTCACGAGTGGTTTTTAGGTCATACTTTTAGGAATTAATTGCTCAAAGTTATATTTCGACTTTCAGACATTGGCAATGGATGTTCAAGGTTGGTATTGCTTTCCACTACAAATGGCGGTCAGGGTCATGTTCTTGCCTAAATAAATATTTCAATATGCCCCGTATCTGTATTGTACTTACTAAATTTATAAGGTCATTTGCTTTTTATTTTGATTTGAAAAGGTCACGTAACAAGATTAAAAATAGAACATTGACAGCAAAATGCATGCAGTTGCTAACTTATTTTGGTCGTTTGAAATTAAGCTGTATTTTTATAGATCAGGCTAGCTAGATAGAAATGGGAGTGGGCGCGTGTAAGTGCATAATATAATGAGCCAAGATCGTGAACAGTTGGAAAAAGATGAGGTTGATTTGTATGTAACGTTTAAACTTAATAACTACGAGACTGGTTGAAATCAAAGTCTAGAAGTTATTATAAAATTATTTTGCCGTTAGAAAACTAAAGAAAACATAGGTTATAGTTATTACTAGAAGAAATTTGAGATTTTAAGAAATCTCTACTAAAACAAAAACAAGGTGTAAAAAAATGGTATAAAATGTATTTCATCAGCAGCGCATATGATTAAAGAAATTTTATAACAATATTTTACACCTCGTTTTATATGTATATATACATGTATGTATATATAGGTAAGCTTTTTATGTTATTTATTTCTATGATGTTTAGATTTGTCTTATCTTATTTTTAGACCTTGGGAAACTTATAAATCGGGCTCCGACCATATAACTCGGAAATGAATATCGTAAGAACTGGTTCTCAGCTGTTTGTTGTAGGTGCGCAAAATCCCCGTTACCGGCACTGTTAACCTGGGCTATAATACATTTTTTGTCTCGCACGATATACGGTTAAATTCTCGTACAATCCGCAAAGTTTCGCCGCTTATTCAAGTTTAATTCAATTCTAAGCGAATTCTGCGGCAAATAATGTGACCTTGTTTTTGCGATGTTACAATTTAACAATTCAACATGCTTCTGCGATTATCAAGGATGCATATATATGCATATACATGATAATATGCAAGCAAAACTGAGACTAGATTTTATACAGAGCAGGTTTAGTATAAGTGTAAGAAATACATTAAAGTTATAAACATTAGGTACCTACTTGTTTAATAAATAACAATTTGCTATCCTCTCATTGTTTCTGTAATCTTCCATCGTTTGTACTTAATTACTTTTTTTTTTTTCTGAAGTTGTAAAATATGAGCGTAGTTCTATGCCGCCAATTTTCCTAGCTCCGAGGCATTTTGCTTTCAGTTATACGTATTGTGTGTCGTATCACGTCTTACACGCATAATTTAAATTATCTGTCTCATTTCCTCAAATATGTAAACAATACAGTTTTGGTAAATGATTAATAATATATCCACACTGGTGAAAATTAATTCAGTTTTCTTTATATGTTAATGCTCAATGCACAAAAAGGCACAATGATCATCCTTTTTTTAATGTTTATTTTGTTGCAGTAGATGTTCTAAGTCAATTTGACATTTTATAAGTGATCGGTGTTGTGGTTCGAGGAACTCTGAAGCCATTGAGACGTCCAGCCTCAGTTGCGTAGGTCCGAAGAAACACATCTCCCTCTATGGAACTATCAACCTTATCGACTTCATTTCGCCGGTACTTACTGTTTTAGTTTTTGTACGGTTTTAGTGATTTCGACATAAACATCAAACCACTGGACCAATTTTGATAACATTTTAATGTAGACCTTCAAAAAAAATTTTTTTTTAATCGTATGGCAGTTTCAAATGGAACTGTGTTACGCATATAAGAATTCTGAATATGAAAGATTTCTATTGGAGGTTGTAATTAAAAAAACAAAAAAAAAAATTTAATCGGACTGGTAAATTTCATAAATTTGAATCTAAATAACTGACAAAGTTCTATTGGCGTCTGCCGCAATGGAAATCGTCTATCACTTTATAAAAAAATGAACTTGTTTTAAAGACGCATTACAACAAAGGTACATATTAAGAGTGTAACATTACATGACGTTATATTTGAAAATTATGGACATTAATATGTCTCAAAGTTGTATAGTCATCTTAGTAGTGCAAAAATGACGTCACGTCAATAATGTCGTCTAGAAAACTCATTATCAGGCTTCAATATATATATATAATATATATACTATAGTACATAGTAGATAGGTGAAGGTGATTCATTTGATAGCAACTAAGTATGATACTACCAGACGCAACAAACTATATACTCGTAGATATGCTTTGTTCGATTATTAATTCAGAGTCAAACTTTATTTTGAGTTGTTGGACGATAGAACCCAGGGGTCTTATTTTTAAACTGTCCAAATGAATTCATCACTCGCTATTGACGTTACTTACTACCGATATGCAAATAGTAGCATTATTGACAATTAATAACCTTCGCTAGCAATACGGGTGATTTGAATCACTCGTTTAATTTTGAATTCACTGATAGAAAATTTGACAGATGTTACTAAGCGTAGAAAATAAAAATATTCTTAATTTATGTTCCTTTCGACGTTTTTAGTTTATCAATGACAAATGTCAAAATGTAGTATGTACGTGATTAGTAATGACGTCATATACATAAACTAATTCTACGTGAAATTAAGTATTTTAAATATTTCTGTAAAAATTGGTAACCTAGCTTTCGAATGGTTACAAAATGCGCAAAAACAGTACTATTCGAAATAAAATTCAAAGATGATTTCGCATGCGAATATCGAATTTATACGAGCGATCTCAAAAATAGGGCCCTAGGGCTAGAGCTAACTAATGGCAAAATTTGCCTAAACACATCGCTTTTAGCGGTAAGGTGGCATTAGATATAGCACGTATCTTTTTGTTTCTTGTGTCTAGAAAAAAAGAGTTCATCCATTAAATAAATATCAACAAAACGAATGAAACACGTACATTTTAACAATAAAAAAGGTCTAGAGGTAAATCTAATTATAGTACAGTTTATTAGCCTTTTTTGTTGGTCATGTTTGCTTTACGTACGTCACCAATCTAAATATTAAAATGTGTTGATTGTACGAGGATTTTTTATGAGTTGGTCAAAAAACTTAGATAATTGGCAGAACAATAAACACCGTATGGTATTAAAATTAAGTAGCAGGTTCTTTCTTGCAAATCATTTAGGCAAACATTGCGTTGAAATATAAGTCGGGTCAGCAAGGCCAGTGACCTCAAAACATAATTAAAAATTTGTAAGTACATCAAAACAAATTTTATACAGACTGTCAATACATTCTTAGGTTAATCCATAAGTATTTTTCCCGTTGATTTGTGGACTTTTTGGGACTTACATTTATCGATTATACCAACCTATTTGCATACATCACAGTGTTGGACACATCTCTTTAATTTTCTTTGTGATAAGTAAATTAAAAACCACCATTGGAAATTTATTACAGTATATTCTACAAGCTCTTTCATTTGATACCCCATCCCATTTTTAGGGAGTTGTGAAAAAATTTGTAATACGCAATTTTGTGGCCACCTTGGACCGCTTTTCACCAAACATAGTTAAGAATCCCCTAACCTACTTAATCTATCAAAAAAAAAAAGATTAGATAGATTCATCCGTTCGGGAGCTACGATGCTACAGACAGACAGACAGACATACACACAGACATCAAATTTATAACACCCCGTTGTTTTTGCTTCGGGGGTTAAAGAATATAATTGAAAATAAGTGAGAGTAGATGATATATGTGTCTTCACGGCTCGTAAGTCAACTAATCTTTTTAACTTATGCCACGAGATATGTCGACCTGTTCATTATTCTCCAGTCTACCACCCTTACGCACACTCACAAACGATACTTAAGAGGATCACCGACCCTTCCGGGCCTACCTTTTTTCACCCTCTAAATTGTAACGTATTTTTATGTTAATGTATTTTATGCCTAAACGTTTTATTATTTTGAAAAATATATTTAATTCTGCATAATAAAGGCTTTTAATAGACATCGTATCAGCGCAAAAATATGACAGCTTAGGAAGCTTGTAACTTTGTAGTGATATAAAAAAAAAAACGGTAAAGCCTAGTAAATAATGTGTAGCTAACACACACTATAATAAATAATGTGTTAGCTATGTGAAAAAAACCACTGAAATCGGACAACATTGAAAGGTAGAAAAGAGCTAATCTTGTTGTATGGACATGTTGGCGGTCTATAGCTGTGTTAATAGTTTTACCAATCTCTAATTAGTTAAAATTTTCCCGAAAATCAGGTTTCTCCACGCTGTAACCATATTGGTTATTTACACATGACGTAACAATAGTAAACTTGATTACTTAACCAATTGCATATTTATAGACCATCTACGTCATTTAAAAGCCGGAGGTCATTGCCGATGGCTATTATTGATTGTTATTAATTTAAACGCCTTCCTCGATATAAGTAATTCGTAATTAAAATTGTTTTACACTGGTCTAGCAAAGTTATCTGAGAGCCTAGAAGAACCTACGCTAACTAAGCTTGCTACTTCGCCAGTACGAATACTACGAAGTATAACCGCACATGCATGACATGAGTACATTATACATTTTATTAGACGTCTAAATTGTTAATAATTAACGACAGCTAAAACTATAGAACATACTAAATAAACATTTGAAATACACTTCATGAGTATTAAGGATTTGAAAACAAACTACTTTTATTGAGTTATTGCAAATAAAAGAAACTATGGCAAAGCATACAATTTGAAATTTGAAAACTACGTATTTATGCGGTATTCTGTAAGCCGCGCCTTAACAATGAATTATATTAATATTATGGTAATTAATATCCATTATTTGTTGTTTTAAAATACATTATACACACACACTAAACAAAGTAGGTATTGTATTTTTTCACTAAATGAAAATACTAACACTTGAGGTTTTTGCAGCATTGTATGGTGAATAGGGATAATCATAATAAAACCCTGATTTTATTTATTAAAATTAAGAAATTTCGCAAAAAATTAATTATATCGTGACAATTAACACATTTGTGTGCCCAAACTCAGTGCAACATAAACAATGCAAACAATACGCGAACCAAGTCATTTGTTTTTGGAAGTTTTATTTATTACTTATTCGGACAAACACATCATGATTCATGACAGTAAAACCAAGGCGATGCTACACTAGACTATATTATAAAACCTGCAATTTTTATTTGCCTATTTAAGTTAATGTACAACATCTATACATCAGAAGGTAACACCTATTTGCTACTATCTAAAACAAGCGAGTGGCGTTAGAGTGCTAACACCCGCCTAATAAGGTTTAATGACTCGTCAGGATGCGTGCATTTTAAGACTGACGTGGTAACACCGGAAGATACCGGGCATTGCACAACTTTGAGGATATTACGACGTGCGTTTCCATTGATGTGGAGACGAGCTGGGCAGAGCGGTGAGCGTTGAGCGGGTTTCCATAGAAATGGAGCGGAGTAAAGCGAAGTGTGGCGAAGTTGAGCGAAACGGCGTAGAGCCGCTTTTTATAATTTTTTCATGAGATTTTAGACTACAGATACTTTCAAGACGAAATTAAGGTTATGGTTACAGGATAAGTTATTTTATAACATAGACGAATATTTAAAATTGAATGAGATTAAAACTATACATAATAATTGATTTGTGACATGTTAAATATTATTAATAATTCATAGTTTATTATTTATGATTTGTAAATATATCCTAATAAATGCATTAATTAATTTCGGTTTCGTGACTTGTAACTTTGAAGTTATTAATAAAATATTTGTATTGACATATTAAATACAAACTAGCAAAAAACTAAGCACTGTAAGAGATCGACGACCTGGGTTTTCGAGTTCGTCTTGGAGGTACCAGTCAAAAGCTCAAAGAGGACACTCGGCGCATGTCTTCAAGATGAGCCGCGTCGAAGTTCTACTTATAGCCGAGAGTTTTTTGCCAGTTTTGTGGTTATGTTGGTGTGGAATTTTCTTGACTGTACAACATACACCTCTATTTTTAAACCCCGACGCAAAAACGACGGGTGGTATAAGTTAGACGTGTCAGGGAGGGCGTGTCTGTGTGTCTGTCTGTTGCATCGTAGCTCTCGAACGGATGAAGCGATTTTGATTTTGAACTTTTTATTTGAAGGTTGATTAGTCGGGATTGTTTAGCTATGTTTGATGAAAATCGGTCCAAGATGGTCGCCGCCACAAAATGTCAAAAAACATACTTATTTTTTCACAACTCCCTCAATATGTGTATCAAATGAAAGGGCTTGACTAGCAGAATACATACAAGATGTCTGGGATTTTCAAACATTTTTTTTTATAATTAGGGAAAGGGATGAGTCTACCAACGAAAATTAAAATAGAAATAAATAATTACCTCATAGATTAATAACTCGTCCTGCGGGATGGGTTCGGAGCGGAATCAGTTGACATACTAGGCCTATAATTTTTAAGACAATAATTGTCTGACTGTACTTATTAAGAAGCGAAGGTCTTTCTATACCAAACATACTAGGCAAGTAGATACTTAGTTTAGGCCAATAGAATTTTAAAGTTATAAGTAAGTATCATACAATAAGAATAAGAAATATTTATTGGCCTTGAAATAACATTCGATACAGGCAAGTCTTGTTACATTTGAATCATTAATTACTTAAAAAAATTAAACTTAAGAAACTTATTTAAATGCTTTTATAGTTTTTATAACATATACTTATTAAATAAAATATTATAAAATTAGCTAAGAGCATGTCTCGACATCTTAATCTAGGTGGTGGCTTAATTCTAGTTCTACTACGAAGGAATCCACGCACGTGTGAAAAACAACGGCAAGTTTTTATAAAATCAATACTTATTAATGACACCGGACAAGGTTACCTAGAAACGCTAGAATCTATATTCATATCTGTGACGTTGCATCATTATGTGATTGCTAGCCTGCTTTGCTACCTAAATTAGACTATTTTTATTACACACGGGCGGGGGTTTGCTTCGATCCAATGTTTTTGTTAAATTCCATACAAAAATGACTTTACGCCAATGCGAAGGAGTTAGTAAGAAAACTCGCACTGAGCACTTTGCTCGTAGTTTCTATATAACCTTGACAAAACGTTTGTTTATGGGTACTTACTACGAATTTATTAGTTTTCGGCGATTTTCGAAATGGAGGGCTACTAAGACCTACTTAGCTCTAAACAAGGAGGAAGTTTCGTTGAAACTGCAAAAAAATTGACAATTCCATAAATATAGTCTTTTTACTTTTGGAACACTGAATTATTGTGGTCGCGAGGTTAAAAATTCACAGAACTACGGATAAAATAGAGGTACTAGTAGTAAAATAAATTAAAGATTGTTTTTAAATAAATTAAAGATTATTTTTGATACATTCGAGTTAAACTTTTAGCTTTTACTAACTGTTTTAGTGGTTAAAAACGAATTCAAATAAGTTTCACTGCGAAAACTTTAAACCACGCGGTTAACAAAGCAATCCCGCGACTTAACAAGTGAAACTGCGTGTGTTACACTAATTACTTAGTATAACCCAAAACCATTTTCAGACAATGACACATTTCAAAATTCCCCTTGTCTACCCTCGGGGAGATAACAAGGGAGACACAGCACCTAAGCCAGTTTAGGTTGTAGAGGGTCACAAACAGTTAGACATACATCCAAATATACATTTAAAAATCATTACCTCATCAATCATTACCCTTGGGCAGTCTGCTAAAAAAACAAGAACATAAGTATAAAGTCATATATATAAGATTTTTATTGCAATTAATTTAATCTGTTATTATTATTATATTAGTCATTTGACTACAAGCTCACACAACCACAGAAGTCAGTGAAACTGTAGCACTAGATGGAGCATGCACCTAGTCTGGAATACACTGATGCATGGTGTTAGGGCGTTTCCTATCGCTCGCCTGGCTAGCTGCCACCCTCAAGTTGTAAAATTTGTCACCAAGCACCTAACTGTGTGTTCCGGCAGGCTTCCTTGAGAGCCAGTGTATTCCAGACTAGGCATGCTCCATCTAGGGCTACAGTATCGCTGACTTCTTGGCAGTGCGAATTTGTGGTCTAATGCCTAGCTGTTCATATTTAAAAAAAGAAACTGACTCTCTAAGAAGGCTGCCGGAACACACTGGATCTTAGAATCCTTACTGTATGTATTACAACTCGCTAAGCTCTACAGTGTTGCCCTCGGATCTTATATACTCGGTGATAACATAGCTTTCTAATGGCAAAAGAATTTTTGAAATAGATCCAGTAGTTTTTAAGTCTATTTATTACACACAAAAGTACAAAGATACATAAAATACAAACCTTTCTCAATATTTGTATTTGACGACTAATCTTTTAAGTGACCGACACTGTACTAACAACAGAAATAATACAGGGGAATTCCCAAAAGTTTAAAAAGGATCTAGGGAATTCCCCTGTAATCAATCAAATGAATTAAGGCTTAAGTTGTGTTTCAATTAGTTTTTAACCAACTTTAAAAAGCAGGAAGGTTCTTAATTGCTCAAAATTTCTTTTTGTCCCTGATGCAACAACAACTGTGACTGTTTGTCAGTCTTTGGCATTGTAGCTCCCGAATGGATGAACAGATGTTTGAAAGGCGCATTAGTCAAGAGAGTTCTTAGCTAGTGTTTCATGTTCCTCCTCCTCCTCAAATACTTTAATACTTTAGACAAATTGCAATAAAACTAGTCTAGACTACTGCCTATAAATGAATAAAAATATAATATGAAAATATTCTGTGCCTCGGTTTTCTAATATTGGTTGCATAAGAAATTAGTATGTTTTTGATTATTATATAATTTATCATGTTTTGCAGCTCAAATAAGTGGGACTTCATATTTTAACTGCAGGAAAGAAATAGACAATAACAATTAAGTGGAGTAAACAAAATTACTCAGTATAAATTTGGACAGCATAAAAATACTAGCATTTTTGTATAATTGTATGTAAATAGCATAAGTTTGTGAAGCGAAGCCACCTGGCTGTATACAACTAAATTAATAAATAAAACTCACAACTTGATTTAACCACATAGGAATAAAACCAACGGAATAACTAGATTAATTAAAGTTGAAACAATTCTCTATAGTTTTATTTATATTTTTTTATAGTTTTGGGTGGTAATTTATTTTAAAACATCTGATTTGATTAACTTAACATAACTAACCCTAGAAGATTACTGTCAGCTCTACAGTTCTACATACGCCTAATATACAGTTTCTGTCTAATATCACTAAGCTTAAGCCACATGTACAGTACATATCTAATATGACTTGTGAGTTAAAATAAGAAAACTTAAGATAAAGATAAGATAAGATAATTTTATTCACATCACACATTACAATTCACATAAAATTTTATACATAACATTACTTCACACAGGAGTTGATACCTAACAATAATTTATGATGAAAAAAGATGGCTCATATACGGTTAAATTCTCGTACAATCCGCAAAGTTTCGCCGCTTATTCAAGTTTAATTCAATTCTAAGCGAATTCTGCGGCAAATAATGTGACCTTGTTTTTGCGATGTTACAATTTAACAATTCAACATGCTTCTGCGATTATCAAGGATGCATATATATGCATATACATGATAATATGCAAGCAAAACTGAGACTAGATTTTATACAGAGCAGGTTTAGTATAAGTGTAAGAAATACATTAAAGTTATAAACATTAGGTACCTACTTGTTTAATAAATAACAATTTGCTATCCTCTCATTGTTTCTGTAATCTTCCATCGTTTGTACTTAATTACTTTTTTTTTTTTCTGAAGTTGTAAAATATGAGCGTAGTTCTATGCCGCCAATTTTCCTAGCTCCGAGGCATTTTGCTTTCAGTTATACGTATTGTGTGTCGTATCACGTCTTACACGCATAATTTAAATTATCTGTCTCATTTCCTCAAATATGTAAACAATACAGTTTTGGTAAATGATTAATAATATATCCACACTGGTGAAAATTAATTCAGTTTTCTTTATATGTTAATGCTCAATGCACAAAAAGGCACAATGATCATCCTTTTTTTAATGTTTATTTTGTTGCAGTAGATGTTCTAAGTCAATTTGACATTTTATAAGTGATCGGTGTTGTGGTTCGAGGAACTCTGAAGCCATTGAGACGTCCAGCCTCAGTTGCGTAGGTCCGAAGAAACACATCTCCCTCTATGGAACTATCAACCTTATCGACTTCATTTCGCCGGTACTTACTGTTTTAGTTTTTGTACGGTTTTAGTGATTTCGACATAAACATCAAACCACTGGACCAATTTTGATAACATTTTAATGTAGACCTTCAAAAAAAATTTTTTTTTAATCGTATGGCAGTTTCAAATGGAACTGTGTTACGCATATAAGAATTCTGAATATGAAAGATTTCTATTGGAGGTTGTAATTAAAAAAACAAAAAAAAAAATTTAATCGGACTGGTAAATTTCATAAATTTGAATCTAAATAACTGACAAAGTTCTATTGGCGTCTGCCGCAATGGAAATCGTCTATCACTTTATAAAAAAATGAACTTGTTTTAAAGACGCATTACAACAAAGGTACATATTAAGAGTGTAACATTACATGACGTTATATTTGAAAATTATGGACATTAATATGTCTCAAAGTTGTATAGTCATCTTAGTAGTGCAAAAATGACGTCACGTCAATAATGTCGTCTAGAAAACTCATTATCAGGCTTCAATATATATATATAATATATATACTATAGTACATAGTAGATAGGTGAAGGTGATTCATTTGATAGCAACTAAGTATGATACTACCAGACGCAACAAACTATATACTCGTAGATATGCTTTGTTCGATTATTAATTCAGAGTCAAACTTTATTTTGAGTTGTTGGACGATAGAACCCAGGGGTCTTATTTTTAAACTGTCCAAATGAATTCATCACTCGCTATTGACGTTACTTACTACCGATATGCAAATAGTAGCATTATTGACAATTAATAACCTTCGCTAGCAATACGGGTGATTTGAATCACTCGTTTAATTTTGAATTCACTGATAGAAAATTTGACAGATGTTACTAAGCGTAGAAAATAAAAATATTCTTAATTTATGTTCCTTTCGACGTTTTTAGTTTATCAATGACAAATGTCAAAATGTAGTATGTACGTGATTAGTAATGACGTCATATACATAAACTAATTCTACGTGAAATTAAGTATTTTAAATATTTCTGTAAAAATTGGTAACCTAGCTTTCGAATGGTTACAAAATGCGCAAAAACAGTACTATTCGAAATAAAATTCAAAGATGATTTCGCATGCGAATATCGAATTTATACGAGCGATCTCAAAAATAGGGCCCTAGGGCTAGAGCTAACTAATGGCAAAATTTGCCTAAACACATCGCTTTTAGCGGTAAGGTGGCATTAGATATAGCACGTATCTTTTTGTTTCTTGTGTCTAGAAAAAAAGAGTTCATCCATTAAATAAATATCAACAAAACGAATGAAACACGTACATTTTAACAATAAAAAAGGTCTAGAGGTAAATCTAATTATAGTACAGTTTATTAGCCTTTTTTGTTGGTCATGTTTGCTTTACGTACGTCACCAATCTAAATATTAAAATGTGTTGATTGTACGAGGATTTTTTATGAGTTGGTCAAAAAACTTAGATAATTGGCAGAACAATAAACACCGTATGGTATTAAAATTAAGTAGCAGGTTCTTTCTTGCAAATCATTTAGGCAAACATTGCGTTGAAATATAAGTCGGGTCAGCAAGGCCAGTGACCTCAAAACATAATTAAAAATTTGTAAGTACATCAAAACAAATTTTATACAGACTGTCAATACATTCTTAGGTTAATCCATAAGTATTTTTCCCGTTGATTTGTGGACTTTTTGGGACTTACATTTATCGATTATACCAACCTATTTGCATACATCACAGTGTTGGACACATCTCTTTAATTTTCTTTGTGATAAGTAAATTAAAAACCACCATTGGAAATTTATTACAGTATATTCTACAAGCTCTTTCATTTGATACCCCATCCCATTTTTAGGGAGTTGTGAAAAAATTTGTAATACGCAATTTTGTGGCCACCTTGGACCGCTTTTCACCAAACATAGTTAAGAATCCCCTAACCTACTTAATCTATCAAAAAAAAAAAGATTAGATAGATTCATCCGTTCGGGAGCTACGATGCTACAGACAGACAGACAGACATACACACAGACATCAAATTTATAACACCCCGTTGTTTTTGCTTCGGGGGTTAAAGAATATAATTGAAAATAAGTGAGAGTAGATGATATATGTGTCTTCACGGCTCGTAAGTCAACTAATCTTTTTAACTTATGCCACGAGATATGTCGACCTGTTCATTATTCTCCAGTCTACCACCCTTACGCACACTCACAAACGATACTTAAGAGGATCACCGACCCTTCCGGGCCTACCTTTTTTCACCCTCTAAATTGTAACGTATTTTTATGTTAATGTATTTTATGCCTAAACGTTTTATTATTTTGAAAAATATATTTAATTCTGCATAATAAAGGCTTTTAATAGACATCGTATCAGCGCAAAAATATGACAGCTTAGGAAGCTTGTAACTTTGTAGTGATATAAAAAAAAAAACGGTAAAGCCTAGTAAATAATGTGTAGCTAACACACACTATAATAAATAATGTGTTAGCTATGTGAAAAAAACCACTGAAATCGGACAACATTGAAAGGTAGAAAAGAGCTAATCTTGTTGTATGGACATGTTGGCGGTCTATAGCTGTGTTAATAGTTTTACCAATCTCTAATTAGTTAAAATTTTCCCGAAAATCAGGTTTCTCCACGCTGTAACCATATTGGTTATTTACACATGACGTAACAATAGTAAACTTGATTACTTAACCAATTGCATATTTATAGACCATCTACGTCATTTAAAAGCCGGAGGTCATTGCCGATGGCTATTATTGATTGTTATTAATTTAAACGCCTTCCTCGATATAAGTAATTCGTAATTAAAATTGTTTTACACTGGTCTAGCAAAGTTATCTGAGAGCCTAGAAGAACCTACGCTAACTAAGCTTGCTACTTCGCCAGTACGAATACTACGAAGTATAACCGCACATGCATGACATGAGTACATTATACATTTTATTAGACGTCTAAATTGTTAATAATTAACGACAGCTAAAACTATAGAACATACTAAATAAACATTTGAAATACACTTCATGAGTATTAAGGATTTGAAAACAAACTACTTTTATTGAGTTATTGCAAATAAAAGAAACTATGGCAAAGCATACAATTTGAAATTTGAAAACTACGTATTTATGCGGTATTCTGTAAGCCGCGCCTTAACAATGAATTATATTAATATTATGGTAATTAATATCCATTATTTGTTGTTTTAAAATACATTATACACACACACTAAACAAAGTAGGTATTGTATTTTTTCACTAAATGAAAATACTAACACTTGAGGTTTTTGCAGCATTGTATGGTGAATAGGGATAATCATAATAAAACCCTGATTTTATTTATTAAAATTAAGAAATTTCGCAAAAAATTAATTATATCGTGACAATTAACACATTTGTGTGCCCAAACTCAGTGCAACATAAACAATGCAAACAATACGCGAACCAAGTCATTTGTTTTTGGAAGTTTTATTTATTACTTATTCGGACAAACACATCATGATTCATGACAGTAAAACCAAGGCGATGCTACACTAGACTATATTATAAAACCTGCAATTTTTATTTGCCTATTTAAGTTAATGTACAACATCTATACATCAGAAGGTAACACCTATTTGCTACTATCTAAAACAAGCGAGTGGCGTTAGAGTGCTAACACCCGCCTAATAAGGTTTAATGACTCGTCAGGATGCGTGCATTTTAAGACTGACGTGGTAACACCGGAAGATACCGGGCATTGCACAACTTTGAGGATATTACGACGTGCGTTTCCATTGATGTGGAGACGAGCTGGGCAGAGCGGTGAGCGTTGAGCGGGTTTCCATAGAAATGGAGCGGAGTAAAGCGAAGTGTGGCGAAGTTGAGCGAAACGGCGTAGAGCCGCTTTTTATAATTTTTTCATGAGATTTTAGACTACAGATACTTTCAAGACGAAATTAAGGTTATGGTTACAGGATAAGTTATTTTATAACATAGACGAATATTTAAAATTGAATGAGATTAAAACTATACATAATAATTGATTTGTGACATGTTAAATATTATTAATAATTCATAGTTTATTATTTATGATTTGTAAATATATCCTAATAAATGCATTAATTAATTTCGGTTTCGTGACTTGTAACTTTGAAGTTATTAATAAAATATTTGTATTGACATATTAAATACAAACTAGCAAAAAACTAAGCACTGTAAGAGATCGACGACCTGGGTTTTCGAGTTCGTCTTGGAGGTACCAGTCAAAAGCTCAAAGAGGACACTCGGCGCATGTCTTCAAGATGAGCCGCGTCGAAGTTCTACTTATAGCCGAGAGTTTTTTGCCAGTTTTGTGGTTATGTTGGTGTGGAATTTTCTTGACTGTACAACATACACCTCTATTTTTAAACCCCGACGCAAAAACGACGGGTGGTATAAGTTAGACGTGTCAGGGAGGGCGTGTCTGTGTGTCTGTCTGTTGCATCGTAGCTCTCGAACGGATGAAGCGATTTTGATTTTGAACTTTTTATTTGAAGGTTGATTAGTCGGGATTGTTTAGCTATGTTTGATGAAAATCGGTCCAAGATGGTCGCCGCCACAAAATGTCAAAAAACATACTTATTTTTTCACAACTCCCTCAATATGTGTATCAAATGAAAGGGCTTGACTAGCAGAATACATACAAGATGTCTGGGATTTTCAAACATTTTTTTTTATAATTAGGGAAAGGGATGAGTCTACCAACGAAAATTAAAATAGAAATAAATAATTACCTCATAGATTAATAACTCGTCCTGCGGGATGGGTTCGGAGCGGAATCAGTTGACATACTAGGCCTATAATTTTTAAGACAATAATTGTCTGACTGTACTTATTAAGAAGCGAAGGTCTTTCTATACCAAACATACTAGGCAAGTAGATACTTAGTTTAGGCCAATAGAATTTTAAAGTTATAAGTAAGTATCATACAATAAGAATAAGAAATATTTATTGGCCTTGAAATAACATTCGATACAGGCAAGTCTTGTTACATTTGAATCATTAATTACTTAAAAAAATTAAACTTAAGAAACTTATTTAAATGCTTTTATAGTTTTTATAACATATACTTATTAAATAAAATATTATAAAATTAGCTAAGAGCATGTCTCGACATCTTAATCTAGGTGGTGGCTTAATTCTAGTTCTACTACGAAGGAATCCACGCACGTGTGAAAAACAACGGCAAGTTTTTATAAAATCAATACTTATTAATGACACCGGACAAGGTTACCTAGAAACGCTAGAATCTATATTCATATCTGTGACGTTGCATCATTATGTGATTGCTAGCCTGCTTTGCTACCTAAATTAGACTATTTTTATTACACACGGGCGGGGGTTTGCTTCGATCCAATGTTTTTGTTAAATTCCATACAAAAATGACTTTACGCCAATGCGAAGGAGTTAGTAAGAAAACTCGCACTGAGCACTTTGCTCGTAGTTTCTATATAACCTTGACAAAACGTTTGTTTATGGGTACTTACTACGAATTTATTAGTTTTCGGCGATTTTCGAAATGGAGGGCTACTAAGACCTACTTAGCTCTAAACAAGGAGGAAGTTTCGTTGAAACTGCAAAAAAATTGACAATTCCATAAATATAGTCTTTTTACTTTTGGAACACTGAATTATTGTGGTCGCGAGGTTAAAAATTCACAGAACTACGGATAAAATAGAGGTACTAGTAGTAAAATAAATTAAAGATTGTTTTTAAATAAATTAAAGATTATTTTTGATACATTCGAGTTAAACTTTTAGCTTTTACTAACTGTTTTAGTGGTTAAAAACGAATTCAAATAAGTTTCACTGCGAAAACTTTAAACCACGCGGTTAACAAAGCAATCCCGCGACTTAACAAGTGAAACTGCGTGTGTTACACTAATTACTTAGTATAACCCAAAACCATTTTCAGACAATGACACATTTCAAAATTCCCCTTGTCTACCCTCGGGGAGATAACAAGGGAGACACAGCACCTAAGCCAGTTTAGGTTGTAGAGGGTCACAAACAGTTAGACATACATCCAAATATACATTTAAAAATCATTACCTCATCAATCATTACCCTTGGGCAGTCTGCTAAAAAAACAAGAACATAAGTATAAAGTCATATATATAAGATTTTTATTGCAATTAATTTAATCTGTTATTATTATTATATTAGTCATTTGACTACAAGCTCACACAACCACAGAAGTCAGTGAAACTGTAGCACTAGATGGAGCATGCACCTAGTCTGGAATACACTGATGCATGGTGTTAGGGCGTTTCCTATCGCTCGCCTGGCTAGCTGCCACCCTCAAGTTGTAAAATTTGTCACCAAGCACCTAACTGTGTGTTCCGGCAGGCTTCCTTGAGAGCCAGTGTATTCCAGACTAGGCATGCTCCATCTAGGGCTACAGTATCGCTGACTTCTTGGCAGTGCGAATTTGTGGTCTAATGCCTAGCTGTTCATATTTAAAAAAAGAAACTGACTCTCTAAGAAGGCTGCCGGAACACACTGGATCTTAGAATCCTTACTGTATGTATTACAACTCGCTAAGCTCTACAGTGTTGCCCTCGGATCTTATATACTCGGTGATAACATAGCTTTCTAATGGCAAAAGAATTTTTGAAATAGATCCAGTAGTTTTTAAGTCTATTTATTACACACAAAAGTACAAAGATACATAAAATACAAACCTTTCTCAATATTTGTATTTGACGACTAATCTTTTAAGTGACCGACACTGTACTAACAACAGAAATAATACAGGGGAATTCCCAAAAGTTTAAAAAGGATCTAGGGAATTCCCCTGTAATCAATCAAATGAATTAAGGCTTAAGTTGTGTTTCAATTAGTTTTTAACCAACTTTAAAAAGCAGGAAGGTTCTTAATTGCTCAAAATTTCTTTTTGTCCCTGATGCAACAACAACTGTGACTGTTTGTCAGTCTTTGGCATTGTAGCTCCCGAATGGATGAACAGATGTTTGAAAGGCGCATTAGTCAAGAGAGTTCTTAGCTAGTGTTTCATGTTCCTCCTCCTCCTCAAATACTTTAATACTTTAGACAAATTGCAATAAAACTAGTCTAGACTACTGCCTATAAATGAATAAAAATATAATATGAAAATATTCTGTGCCTCGGTTTTCTAATATTGGTTGCATAAGAAATTAGTATGTTTTTGATTATTATATAATTTATCATGTTTTGCAGCTCAAATAAGTGGGACTTCATATTTTAACTGCAGGAAAGAAATAGACAATAACAATTAAGTGGAGTAAACAAAATTACTCAGTATAAATTTGGACAGCATAAAAATACTAGCATTTTTGTATAATTGTATGTAAATAGCATAAGTTTGTGAAGCGAAGCCACCTGGCTGTATACAACTAAATTAATAAA
Source organism: Ligdia adustata (assembly GCA_947049295.1). Lineage (NCBI taxonomy): Eukaryota > Metazoa > Arthropoda > Insecta > Lepidoptera > Geometridae > Ligdia > Ligdia adustata. The sequence continues at coordinate 2,524,872 of OX346236.1, read as the reverse complement.
TAAAACTCACAACTTGATTTAACCACATAGGAATAAAACCAACGGAATAACTAGATTAATTAAAGTTGAAACAATTCTCTATAGTTTTATTTATATTTTTTTATAGTTTTGGGTGGTAATTTATTTTAAAACATCTGATTTGATTAACTTAACATAACTAACCCTAGAAGATTACTGTCAGCTCTACAGTTCTACATACGCCTAATATACAGTTTCTGTCTAATATCACTAAGCTTAAGCCACATGTACAGTACATATCTAATATGACTTGTGAGTTAAAATAAGAAAACTTAAGATAAAGATAAGATAAGATAATTTTATTCACATCACACATTACAATTCACATAAAATTTTATACATAACATTACTTCACACAGGAGTTGATACCTAACAATAATTTATGATGAAAAAAGATGGCTCATGTTTGAACACGGCACAAAAAGTCTTATTTTACTACCAAAAAAATTCTAATGGTTACCAAAATGGATAAATCGTCACCAAAAAAATGTATAAATGGTAACCAGAAAAATAACTTTAACCTACTGTGGACCTGATCGCGGAAAGTATTCAGATTGTCATAAACAAAATGACCTGAACCTACTGCGGACCTTGTTGCCGAAAGTAATCAGAGTGTCATAATTTGGTGTTGGTTAAGCTATTTTGGGAAAACAAAAAATTTTTTTGGTGATTATCTAAGTTATACGCAAAAAGATTGCTGAAATTAGTAAATAACATTGTTGTTGCAAAATATTCAGTCATTAAATTAGTGTGTAAAAATCATCAACAATACTAAAAAAATCTTTGACCAATGTATGTTCTTTATTTATGATATGAGCTTGCAAATGTCATTGAAGTTGATTGTATGTCTTAGAAGTTGGTTTATTATTTATTTATGTTATGAGGTGTCAATTTGTAGGATCTGGTTCAAATTACTCAAAATTAGCAAGCTTGAGATGTTAATGGCATAATCATTATATATGATTATGCCATTAAGCAAAATATCTGTAGTAGAATAGAATAGAATAGGAGTAGAGCATAGTGTATACTCATGAAAATACCTCTAGGTTTATTGATAAAATAGAGACATAGCTGGTTAAAGTGTACAAACAAGCTTGAAAAATAGCAGTCAGTGATAGAAGATAGTGGCTAAACTATGCTTCATTTTGGGCCAAGTCAACAAATCCAGCACAACTCTGAAATTATGGACATGATACTTACATGTTATACCCATACAGTTGAGACTAGCTAAATGTGTATTTGGGCAAAGCTTAATCTGATATGATACTTATCGCATTCAAGAGGAAATGATTCAGAAATATGACCAGCATAGTATAGTCAAATCTAGAAATCAGTAGTTAGTATCTTATTCTGTTTGCATGTTCAGATGCTCTTATAATTCTTACTTTGGTAGTTTAATGAAATCATGGTAAAATACCACAATCGTAACATTATACACAAATTGTTAATAAATATAATTAACAGTATAAAATAAAAATCTATAGCAAAATCTCAAGCCTGCTTTCTGTTTTTCATAAGTAGTTAAGTACTTACTCTTTTAAATATTAGACTAAACAATGCTAAAATAACACTACATAGAAGTAGTACCTTTTCATATTACATTAGGTTAGATATAATATCTGTCCACATTGTGACACTAAAATAAACAGCACGCACCTCTTTCGCCACAGAATCTCTTGAGAAACTAAAGGCTAACTGCTAGGCTGAATGACGCAAGTGCATACGCCGATACTATACTAGAAAAATATACTTGGATGCGTAGCCCACTTACCTAAACAGCACATGAGGAATTTTACGAAGGAAAACACGAAGGCGTTGTAGAAATTCGCATCATAGTAGTTGGCGTCTGGATCGGTAACATCGACGTGGTCATTTGTGATGTTGTTGAAGACGGGCAGCTCCTCTACAGAGACCGGCAGCCCCAGGCTGATCTTCAGGAACTCATCCACCACAAACAGCGGCGGCACCCGCATCAGCACCTCCACAAATACTAAGGCAGTCGACCTCAGCGACATAATTCATTTAGGCAGACCTCCACACGCACAACCCCACTATAAATATCACAACTACCAACACAATTCTACCACATCACAGACATTTGAACACTGTTATCTACCGATTTTGCTTCAATTTTTATGGTATTTGGTAGCACTTAATAAATAAAAACGAGAATATGTACGACTGAAATTTTTGGCGACAATAAAAATTTGACATTACAAATTTTGACGTTTTCACGCCAGATGTAATTTTTTTAATAGTGTTGTCAGTATCTAGTCCAATAAACTTACTAATCGCTACCATTACTGTATCCTATCTTTTTTATTTGAAAAGTAAATCTACGTTTATATTAGTAAATAAATATCCATGACGAACTATGCCAATACCACGCTCTCTTACTTATAATGTTCAACATGTAAGGTCTCACTCACTGAATATCCAAAGTATGACGGACATGTCCGCCAAGTTGTTAACAATATCAATTACCTACCCAACTCTTTCTACGACCCAGCTGCTAGAGTGTCTATAACAAAATGTATAGTAACTTTTAATATACCTGTGTCAAAAAGATTGTGGAGTTAAAGGCGCCTGCGAAAATTGTTAAAGGATTTGCTGGTAATATTTTTGCAGGCACAATTACAACAGTGTTTTATTATTTTGATAAGATAAGGTAAAAGAAATGCAGCCGCTTCTTTTTTGGTTTGAATCTAGTAATATAAGATTAAACATAATGCCTCTAGAAATAGTCAAAATTTGCACTAATTTCGCTCATAAATCAGCATGCTAAATCTGACACATTTCTGATAGACATTTATATTATGCAAGTGAATATTATCTGAGATCCAGGACTAGAAATCTACAGCGGGGTTTATATTTGCGTTTGACTGATAAGTTTGGTTGGAATGTTCTCAAGGTCCTCACATACCTAGTCTGAATCCATTATTTAAGTATGAAGGTTGTTCCCTGATACGACTTCTGAATGCCATATGTATGCTATATTTTTTTATGGAAAAGTATAGGTTTATAATACTTTCTAGTCGGTCCCATATAGTTATTATCAAATGAAGAAAGGAATAGGAATAGTTTGGTCAATACATCAAAATAGGTAACTAAAAAAATTGCCTTTCGAATGGAAGTCAGTTTTTCACTTTTTAACTCTTTATATCACTGTGGGAAGTACTAGAACATACCAAATTTTTCCATATAAAATCTAAAGTCAATTATTTTTTCTGTTATAACACAGAGTTCCCACTCTGGAACATGTTCCAGAGTGGGAGTTGCGATAATGTATATCGCACTTCGATGTTTAGGGTCATACCGCCCAGATGGCGCTATTGCAAAATAAACGAATTTGAATCGAAGTATTTGATGTTTCGTAAAATACGTTTGCTTAGTAAGTTTTGAAAATAGACAAAAATTATTTCAACTCTAAAACTGTTTGTGTGTGGTGTGAATTTACTAGGTATGTTCTTTTTTATTTATTGTAGATATTGAATAATATTCTGTAACTTTTGAAAATTTTGGCCTTTTTTATGTTTGTGTTCTGGTACATACATTGTGTTACTAAGTACATTTAATGTCATACATTGAGCACTTTTTTTATTGTCGCGGCAGGATGGCATCCAGAGAACTAAAAGAGAGCAAATAGATGATTTTATCTTCGATTGTGCAGAGAGTGAAGATAGATTTAACGGTGATGATGACAGTATCGCAGACCCTGATTTTGTTCCGGAGGTGCCAATGGAAGTCGATGATTCTGAAGAGATTGATGGAGTGAATATTGAGAGCATCATTGAAAATATTGCGAATTCAAGCAGTATTTCCCAACAGCCAACACCTTCTGAAACCTTGCCTCAACCAGGAGTATCATCTACACCTGAATCACCAGGACGCAGTCAGGTCAAGCAGAAATTGAATTTACGTTTTTAAACTAACCTTTACATAGTGCAGAAAGATACTAACATGTTATTCTGGGTCACTGAGACGGATATCCAGCAATTTATTGGTCTTGTTTTCATCATGTCGTTAGTAGGTACAGCTCCCAAGAGTAACGAAACATTGGAGTGGTAGCTTAGGAACACCTCTAGTAAAAGACACAATGACGGTAAATAAATTCGAAAAAATCAGATGATTTATTCACTTCAACGATAACTCGAACATGGTTTCTCGTGATCACTCAGATCATGTTTTTTTTTACGTCTTTATAAAATTATGCCAGTTGTGTCAAAACTAAATGAAACTTGTCTCAATGTCCCTTTGGAGCAGTATCTCTACGTGGATGAACAGGTTTCTTCCACGAAAGCTAGACACAACCTCAAGAGAGCTACAAAATCTATGTTTTGAGCGGCGTTAGCGGGTTTGCATACAAGTTTGAGCCAGAAACTGGAGCTGAACATGTAGTTGAGCCCAATGAGCCGAATCTAGGCGCTGCAGCAAATGTCGTCGTTAGGCTAGCTCGTGAAATACCACGCAATCAAAATTACCGTCTGTATTTTGATAACTACTTCACATACCTGCTACTACTAGAATATTTTGCTAAACAAGGAATATTGAGCTTGGGAACCATTCGACGCAACCGAATACCTGATTGCAAACTACCCGAAGAAAAAGAAATCTCGTCGAGTATGTTGCCTGTGTTAAAGGAAATATATCTACAGTGGCCTGGAAGGACAATAAAATAGCCTTCAGTTTCATGGGTGAACTACCCAAGTCACAAGTGTCTAGATATGATAAGCCTCACAAGAGATTTGTGTAAAATAAAACTACAAAGCAAGAGATGGCAGGTTCGAATGTTTTACCATTTCCTGGACCTTGCCATGTCCAATGCCTGGTTATTGTACAAAAGGGTTTATAAGACCAAGAATACGAATAGAGCACTACTGCCATCTGCTGACTGAGATTGGTACGGTGCTCTGTAAGATGGGTGTAAAAGCACAAGTACAACGCCGAAGCATTGAGCCAGACATCCAGCCGAAAAAAACGCAAGGGTCCAGCTCAATACGTATCTCCAGCGGATGTGCGCCAAGACCAAGTTGGTCACTGGCCTGTATGGGTAGAAAAACGTATTTGGTGCAAGCTCCCTAATTGTTCCGGCAAATCCCATTCAATTTGTGAAAAGTGTGGAGTGGCACTATGTAACAATAAACAAAATAATTGTTTTAAAAAGTTCCATACATCATAGGGAAGCCATTGATTGCAGCAATGTGCCCGTTTTGGAACACTCCCTTTTTTTAATTTTATATAGCAGCAAATTAAAAAAAAAACATCTACTTTTTCTAAATAATATTTTATTGAGTTACGAAGGGTTAAAAGTACCTATTACTCGTACCAGCTTGTACTAATTTCAATTCAATTTCTTTAATTAATCAATGCATTGATTAATTAAAGAAATTGAATTTGACATAGCTGACAAGTAAATCAACCGTTTAATAAAATAAATATTGCGTTCGATTTAATAAGGTTTATTACAATCGGTCCAGTCATATCTGAAGAATTGGGGTAATAACATACATAAAAAGCCCTGACGAATTGAGAACTTCCTCCAAGTTGTATACAAAAGCTCCAGTAAAAGCGTCATGCCATAATAACGGTACGTTTTTAATTTGCTGAACGCTGAAGCCATACCTACCCTGAAGCCTACAAAGTGCATCGATTGAATGCTTACAACGCGCTTTCAAAATTTTACTGGGAGCTTTCGTTTGAACGTAGCTATAAAGGGTATACAGGGTTATCTCTTAGAAGTGTACTTCTTAGTCGAAATGGGGTCACTATGGTACTTATCATGTCGTTAAATGACTAATCCCTCCTCCCGGTTCCAACGGAAGATCAGCGTTGGTTGTTTCAGCCAGCGCTATGTTGAGTTGGGTGTTGTTTGTGACAGAAAGCAGTAATTAGTTTAAATAATTTGGTTAAGTTGTGTGTTACACTGTTGTTTTCTGTTACAAAATAATAAAAAAAAAACTATTCTATTCAATCTGATAATATAGAATACAAGTCGACCGTAGTGACGGTTTAATAATATATATTCTATCGATCGTTACTAGAGTCCGACCGATACTGGTTTTCCGGCCGAAACCGAAACTCACGTGGTCAAGTATAAGATTCAAGTATCAAGTATAAGAAATGTGGTGCATTTTATCCATTAATTATTATCCATCAATTGGGACATGAAATGAAAACACAGTATATTGAGTTTATTCAACAAACTTATGCGATAACGCACTGACTAAGTTTTGTTGCTACGTGTACAGACCTATCCGAACGGCGCACGACAACAAGGCCGCCAGCGTCCGACAAAGAGTTGCCGCGAGAAACGAAATAAGGCGACCACTTCCGAAATCAGTTTCGGTTTTGGCAAAAGTTTCGGCCAATTTTGGCCGAAATCGATACTGCCGCCGAAACTTGATTTTTGGCCGAATCTCGGCCGAAGGTAATATATATTGCACAACTATTTTTTTTCCGAATTTCCAGACTTTTACTATATCGTATAGTAAAAGTTGTTCATCATGATCTTACAGTAAACTCCCTTCGACTTCGTACTCGTATACCTACCCATAAACGATAACCCTGTATCATCTCAGGTAAAAATATAGTAAACCCATTTAAATTCGCGTAGAATTAGCTGATTATATAATGAATAAATGAATGAATGAATATTTGATTACTGCACACCAAAACAAGTTAAAAGATACAGCAACACAAATCTATACATTTAGACAATCAATGGACATGGAATAAAGGTTAAGTTGCTTTTTTAGTAGTTGCTGATTTTTAGGGAACCGTACCTAAAAGGTAAAAATGGGACCCTATTACTAAGACCTCGCTGTCCGTCCGTCCGTCTGTCACCAGACTGTATCTCACTGTATTTCTCCCATACAACAAAGATGTTATTTTGCCGTTTTTTGTTCGATATTAATAACAACAGGAACTTGAACTAATGTTATACGAAACCCTCAGTGCGTCAGTCCAACCCACACAGACAATTTTTTTTTAAATAATTTGTTTTGCCAATTTTAGAAGTTAGTATGGTAGCCTAATCGTTTTAGCCTGTTACCACAAGTTTAAACGGTGATGGAAAACATCGTGAGAAAACATGCTTGTCGGATAAGCTTGACCAGCAATCCGGGCGGAAAAGCTATCATAATCAGGCTTCTGTAGCTGAATTTGAATTGTTTCATTTTGTCATAATGGTCATTTTCACATATAACAGGTGAGAGTTGCAAGAGAGTTAGTATTAAACTTGATCTCAACAGACTACCAAATCTGTCAAAAACTACCATTATGACGTAATGCAATCGTCATTCTGAAATATTTCAAATAACAAACTTAAGCCCCTGGACCAAATATTATAATTGCGCTAAAAGCAACAATTTCAAACGGCTATACATATAATATTCACACTTCATAATCTCAAAATAGCCCCCCCATTAATCCAAGATTACTCTGAAATCACATAGATTACTAGCAATAATCCTTCAAAATCGCTACCATCATTTTAGCGGGAAAAATAAAAAAGATGGCGTCGATCTGTCAAGACACGCGCACGACACGCGACCACAAAACCAAACCCTCGACAGTTAAAATGTGAATCAATCGTAAGAGATAAGTAAATAATTAAAAGAGATAACTTTGAATCCGCATAAAATATTGAATTACATACGCATTTATCTTTTATTTGTATTTCCGATTGAGTCGTATCACTTACTGGCAGTCGATTAGTTAAATGTTATTGTAGTCTATGGGAAGCCGCTGGTGAGTAATGGGGAGTTTTGTTTTTGCAAGTGGCCAATAAAGTTAGCTATTTTTTCCCACTTTCCCCCGACACAAAAGCGATGGGGTGTTATAAGGTAGACGTGTCATATAGCTTTATTGCTCACCAAAAATAAATACAAGATACAGCAAGACAAATCTATACATTGTTATTACTTCTTACGGTCTTATCACCTAAAGCAATTTCTTTCAGGCAACCTTTGGACGGAGAGAACTTATATAAAAAAACGATTGTTGCAACCAAACTAATACTAATAAAAAAGTAAGCATTCATGAAACAAATCTGACTAAAATAAATAAAATAAAATATATTTAAACTTCAAAAAAAAGCTATAAGATTGTACTCGTATACGTGCTGGCTATAGTTCCCAAACGGAGGAACTGATTCTAATTTTGTCTTTTTTGTTTGTACGAGTAAGGTGAATTAGTCGGGAGTTTTCTAAGCTAGATGAAACTCAAAATGGCGTGTTACATATTATATACAACTCCCTCAGTATGAGTATCAAATGAAAGAGCTTGACTAGTAGGATACTGTACACTAGGATAAATTTATAATCTAAGATGGCCGCCACCACGAAATGGCGAATGAATTATTATTGCAGTGTTTTCCAGACTATAGGCATGCTCCATCTAGGTCAACAGTGCCGCTGAATTTCTTCGCCGTACGAGCTTTTGTTAAAATTCCTGACTTTGTTGTATAAATAATTGTATTGTGTAGGAGGTTTATTAATTTTACCGTACTAGGTATTTACTACTGTAGTACTGATGTACTTTTAGTAAGTGTAAACTACCAATATTGTTGCAACGAAAAATTTTATTTACATCTCTCATATTCGGTAAGTAGGTTCTTATTACCCCCAAATGGGGCTTGTAGGTGACCAATTAGCGCTCTAGGGTAATAATGTAGTAAAGCCCTAGGGCGGTGGTAAGTAACTAAAAAAAATTCACTCTTTCAAAAAGTTCGCGTACATCTAACCATCATACTGGCAATAGATATCATGCATTCAGCCTAATGACAAAAGAGGTCGCTTCGCTATTCAGCCTTCTCTTCGTATGAGAATAATAGTCATCAATTTTAAATATCGAACGGCGAAGCACAATTTAGTTCTTGAAAAAAAAAGATGAAAAAAGCGGGAATAGAAAACTTTTACTTGTTTTTGGGATTTTTTTATAATTACGTACTAATTAGGAAATAAAACATGAGTTCTGTAAGTGATGAAGATATAAGCTGCACTCCCAATTCAATGAAAATGGAAGCTGAAGCAGCAATTAACAATATTTTATTATTGTAATGCCGGTTTTTTTCTACTTTCCTCACAATCGAGATGTAAAGCAGAGTAGTTAGCTCGGGTGTAACTAAGCATCAATTGCACCCTCGAACTATAGGCGCCCTCGCTGCGCTCGTGCACCTAAATATCTCGGGCTGCAATTGATGTCTTACAGCCCTTGGCTACTAATCTACTATTACCTCTTGACTTATTTTAAGCCGACTTCACAAAATGACGTGCAACTTTTACTAACACAATTTTGGTGCTTATAGTTGCTTTTTACCGTTGCAATATTGTATAGTCTGGATAAAACAAGATAAAACAAATTAAATATATAGAGATGGAAATAATATTATTGTAAATAAACAAGTAATTAAAAGCGATTCCAATAAAAACTGACTACTAAATCTTTAATCTTGTGTATCACCCTTAACATTTTTTTTAAACTTTTGATGTACGCAATATCACTTTCACGACTAAAACAAATCTATTGACACCACTCACATAAAAATACGACAAGCCGTTTAAGCTTTAGGGCGTGCCAAAGAAATATATATTCACACATACATACATATAATCGTATACGCTTGAAAAACATAATCCTTCTTCTTTCGCAGTCCGCTAAAAGAAACGTTTAATCATTTTGCAAATCAAAACACTCAAAAACTACCCTTACAGCAAACAAAAAGGCCATAAAAGTACCTGTATTACACCAAACAATGAATGAATGGCAAAGAGTACACTTGCTTTAGCCACAGGGCAAATACAGGTGTAACATGGCAATTGTTACATTATCTATGGTTAAATGCAACAGTTTATGGTTGAGTTGAAGTGTTTGTAAAAAGAATTGGGGATGAAAGTGATGAGTTAAGAGGGGACAATAATAACAAGAGGCGGGAATGTTAATCGTTATGTTGTTGCTTTTCTGGTAGTTGATTGATTCGTGATGATTTACTCGTATCGTGTGGGAAATAAGTTATTAACTGACATCAAAATAGGGACATTTTCAATTTGTCTGACTTCATATCTTTTTATTTAAATTTTCCCAGGTATTATCGACGCCTTTTTCTTTTTTATACCAAACGTCCAAAAAGAGGTGCTATTCAATTCGACTTATTTTTGTCGGAAAGGATTCTCGAGTGAACCCATTTATACATCAGTAGTGTGATTTTTAAATCAAAATAACTGAAAATGAATTATCCGCACCTACTGTAATGGAAGGCGGTATCACTTTATTTGAAAAGGAATTGTTCATCATCAGCAAGAATAAGTGAATAATTAGAGACCTCCCCCTTAGAACGCCGATCCGAAAGACACGTTGCTAATTGCATCCACTGATTACTTGTGACTTTTAATAGAAGCATTATCATGATCATTAAATACTTGATAGCATTTAAATAACGAATTCAAATTTGAATTAGGAAATCCCCCCGTTCTCCAGCCAGCCGTACCAGCTAAGCCGACGTGACGTCTCAGTGTCTTGTTTCCAGCAGTCCGGACACGACATCCGACACTTCCGCTTCCGAACCGCACCGGCTAGCGGCTGTCTGATAGCGGCTGCCAGGTGACACATCGATTTTGTATTACTACTATACTTACTACTAAGATAGATAGATAGATCAACGCTTTATGTTTTGTTATGTTTTGTGTGTCTACACAAAACATAACAATACAAAAAAATATTTCTACATGTAGTGCCACAAGTGGCGGCCTTATCGCTAATAGTGATCTTTTCCATTCATCCTTTGGACATCGTCCAAGTTCGTACATAGGGTATCAAGAAAGTACTAGCTGGCAAATTAACACAATTTCATTTTACCCGACAGCGAAAGAAGGAACAAGTTGCATCCCGCGATTTCACTTGTTTAATAAGATACGTGGGTCTAAAGATCTTGCAGTCGGGTTCTTTGAAGTCATTTTTAATTAATTACTTGTTAGAAAAAAGTGATTAGGCACCAACTTCCATTACAGCAACAGATTCAACTTTTTCAGTTGTTTTGATAAACTTTAAATGGAACTACTCGAGAAGTATAGCCTTCCAAGCAAAATGAAATATTTTGTACTCGTAAAAAAAAAACCATCGAATGGAGTTCCTCCTTCTTTTTTGGGAAGTCATTCAAAATAATAACTGTAACTACAACAATCAAATCGAAATAAAATAAAAAACTCATAGGTCTTGACTATATTGATACATCCTATGGCAACTCGCACATCAATATCGGTCCACCAGTTTAGAATGTAGGGAGTAACATTCAAATATATACTCGAAGAATATTACCCTTCGCGGGCAGTCGGATAAAATTTAATAGATGGAAAAGGACACGTTTAAAAAAAACTTATGACGCTGCAAGTGACGGCATAAGAAGTGTGCAAAGTTACAAATCAAGCTGACTGAACGAGCATATCAGTTTTTTTTTTTTTTTTTTTTTTTTTAATTTATGCTTGACGTCTATACAGACGAAGCTCATACAGCGTATAACAGAAAGGAGTGACAAAACTTAAGTGTGTTAGTCTACAAATCAAGATGAATCCATAGTAGATGAACATTTTGGAAAAATATTAGGTTGGTTCTCCATACAAAAATTAGTCACGTAATTGATCAAGTTGAATGGAGTACACGATATTTTATCTCCAATTTTGCAATATTTTGTTCTACGATGGGTTTACTTCGATGGTTAGACTAACATCCGTAAGTTGTATAAGTTACAAGTAGCTGTGATTCATTCCCTCTATCGTCGCGTCCCCACAACCGCGTGGCGTTACCAATAGCAATTTTTATTTTTATAAGTTTCAAAATTTTAAACCCCATTTGTACTGCTTAGGGGTTGAAGTTCCGTACGTATTGCACCACTACAACCTGTAATAAATGCACCCTTAAAATTTCATGTCTCTAGGTTCAATGGTTTATTCTCTACGTTGATTCGTAGAAAATATCAGCATTCAGTCAGAACTTACTCTTTTATCTTAGTTACTCAGAACTTACCTATATATATTTATATAGAAAGATCATTAAACGAAGTGATCACTGACGTCAATTGGCTTGATAGTTTTTCAATGATTACGGCTTAAAGACTAAACTACTAGATCGATTCTAATAAAATGTATATGGAACCATCGCAGAGGTCCAATTTGAAATATATTATTTTATTATTCTGCCATTTTCTGTATTTTTGGATAAATACAACCTGTGTGTGTTCAAGCGCAAGGTGAACAGGTTTTTACTAGGTAAACGTGCTACATCTCCGACTGCATCTTCGCTTACTATCGTGGTCAAGCATTGCGTAGTTCTTTATAAGTAAAATATATATATGCAAACAAGAAAAATCAAATTTTAAAATCGGTTTAAAATACAATTATAATTCTGAAACATTACAAATAACTAACTTGGTCCCCAGTACTTATCGTCATCGTGTGGGGCCCGCAGCTGGACGTATCACAGGCATTTCTGCCCACTGGTCCGACTGCCCAGCGCTATTTCGCACGGTGTAAGATGTGCCAAAGTCAAAAACTTTCGCACGCTTGCTACGGACTCGCGTGAAGTTTTTGCATCTTTGCATCCTGAGTTATTTGGCTTCTCAGGTTTTTATGGATGTGGGATGCAAGGTGGAAAATTCCATTTTATTATAATTATAATTCATTACATTAATTATAATTTAGCAAGTCTAGGCTTAGACGTAAACAACAAAAATTTGTCCTTATGAGGAAAATGGATATCACTTATCAACAAGTCATTGTGAGCATAGAAATCTACAAATTGCTCTCTATTTTTAAATCCATATAAATAGACCGAGCACACCCATTTTTGTTCCTTGTAGTTTGTTTTATAGCTACCCACTTTCACGTTTAAGTCGGCCGTAACAATAATGATCCCCGATTCGGTCAACCCTAACTTACTAAACTAACCAAATTTTACAGTTCTAAAATTATCTCCTGAGAGAGAAAAAAGAGACGATGCATATAATTTTAGGAACTTTTTAGTTTAGTCAGTGTCACTGGCCGAATTGGCGGCGTTGTCTTGTTTTTTGATGTTTTTAAGCGAAGTAAAGTAAAGCAAAGCACTGTAGAAGGTGTCTTTATCATCTAAGAAGGCAGCGTCTTTCTTTTTTTTAATCCAATTTATATTTGAACTTTTATTATAAACATCTAGGTAGTCTCATCGTATAAAGTCTAAGTGCTTCATCTGAGGTCACATAGTCAAATAAGGCAGCGTCTATGGGGGCGTCACATTGCACAACACTTAAAATTGTATATGTACTTACTATATATCTCAGGTGGTTTTATATAGATTTTATCAAAATCGCTTCAGTAGGTTGGTTTATGAATGAAAATAATAGGAAAATTTGACTGACGAATTTCCCTTTTTCGTTTTTTTCGAAGAACAACTTGTAGCTTTACTAATTACTGTATTGCCTCAATTTGGCCGCGGGTAAAACTATGAAAAGCCTCTAAATGAGAAAGTTGCAAAACTATGAAGGTTCCTTGTAGCTTGTAGTGGGTTCTACAGAACCCTAAAATGAGATTTACTGTCACCACTGACACCACTAAATAATATTTTAATTCTTAGTGTTTTATTATCATATTTATTCTTATTTAAAGCAAACTTTATCTATTATTTAATAATTTTAGACGCGTTTATCCCGATTTCAGAATATTAACATAAACGAAAGGAGTTTCTTTTACACTCAAACCTCTTTGCTCTTGAATATAAAGCTATGCTGTGAAAAGTTTGTGAGCAAGCAGGATCTGCCTCCGTCCTGGCAGGATGCTTCCACGTGAATGGCCACCGCTACCTGGGTGGCCCAGCGCACTACCACGGACACTCGAACGAAACTCTCTGTTCGAGGTCAATTACAGAGTAACAACAGACAAAGAAGATTCTTAAGTTTGGAACATAATTTTTTTCGATGTAAATTATGTAATATTAACTGGGAAAAGGCACACGTGATTTAGGTTTGGGAGGTTTAAGACATTCACCTAGATCCTGCAACCTAAGGAAAATTAGCAAGTATTATTATGTATATAGTTATAAAGATACCTATTGTAGAGTTAGAGTTTGTATCAGGAAACTGTGTTGTGATTTATTTAGAATTAATTTAAATGGTTGCTTTGGTTTTCTGGAACTTAATATTTTTCCTTTTTTCTTTTGTTTTCTTTTCAGTCCAAATACAAAGACTGACCGGCTGAGAGGATGAAAGAACCGAAGTTGGAAACAGAAGCCTCGTTCGGAGCCAGTTCCGTAGAAGTAAATATATTATTTCTATATCTTTTCTATTTAAAAGCCTTGTAGAACCAGTTCCGAAACTCGGATTCTATAAACGTCCGAAGCTAGGAGATGTGCTACGCCTACGAGGCTACAAATTAAAATTCAAAAAGGGAATTTATGTATTACTTATGTAGCTAACTATATGTAAATCGGTTATTTAAAAAAAAAGTAACTAACGTCTGCCATTCGACTAGCACCAATAAATTTTAATAGATATTTCGATTTAAAAGCCAAACTACTAAACCGAATCAGTTAAAAATATTATAAAGTAATGGGATCACTTCGGAATTATACCCTTTCACAGAAAAAAAGATTTTTAAATCAGTTCAGTCGTCTTCGACAAACATATAAAATGCATAGTTTAAATGTTTTTTTTATCCTACACAGCTAGGCATTCAACCACAAGTTCGCACGACCACGGAAGTCAGCGATACTGTAGCCCTAGATGGAGGATGCCTGGTATGTTTTGAGTCGGTAAATACCTAGATGCTACACAGCTGTTCCTCCGTTAGTAGTCCCCCTTTCCCAACCGCTTCGACGAGCTAATCGTTATTGATAATGGTATCGAGTTCGCGTTGTTTTCGGCCGCGGATGTGTCAAAATAGGTTTTATTCTAACGATGGACTCTATGGGAGCGTTCGTTCATATTTTTAATACGAATTATGAACGAATTTTTAATTGCTGACTAGTTGCTTATACATAAAATACACGCGTGATCATAATTCCTGTGTTTCCTGTTTATTGAAATGATCGCGATGTATTTTTATAAGTATTTAATTTTAAACTACAGGTATTTATTTATAGATATACCATACGACAATATGTACAGGATCGTATGGGTAATAATGGGTATGAAGGACAAACGTGTCCTGGCATCGCATAGCATGCTCATATGTAATGAATATACTTATAATATAATTATATTTATAACTAGCTGACCTGGCGATCTTCGTACCGCCTTACAGTTATGTATGTTTCTCACCTTTTAAACCTTCCCTGGAGTACGACAAACATTTCAAGACCAAAATCAGCTAAATCGGCCCAGCCGTTCTCGAGTTTTTGCGAGACTAACGAACAGCAATTGATTTTTATATATAAGATAAGTTACATTAAATAAAATTATAGGTACTCACAGATCATTAATGCGAAATAATTGTTTTTCTTTGTAAATTTGGTTTTAGATACAAGACAATAGAGCTGGGAGTGGCTGAAAATTCGGAACATGTTGAGATTATATTTTGTACATATAACATAATGTGTTATTGGGCAACTTATGATCAACATCGTAATAATTGGTAAGTATATAAATAAATATAATGGTAGAAAAACAATTTGAACTCATCAGAAGCTACTTATGGTTTGGGTAAATACTGTATTTAGACATACAAAAAATTATATATAACTATTTGCACTACCAGGTGTAAATCGAATACCAACCTAAATAGGGCAAATCATTGTTTGTTAATTTCAAACCTTAATTAATATATGAATTCGCTGATGTGTTGTTTAAATTGTCACCTGAATCGTAACCCTCGCAAACCCTTGTGTGACACCGCTACTCGCCTGATGTAAAGCGACGATGCGGCCTTGGATGAACATAGTTTAATTATACTTCTAATTAATTATCTAAACAACCTATCGAATCACTAAACACATCTTGCCACAAAACAAAACAATGCTCTACATACTCGCCGCCATGTTAACCCGATCGTCGCAGTGACAGACGCTTTACCGCGCGCAATATGTCATCTTGTTGGGTTCCGTGCGTGTTAACTGTAAACGAATCCCTATAGAGTATGTATGGATAAGTTTTATCTCTTTAGAAGAAATATGGACAAGTATCTGTTTTCGAGCATTTATTTATCCCTAACCATATTTCGAAATACTAATACTTATTATGTATTTTCTTGGCCGTTATCAAAACATGATAGTTCATTATCCATTCGTAGTAAACTGAAAAATGTAGCGGAACATCAATATACAAATTAATAATTTTTATTACAAATAAGTATGTTCATTTTAATATTTTTTCATAAAAGGTTCTACTATTGCAGATAAAACATATTAGAACTTACTTGCTACATACCGCTTAAGTTAATTTCGATGTTACAAATATAATCAAGCTATAGTTAAGGCAATGTTATATTCACAAGCGCCTAATTGTTTCCATTTGTTTTGTAAAATCAATAATTATGTTATTGTTACTGATGATATCAAGGAATTTCCCTCGTAACCACAGACTCTGATCTAGGTATCTTAGATAAGTAGTAAGTACTAGATAAGTAAAATAAAAGTTCACATTGTGGTTACTATAGGAAGTGGTTTTATTGGCGATGCACCAGTATCGCATGCAGCATACTCACTAGTTCTAAACCATTCATAGATATTCAAAACAGCATTTTAATTTAATTTCTTAACTAGTGAGTATATAAAATATTTATCCAGAACATCGGCGCAAGGTTAGAGCTCGCGCTTGACCGATGTTTTTTTTTCAGAGGGGTTGGTTACAAACAGCCAATTACGTGGGGGCGGTGAAGTGCACTTACCACACTTGATAGATAGTTTAGTCGCCACCACCAACCCGTAAGGGCTCGTCCTCTTTGACAAATTGACATGTCACTATTAAAAAAAGAAAATTCCTTTTTTAAACGCGCGCCGTCAACGCGCATGTCCCGAACGTTAATTTAATTAGTGAACGGTTTGTGAAACTGTGATTTTGTGTTTTTCTTTATTTAAAAATCTTGTGGTGCTATTTTGGATTATTTGATTTTGGAACGCTTATTATTTGAGGTCAGTACTTTTATTTTTTTCTTCATCCAGGTGATAATATTGCCAGTTCTATCTGATTTTTACATGTGGTTAGGTGTAAAAAATAATGATATCGCACTGACTATCATGCATCGTTTGTTATACTTAATTTAGAAAGTAGTTGAAAAAATAAAGGATCCAGTTCGGGTATAGCGCGGTGAAGTAGATTATAATTTATAGATAGATAACATAGGTGAGATATAATTGTAGAGGCGAGAGAGTTTCGGTTTGGAGACTTGACATATTGCGATAACTGATTTCATGAACGACGTCTAAGATGGTCTTAGGCCGGTTATTCATTGCTAAAAATATTCCCTGAATAGCTTATTTAATCAACAAAGAGATGGTCCACCTCCTTTGGCTACTTGCCACACTAGCAAAAGTGCAAGTTAAGCAAAAGACTAGACCAAAACCAGATCATTGTATTGAGTTCTCTATATAAGTATGTATTTAAACACCATTGATTGGCATATTTATTAAGCCATTTAAAGAATATATCGTAAAAACTATAGCGTATAGACCTACATTTTAGTGCGCCATTTAAGCAAAAATTTGTACCTATTACCTACCTATAGGGCATTCTGTGCAATACTTAAGTGACCCTATTTATTACTCGAAAGTATGCTGAAAAACGTCGTATGACACTCTTAATTGTGAATTGATCATTAGGTACAGCCTGGGCTTTCTAATCGCACTTGCCTATCCTCGGCTACGTTATCAATTTAGAACTAGTGTAGTTCTGCGAGCGACCTCGCGACCTTGAAATTTTTTGCGACTCATAAAATACAATAACAATTATATTTAGAAAAAAAAGTCATTATACCGACTTCCGACGGCGGGTGCCGATAGAAATTAAGATAAAACAACTCTTTATTAAATAACCAGTTTATAACACTGAACAAAGAACACAAAAAACAAAACAT
This sequence comes from Ligdia adustata, assembly GCA_947049295.1. Classification (NCBI taxonomy): domain Eukaryota; kingdom Metazoa; phylum Arthropoda; class Insecta; order Lepidoptera; family Geometridae; genus Ligdia; species Ligdia adustata. Next base: position 2,506,825 of record OX346236.1, on the reverse strand, counting down.
ATTAAATTTTTCCGATTTAAAAATCAAATCCGATTTAAAGACCAATTTTGGTACAATTTAAATTTTGGGTATACCTAGTTAGTGCCAGCCCTAGGATACCTCCAGGCGAGAACCAATGTTAATGATATTTATTTGCATCTGACGACCACGAGCCGCAACCAGCGCAAAGAATTTGCGATGTGCGCATATTATTATATCGTACTTTTTCAAATTGCGCCTGGTCTGCCGCTGCTCCAGCACTGAGAGCGGAATATTTGACATGCGCCGGCGCGAGCGTGTCTACACACGTGGCGTTCCAAACTAAGGTTCTTTCGAGACACCACGACTTTTAAGTGTCTGGCCGCTTGCCGTCGTTCCGCAACAAACCACTCGGGGTCCAGTATTGTGGGCACGGTTGCCGGTGGAGAGTGCCCGTTGGATTAGGTAACGTGGACGTGGCCCTAATGACAGTAGATCCGACCGGCACTCTTCCGAATGTAATTCAGTGTCGTTCAAGTAAATAAACCATTCTATTCAAGTTGGTCTACGCCTCGGCCGCTGCGATGAGGCTCGCATAATTTTACAATATGCGACTGCTACAACTGCTACAACTGGAGTCGTGAAGGGTACCTAAGTTGTCGGAAGGTAACGCATGAACCAAGTCCAATCTTCCTCTGCGTCCGAATTAAATTGCCCAAAGACGCGCTCGATCTGTAACATCCGACAAGCAACCCGAAAATCGGCAATGAGAATGTTTCCGATGAGAGGTTGCGAGTCATGAGTTAAAGCTATAAGAAAGGAAGTGCCTCACTCGACGTGGTGCTAATGCCCAGGCCACGGAAAGAAATGAGTTGAGTTTCATGAGCTTATAATAAGCTCTCGCCGAATGCAAGATTTATTTGCAATTTTGGTAACAGTGTTTTTAAAGTGGAATAAACCAATTCAGTTTTAGTTTGTAAATACCGGACGAGGCAACATCGTAACAACTACCTACATAGGTGTGACAATACATGTATATAGGTACAATGTTTTTTTTTAAATGGCGAAGAGAATTTTTAGTGAATGTTTCAACTTTAGAAATGTAGGTGGGCGTTATTGAATCTAATAATAAACAGGCACAATATGATAATGATGATTATCTCAATTTTGACAAATTTATCATGAAGACATACTTACACGGGCATGATCGTTATTATGTCATGCGAAGAAAAATCTCACACTTTCGTAATGATCGTTAAAAAAAAATTAGTAGGTAAATTTCTTAATCCAACCCTTAAAAATTTAATTTTAAAATAAACCTTAATATATGTTGTGTTTCGCATGTCTGAACAAAATGTTATTGAAATCGGCGTGTTAATGGCGTCGCAACAAACTTCCCCAATTTTAAGGAGAACAACCAAAAATTCTAAAAATTCGCAGAACCCAAGTTTCATCAAGATTGGTTGGAAATTACGACCTGTATTTGAGTACGTAATTTCCAAACATCCATACAATATAAATAAATATATTTACAAACGGCAGAAAGAAATACCCGACTCGAAGCAGATACGTTTTGGTTTCTTCGCTCGCTCGTTCACATACTACTATGTTTTTTTAATGTACTTAAATAAATACACAAAAAGTAGATATATGAGTAGCGTTGTAAGATACCGATACAAGTAAACTTTCAAACACTCCCGGCATAGTGGCGGTCGTCTTGGATATGAAACACTCCCGGCATAGTAGTGGTCGTCTTGGATATGAAACACTCCCGGCTTAGTGGCGGTCGTCTTGGATATGAAACACTCCCGGCATAGTGGCGGTCGTCTTGGATATGAAACACTCCCGGCATAGTAGCGGTCGTCTTGGATATGAAACACTCCCGGCTTAGTGGCGGTCGTCTTGGATATGAAACACTCCCGGCATAGTAGCGGTCGTCTTGGATATGAAACACTCCCGGCATAGTGGCGGTCGTCTTGGATATGAAACACTCCCGGCATAGTGGCGGTCGTCTTGGATATGAAACACTCCCGGCTTAGTGGCGGTCGTCTTGGATATGAAACACTCCCGGCATAGTGGCGGTCGTCTTGGATATGAAACACTCCCGGCATAGTAGCGGTCGTCTTGGATATGAAATTGGTTATAGCATACCATGATAAATTACTAATGTACTAGTCAAGCCCTTTTATTTGATACCTATATTGATGGAGTAGTGAAAACATATGTATGGCGCCGTTTCGTGATGGAGGCCATCTTGGTCCGATTTTCATGAAACATAGCAAAGAACAATATTGTAAATGTGTTCTGATGTACTAATTATTAATTTTTAAATTCTCGCTAATGTTTTATTATACACAATAATTTTATGTGTACATGACAAAGTAAATAATATTGTAAGTACATATGCGTGACAATGTTTGATTTTATTAGACTGTGTAATTAATATATAAATCAGAATGTAATGCATGCTGGAAGGCTGAATATGGAGTTCTATGTATTAGTATAAGACCTACGTAATTACCCATATTATGCAACAAATGAAATTGAAATTGAGAACAATCCCGATTATTCACCCTTCTAATAAAAAACCTTTGTTCGGGAGCTACGATGCGACAGACAGACACGTCTAACTTATACCACGCCGTCGTTTTTCGGAGGTTAAATAATATTAATTTATCTCAAAAATAGCTTCCTCATAATATACCTATCCAAAGTGATTTCGCGAAACTTGGTATGCATCCTCAGGAAAATCTTTTTTTGGATAACTATTTTTACGTCAACATTTACAGAAATTAGAAAATTAGAATAATAAAGGGGCCACCGTGGGGTCACTATGCCTATTTATATATATACAATACATAATATGTAAACACAAACAAGCCTTGAGAAGCTTTGACGCAGTGCTTGCTAGGTACGAGTATGTACTTGCTTACAATACTTTCTCCTTTCTTTTTCTCTTTCTAAAGCATAACTTACATAGGTACTATGCCACCCTTCACCCCCTTTTTCAACTTATATATGTATATATACATACTAGTTACCTACCTCTACATACCAAAACGGTACTTTTTCAGAGCGACCATCATTTAGGATTTTTGCGGATTTCGTGTATATTTTTTTCTTTTGGTTTTGAATGGAGGACAGATCTCCAGAAATGCAGAAATTATCTTTCCTCTGTATTTCCTAACTCTCTCGTTTTTGTTCCTTTTTTATGATAGTTAATAGTTTTGCGTTTGTGCGCATTATCCCACCTGATGTATAGCTATGTAGCCAATGTTGCGGCGCTTGTATATAACAAATCGAAAACCGACATATCGATCTATTCTTTAGTTAAAACCAATATTTGCTAGTAAAGATTTGCATCATAGAATGAGAAAAAGGCTTTTTACCGGCTTCTAAAATAATGAGATTCCAACGGGTGTGTAGTTTTTGTTAATTTTCACTGATTTCTCTGTTATTTTATAATCAACTTTGATGATTCTACTGTTGTTTGTCTTTAGACCTATTCAGTAATAGGGTCCCGGTTTTATCGTTTGGTTACGGAACCATAAACGCTTTATTTACCACCTTTGCAGTAGGTGCCAGTACAAACAATATTAGAAGCATCAACGTTGATTCCTAAATGACAGAGGAATCTGTGAAAATTAACAAAAACTACATATCAAAGTCTCAGTAGATTTTGCTGTACATCCGTCTGTCACCTGACTAAGTATATCTTATGCACTATGACAGCTAGACTTGAGTTTTCGCTAAAACAGGTACTAAAACAGAATAGAAGAAACATTGAAGGGCTCTCATACAACTAACTTGTTTTATTGCCATTTTTTGCTCGATATTAATAACGGCAATAGGTACAAAATTGTAAAAAATTAAAAAAAAGTTACAAAATGTTAATAAATGATGGTAATAAAATAGATAATGGTGCGAAATCCTTCTCGCACTCGACTGATCCTCATTTTTTTTCTAAATGGCTCCATATAAAGATTATCATAATCGGCTAGCTTGGATTATAAATTAAATTACTAGTAAATTTGATTTTTGTATGTTTGTATTTTTTTTTGTATTGATTGATGTAGATTTTTCACATTTTTTTGTATCCCAGGACATTCGAAGCTTGTGGTCGCCCGTTACCCCCCGTCCATGGACTCCGTTGGCATGGCGACGCGCGACTTCAAGCGACGGAGGCTGTGAGTCCACCCCTGGACATGCGCGGCGCGCGGGGGCGGGGCCATGGAGTGCTACGTGCCCAACAACCCGCAGTTCGCCGCCTGCTGCCCCCTGCAGTGCCACGACATCGACATCGGACATTGCTGTCAGGTACCGTGATATTAGAATCCATATTTGAATCCTTGGATACTCACTTTAGTTTTGAAATCGATTTTTGCAATACAGCTCGCAAGTTTTGGATTTGAATGGAGGCCGTCATTTGCTTATTGTGAGTTTAAAATAAAGATTAACCATGAGATCCCTTATGTTTGAACCCTTCTGAAGTTTATTGATACTCACTTTATTTTTGAGATCGCTTTTTGCAATTATTTAAAGAGATCAATAGTGTTTAGATATTTAAAAGACATTAAAATTGAACGTTCATATTTTATGTTTTCTTTGTCTAAAATAAAAAGTTAATTCTATCAATTAGATTAGTGTTGTCTTATTGAACCCTTGGGAGGTCAATGGATGCTTACTTTATTTTTCGATGCTTACTTTTGAGATCACTGTACGCAAAAAACCGCAGTTTTTTTTGATAAATTAAATGAATAACTAAGTATAGCAAAAAATTAGCAATAAGATTATCTTTAGACGACTAGAAATTTTCGAAGTCCTATCTTCAAAACCTCCAGCAGAAGGCAAATTACCAGTGTACTAGCGGCATTACCACGCTTATATGTTTTTGCCAGATAAACACTTGCAATTCTTAAATAACACTTGCTTAAAAACGAATTTGATAAGACCCATTCACACGATGATTTCATTACAGCAAGAGAACGAGAACTGCTGTCCAGAAAATGGCGAGGACATAAACGCGCTCAGTTCCTCCATCGCGCCCTGCGACGTGACGCTCGAGGATGTGAACGGAGGCGAGCCCTGGGGAGAGGATATGGGCTCCTTCTCTATGCCGGCGCTAGAGCTCGACCCCCTGCCTTCTCTGTTCCCATTTTCTCCTTGCAGCGGGTACAAGTAAGTAGATATTGCCTTAAATACAGGCTTTACATTACCCTTCTCCTCTTTTAGCTGGATAAACAAATTGGATGTGTTGTGTTAATCATTCGAAGAAACAACAATGAGTAACACTACACAGTGTTACTCAGTAACACTACACAGTGTTACTCATTTATATAGGAGACTAAACTATGAGACTCAAGAAAGTTGACAGCAGTATTATATGGCCTTTGTCATCCTTCCATCGATGGCTGATTCTATATCTGTAACATTCTCTCCTTATAGCAAGTACAAGTATGTGGATCTTCCTAGGTCTTTTTTAGTTACGATAAAACAAATTTGGACTATGCACGTTGTTGCTCTTCAGCAGAAGATATACATATGACAGCCAGGTAATTCTTCGTATTCTATATCCTACGTCATCCTACCTTCAATAACTCTACATTAGTGACGTTCGAGGATGTACATGGAAGCGCCGGAGAGCGTATGGAGAGGACATGGGACATAGGTTTCTTCTCTATTTCAGTGCTGGAACTGGACCCCCTACCTTCTCTGCTTCCTTCTCTTCTACCTGGCAGAAAGGATATTTTGCCATAAAGGATAGATTGTCTTTATTGCTTTGGTCATTTTAGCTTCTTCTCTCCACACAGCATAGTAATGGAACTTTGGATTGGAACACTATTGTAAAAGCTCTATTATTATTAGAACGCTTGTAAATCATAAATTTTATGAAAAAATTTGAAAGGTACTACAACAGTATTCTGCAGCTTAGGCTAGACCATTAGTTATTCTGTGGCTAGAGTGACGTTTATGAATGTGATAGGTACATGGAGAAAAGACATAGTTTTTCTCAATTCTGTCGTTGGAACTAAATCCGCTTCCTTCGCTGAAAGTGGCAAACATGCACGGCATACATAGCATTAACCCAATAATTTTTTGATGTTCATATACTGGGAAGTTTATACAAAAAATATTATAAATATTCGATTATTAATGGAAAACGTTACTTTGCAGAAATCCATTGATAGAATCAGGTTCCTTAAAGAATATCTAAGAATATATAGTGTTTTCCCGCTTTATTTTGATGTCAGCGTCAACAATGGAAAAATATTTTTGTTTTTATGGTGTGTGTGTGTGTATTTGAAAAATGTTTTAAAGTATAACGTAATTAGTATAAATATTCGATTTAAACAATTAGCCAAAACATACAAAATTTACTTCTCCAAAAAAATAACCTTTACTCAAATAACCCACCCCTGAACTAAAAAAAATGACTGTTGAACTGAAACTAACTGTTCCTGAACTGAAAATAACTGTTCCTGGTGCGAAGGTACAATGCCGATCATTTGCATGCATACCATTTGATGACGTGGGAAATATCTTACGTGGTTCTTAATTTTCCTAATCAACTCTCTACCACGTCCTATTTTATTGTATTTTCACTAAGGTTGCACTATATTTTGTAAGAATTGTTCTTTGTATTTTATTGTCTGTCTGCAATAAGAAAGTGATACGAGTACATTTATCTATTTATCCAATTAAACACGAGATGTTTATCTGGAATTGATCATAAATTTACAAAAGTGTAACTTGATACTGTTTAGTACCAAGGAAGTAGGGCAGGTTCAACCGTTAAGCTAACCAGTGATTATGGATTAATGAATGAATATAAAATATGTAAATTTATTGCACACAAATCAAAAGGTACCTTCAGCAAAAAATATAGAGACCTATAGACAATGGAAGTACATTGGGCGGCCTTATCACGTAATGCTAGAATTGCTCATTTGATTCTCGGCATTTATGAATTTTGGTAAGATGTTTTTTATAAACATACTTAGCTTACACTCTTACTTTACTAGGTAATGTAATCTATTTATATAAAAGAGTAAGTCCTGATTGACTAATATTTTCTAGGAATCTTCTAGAACTTAAATCGATGAACTTAGAGACATGAATATGAAGAGTGTATTCATTATAACGTGCAGGGGTCTACTAAGAATATTTTTTTTGAAACTCTAACTCTAAGGGTCTCAAAATTTGAAACTTTTTAATATTCAAATTAAGCAACGCAGTTGACAGCATCTAGTGAATGATAAGTAAACACATTTTTTATGAAATTTCCAAAAAATATACCAGACCTAATTACTCAGAGATCGAATGTTTAAATTGGTTGTCAGACACTGGTTAAACAAGGTTTTGTGATAGAATATACTTATACGTAATAAGCAAGGATATCTTTAAACACGTAATAAGGAAGGATTTGTAAAAAGAAATGAATCAAAACATCTGCCTAAATTGGTCACATTCCCAATTAAAATAGTTTAATCTATGTTTAAATATAATATTATTCATAATAAGACTGTTTGAATTTAATTTTAAAGCCTATAAAGATTGTCTGGAGGGGATCGCTTCTTAGTGATAATACTGCATTTTGTGCTTGTTTTTTTTATTAATAAGAGAAGAGAAGAGTTTTTTAATGTAAAGATTTCATTACTTCGGAAAGGATATACTCGTTTACATACATATATTCCTGAATATATGTTATAATTCAATGCTTTGCGACAATTTAGTGCAAAATTATATACTAGGTAGTTACCTGTTTTCCTGACTTGTAAATTATATTTACGCTTGGGATAGGATTATGACATGGTTAATCACCTGACTATGTAGGTACCTAGATACTTTATATCTTCTATCTGGCCATTTTAGGCCACTACTTACTCTACGATATGTTTAACTCATTACGAACAGGAAATCTATTGTTCACCTACTACATTAGAAGCTACGAGCAATGTGGTCTATATAGATTGAATAAAAACAAAACTACTAAGTAACATTAGAAAATAACAGTCTTATTCATAATACTGATATGTAATAGGAATTCATTCCTAAACCCAAAGAATAAATCATAAAACGAACTCTCCGTTTAATCTCCTCATTAACCGTCGATTAATTTTATGCTACCTTTCCCAGGAACAATACAGGGGAATGTCGGGAAAGAGCTGGGGGGGACGCAGCGGACGTCCTGCTTTCTCTCAAGCATGCCGTGGTGCACGGGGACTGTGCCCCCGAGGCGGTACACCCTCAGGTTTGTTCGTCTCTTTTTAACTTAAGGTAACTTTATATAGAGGAAAAGAGATAGCTGTCGTTTTCGATTTGGTCTATTTATTTGTTCTGTGCCGTTCGGTTGTCTCGTTTTATTGTATTGAACATTTTCGCGTGTCTCGCTTAAACATTCTATAGAGATGATTTAGGGTGAAATTGTAAAGCGAAGGGGCGGAATATTATTGTAATTAATATAGAATCTGGCTAAAAGGGATTCGCTTAGCGGTTGGGAGGCTTCATTTGATTTTGTAGTGAAAATAGAGATTTTTCCTTTTATGATGGGGTTTCGTGTAAAATTAAACATTTTAACACAATGGATGTAACTAAGTAATGGTTCCAAGATCTACATATAGTACTGTTGCAAGTATTTAATTATGAGTAGAAATAAAACAAGTTATTTAAAAAAAAGTGATAACCTACTTTCCATTAATCCGAGAAATCATTTAAGAAGTATATAAAAATTGCCGTCGAATTGAGGTTTTTTTCCGCTGAAAAATGCATCATGCATTCCGCTCCACCACGGGAAGCAGAGCGGTTATGTGTGACTCCTTTTGTCGTACTCCAGGGAAGGTTTAAAAGGTGAGAAACCTACACAACTGTTAGGCGGTACAAAGTTCGGCGGGTCAGCTAGTTAAAGAAAAAAAAGTGAAGTTAGTTTCAGTGAAATAATATAAATTTTATTTTAATCGAGTCTTTGGTCGATTTGCACCACGAGCGATTCGGACTGTAACTCGTCCAAGTACGTACTATTTCTGAATGAGACTATTCGCACCGCAATCTTTTTATTGATTCCGAATACAGAGCGAAACGTTGCATTTATTTATATTTAATATTCATACTGATAAGTGTAGAAAAGTGGTTAGGGAAAATAAAATCAGTCTACTTACCAAAATAACTGAAATTGTAGTCTCTATTTCATTTTTTTAACTCCCAACGCAAAATGTCTGTCTATGGCATAGTAGCTTCCAAGGTGTTTTAGTCGGGAGTGTTCTTAGCTATGTTCTATGATAATTGGTACAAGATGGCCGCCGCTATAAATTGGCGGAGTACAATTTTGTCTCGATTCCCTCAATAAGGGTATCAAATGAAAGGGCTCGACTAGTAGAATACTATATACAGGGTTATTGGCTAGGTGTGTACTAAGCCGAAAGTGGGCCACTATACTCATCCTAAGGAACTAATTTCACTATGGGACCAACTCTATCATTATGTCGACCACCAATCAACTTTTTGAATGGAACAGCAGATATTTTTTTCTGGAATTCAGTTTAGGTTCCATAGTGAAAGTTGTTCATAAGGATGTGTATAGTGAACCCTTTCGGCTTAGTACACCCCTAGCCGATGACCCTGTATATGATAACTATGATAACTTCAAATCCAAGATGGCTAATACAATAAATGTCTGGAGTTTTTCAAAATTTTCAATTAGCTTGTTTAAGTATTACTTGTTGGGAGTTTTTTTGTTTCCAAGTATATTATTATTATTACTTCGTGTCCAGATGATGATGAACAGTGGTGCGGGCAGTGGTTACCCCTACTACGAGCACTATGGCAGCACGATGGCGCCGCTCTTCCCCACCATGAGTGTCAACGTGTCTATGAATATGACCATGCACGGATGTCCGCCAGAACAACTTTGCTCGCAGGTTCGTCACACTTTTACGTTGCAATATCTTATTATTGTTTTGCAATTGTATACATAGTCTCTGTGTTATTTGATCATGGTAGATATATTAGGTAAGAATTTATTATTCATTTGCTTATACCGAAACGTCAAATATCAGCCTAAATTAAATCGGGCAAGCGTCGACACATTTTTTCAGTTAAAAATTAAACCTATTCGATAAATTTTGATAAAATTAAAATGGGTTCATCATGGGTAAGTATTGTTAAAGATATTCGTTGGGTCACATACCAACCTGACCTGGGCTCTCGTCCGCGCTCCCTTAACCGACGACCCAATACAATCATTAGCCATTTGTTTACTTTTCAATAGTGTTTTTCTTGATACTAAGTTGCCAAAAAATCTTTTGAAATAGAAGAGCTTGCTTTTACCTTGCTGAGTGGGCTAAGATGTCTGTTTGAAAAAACTGATTTACTCGCAATTCGAGAACATTACAGCACCGTGACACCATATTATTAAATTGTTGCAAAGTAACTCTCGAAGGCCTTACTCTTTATTCGTATATCCCATAAAATTACACGTATTATAATTCTAAAACGCTATAGTGTGTATCTTGTCTCTAATTATCCTATGATCTATCTTATCTGATCAAAAAAGTCACAAATATTATATTTTATAATAATCAAGCTAAGCAAGTGCTACAAAACGCTACGCGTTACATTTTCTTCCAATGGCTTCGGTTACATTATTTTTTTTAGGTATTTGTATTAAGAAACTTTGTCCCCAAGTAAAGAAAAGAAAAAATAAAGCAAAACACAGTAAAAGTTTAATAATAATAAAACTTTATATTGTTTTTCAAAAGGAAAACTCGTAGACGAACTCTTTCTAACAAAAGATATAAACGTGCGCAGTTGAGAAGTAGTCGAAGGACTTTAGTCACGTGCGTAATAAGAGATGCCCAACAAAATTCGGAAGTTAGAAGTTTGTTTGTTGTAATAAACAATTCCATGATTATTATGAAGAAGGAAAATAAAATGTAATATCAACGTTGGTGGAAGAATGAATGAGAAGGGAAGTTTTTAAAAGTCCTTATATACTTGCCTACTTAAGTTTTAATTTTTGGATATTGCTTTTGTACATATAGTTTATAACTTTATATAGTTTTTGTTAGGTTATGTATAGTCCCTATAATTACCGAAATATGTATACTTTATATTTGTTTGAGTCAATATTAAATTTTCTTGCCTACTTGGGAAATGTTTTTACTTTTTTATTTATTTTTGATTCATGGCTACTAAGCATTTGTCCACGAGCTCGCTCGATCTCGGAAGTCATGCCATGAGCATGGAATACACTGGATCTCTATGAAGGCTAAAGTAAAGTAATATTTATTGACCTTTAATTAACGTTCATTACAGGCAAGTCTAATTACAATTGAAATAATAATTAATTAAAATAAATTCACTTATAAATCTCATTTATATACGATTAGTTAATATGAGTTCTTAGTTTAAACTCATGAAAAATATTTACATTATGATTGTTTTCTTTGGTTTAGCTTAATATTTTATTAATATTGTTTGTTACGCGAGAACGATGATTCTACAGGCTGCATTGTACATACATACATCATACGAGTATATTCGCTGAGTTAATAAAAAGGATTGCTTTCAACTAAATACTTAAATTTTTGTTTGAATGTAATAAAATTGAGATCAATTATACTATTAGGTAATTTATTGTACTTTGGTATAAAGCCCCTGCTTCTTACATTTAGCTAATCTATTTATTGGTAGGATTTCTTATTGCGTGAAACTTTTTATTCCGGTACTTCCCTATCCTCGTGTAGAAGTACAAGTATAAACAACTATAAATTTAAAGTGATATTACTGTCATTATTATTATTATTTTTAAAGTGTATTTTCGCAGGACTACGTTTTTTCAAACCGTTAATTGTTCTTATAGATTGTTTTTGACATTTCAAGACTTATAATATCTTTAGCATTTCCCCAAACAGTAATAGCGTATCTTATAATAGAATGCACGAAGGCATAATAGACTTTTTATCTAGTAATGGCTTAAGTTTAAATAAAGCATAATTACCACTTGCCATTTTCTTGCAAATTTTATCGAGGTGCGCATTATGACTAATTGTATTATTCTATTGTATAACCTAGAAATATATTTGTTTTACTAATAGAATTCCCGAAAATACCTAACCTTGACTGATACTGCATAGAGATGGTTTTATCAGAGTTAAGAATAATGCCATTTGCGTAAAATCATTCCTTTAACAATCCCATAATGATACTAACTTTATTTTCTAAATTATGTATACATTTGTCTCTGATACCTAAATGTGTGTCATCTGCAAATAAATTTATGTGAGCCCAACTTGGCAACGTAATACATACTAGGTACGCTTTTTGATATTGATCAACGCTGATGATTTTGAGTCATTACAATTAAATTTTATGTATCTATGTCCAGCTCTTTGTGACCCTCACCAGCCTAAACCGGCTGACCGATTTTGATATAAGAAGTGTCATTGCATTTGTCTTCATCTGCAGATGGTCATATGCTAAACCAATACAAATTCGACTCCCGCAGATGCAATGGAACCAAAACGCAGCAAGCCCTGCAGTCAACGTGGTCTATCCTCAATCACAGAACGTCCTAAGCCCTAACTCCTATCCTTCAGCTACCTACTCCTTCACCGCTGACTTCCGACCCCAGAACCAGTCAGACCCTCTCATCACCGCCACGTCTACCTTCAAACCGTTGATACAGAACAGCCAGAAACCTCCACCGAGCTATATTTTTCAACAAAAGCCTGGCTACACCAGTCAGAAGTCCATGGGGCAGTTGAAAAGGTCACCGCAGAAGTTATACGAAGGGACTAAGATGCAAGATCAAGGGATGAGTGCTGGGTATATATTGAATCATCAGGGCCAGATGCATCCGCATCAGGAATATGGATACACGGCTTGTGTAAACTCTGGGAAAGTGCAGGTGAGGTTTGCAAACAATAATAGATATATGATGTCTGTAAACATCATTACATCATTATCATTACGAGCCTGTATCGGCCTACTGCTGGGTATAGGCCTCCTCTCCCTTGTGTCATGTGGTATACAATGTATTGATGATTTTTGGTGAAAAAAAAAAAAACTTTAAAATGAGTGAATAGCCGACTTTCATTCGAGAGACAAGTTTTTTTTGGTTATTTTGATATCTAAAAGTGAACAACCGTCTGAGAAATCGAGAAACACTTGCATTGCTAATTGAGTAGGTTCAAACGTAGCTTATATTTTTTTTGAAATCGACAGAAAATATGATTTTATTTATCAGGTGGGAGCATTAAGCGGATGCTCTGAAGACGACGAACAGAAACCAAATTTGTGTCGAATCTGCGGGAAGACGTACGCTCGGCCGAGCACACTGAAGACACATCTGCGAACGCATTCAGGAGAAAGACCTTACAGATGTGGAGACTGCAATAAGAGCTTCTCGCAAGCTGCCAACCTGACGGCGCACGTGAGGACTCATACCGGACAGAAGCCGTTCAGGTTAGTTAAGTAATATTTACTAGGTATATAAATTTAAGTAACGTCTCATACTCCACTAGGTTAACTCCTTACTCAATAGATTGAGGTGCAAGACAGAGACGATATATTTCTGTTAGCTGGAGGATATTAATACGACTAATTATCGATGATATATATGCATCAAGGATTAGGGGATTTCTTCTGTGCCGGGGATAGCGTCATGCATAAAAACAATATACGTAAACAAATATAAACACAGACTCATGACGATGAGTTTAAATACCTCAAACTCACGTGAAATACCTCAAGTGAATGCAATCCCACCAGGGTTGTTAAGTGGCCCATAATTTAGGCACAGAAGATATAATAAAAGTAATATACTTTCACAACTTCTGCCGCAGAAGAGACGCAGCTAAAAATCACGTAAAATGTGCAGCCATAGAATATCACTTTGTGCACATTGCGATAGAAACCTTGGGCAGTTAAGCAGTTAAGCATATGTAACACGGAATAGCCCGCAGAATCACAGAAAGGGCTGACTCCCGTTCTTACTACTTCTTGGTTCAAAGGTTGGCCATAGCCATACAGCGCGAAAATACCGCCAGTGCCCATAGGGCACCTTTGCACGGAGACTGAATCAGAGCGGGTAATAATAGAGGGTAATAGAGCTTAAATATTTTTGTAAATATAATATTTGATGTTTGTGAGGTACTAATACACAGATAACTAACGTTTGTAGTCTAAGTACCTGTCTCGCTTAGATCCCGACAAACGTTTTTTAACCCATGAGCATTGAACGGATCATCGCTTCGCACACACTTTATAGCCATATTAATAGCTGTCATTTGCGACTTTGCCCGGGGCAAAAAGAACACCAAATACGTTTTTGCTTCACCTCTACACTCTATATTTAATAAATTATAAACATTTCATGTCTCTCTGTCCAGCGGTTTAGGCTCTATGTTGATAAGTAGCAAATATCAGTCAGTGAGGACTTCGGTACTCTTTTATACATTTAGATAAATAATATATTTAGATATTGACGTAGTGTATTGTGTATAAACATTAATCACCATTGCAAGAGCATTCCAGGCAAACGACAAGCAATGTTCTTACCTTATCTTTATCTTTTTTCTCGTTTTCCAGGTGTCCTATCTGCGATAGGAGGTTCAGTCAAAGCTCAAGTGTCACGACACATATGAGGACACATTCCGGGGAGAGGCCCTATCAGTAAGTTTGCTTGGACTACTTATTTACTAGGCTGGCGCAGTGACTACCAAGTGGATCATGACCTCCGAGAACAAAAGGTGCCAATCTATGAGCTCGCGCCAGTGGGGCATCTGGAGTTCGTGTAGATCCCCTTCCACGACGTTAAACTAGCGGTACTTGGGCCGCTAGTTTAAACTGAAAACCAGCCCGGCTTGTATCTGCGATTCAACTGAAGATGAAACAATTGCTCACCTGAATAAGCATTGCAACTGAATAAAATATTCAGGTGCAATGCTAATTCCAGCGAGAGATTACTCCTTGAATAAAAACTTAACACAAGTCTTTCAAAAGAAACAGCAAGTCTAATTTTAGCAAATAAATATATAAGTGGCGATTTCATTCAATATTGCAAAAGCACAGCGGAAAAAACAATAACAGGTAATAAAACTAGAGAGAATTATAACAATGCTAAAAAGTTTACATTTAGTTGTAATCATATTCCAGCACAACCGAATGAGTTAACTTGCCGTGAAAATACAGTATAATAAAGTAAATAAAAATAATTAATTGCTAAAAACAAATACAGATACGATGAAAAAGGTCCCATTTCATGTGTGGGGTAATGAAAAAAACGCTCTTCTCCCTGGCCGATCATCCGCCACGTACAAAATTTTTCTTTGGATTAACTTTAAATACAATCTTTATATTGTAATCGATTTAAAAAAAGGAGGTTCAAATCATTTTTTAAATATTATTTCCCAATTACTCATATTAGGACTGATTTCAAAAATTCTTCTTTTGTTTGAAACAATAAGCTTCCTGTGTAATTCGATACAGTTTTTATCAAGTTACTTCAGTAAGCTGGTTTAAAAATAACTGTTTTTTTTTTGTATAGACACCTGCCGAAAGATATCGTGTGTAACTTTTTAATGTTGTTTGTTTACTAGTTTAGGTTTTCTTGAAACGACAAAACAATGGTTCAAAATATGTATAATCGGAATGACAGACATTGTGAACATCATCTTTGAAATTTAATTTACCATTACTATATAACAATATTACGAGTATCTTAGAGATATCACTTTTTTGAAGTTTATATCATTTGCTGTTGTAATTTTTTGAAAATAGGTTTTTATTTCTTATTGTGAGTATTCTGACTAACAAGTACGATTTCATTTCCATAGATGCAGATCTTGCAAGAAAGCATTCTCGGACAGTTCTACACTAACCAAACATCTCAGGATACATTCCGGGGAGAAACCGTACCAGTGTAAACTGTGCTTACTCAGGTGAATTAAATAAAAATATATTATAAAGGTTTTTAGGCCAAATAATACAATTTGGCAGAGTCACCGACATAACTCTACGTCTTAGTAAGCTGAAGTGGCAGTGGGATGTCATATATGCCGTAGAAGCTGAATACAGTCTTCCTGTCCGATCTACCTTCGGTAGACACTAGGGGTAGGTTTCTAAATACGAATAAAACAACCAAATCCCGAATTGAGCACATAATATATTAGTTTCTTAAAAGGCATATCGAGGTGGGCACGATCACAGTTTGTGCGTTATAAAACGCCATCTACATGTAGCTAACCGAACTATACTCCTCCAAAGCACAGCATACGTATATAGAAGCTACAACCAATTTGGTAAATGAGTTCTTAAGTGGAGACCGCGAACCGGTAACTAACGTAGTGTAGGATGCCCTGCTACTACTTGGAGCAAATATACACAGGAGACTGGAGATAGCAAGCAGGGGGTGGAGACGAGAAGCCCAGGATATTGCCGAGTGGCGTGTCATGGTTCAGGGAGGCTTATATCCAGCAGTAGGTAAGAGTAAGCTGATGACGATGAGGATGAATAAAATTTACAGGAATTAACAATTATGATGAGCAAAAAAAATATGGGTTTCCGCACTCGTTTTGAGTAGGTTTATTTTCTCTAACTCCGCGTTGACCCATAATGATTTTTTTTAACTTAATAATAATAACTACAGTGACCATTAAGTCCTGTATACCTCTAACAGTAGTTCTACGAACATAGCACATACTTTAATGCGACCACATATCCCGACAACCTCTTAGCTAATTTTGTTCATACTTAAACAATTTTTATTTATAAATATGCATAGATCGAATGTCTCTACCGACTACATATTGTTTATTATAATAATAGTCTTTCAATGAATATTAGTGGACCTAGCGTCCGTTACTAAGTTTCCTAGTAATTAACCATGTAGGTAGTTATTAAACATACGTATTTTCCACAGGTTCTCCCAGTCCGGCAACTTGAACCGCCACATGCGCGTGCACGGCAACATGTCGGCCAATTTGCTCGGGTGACAGTGGGCGCCGCGCGGCTATCCGCATTACGCCGTGTGATTTTTAATTATACATTATACGCACTTTAATGTATGAGATGACATACTGGGCTTGTAACATGTACTCTTAAAGCGACTCTATTTTAATTCAGACCGTTTCAAAATCTGCCAGAACTCGAACCGTAAAAATTGCTCGATAAAAGATGGTACATTTTATTTCGAAGGTCTTCAAGGGATTACATGCAGCGCCCGTAATGTGACTACTGTTATGCGATTAATTTAGGGATCGAATATCTAATATAGCATAAATCGCTTAAATTGCGACGGAAGTGACCGCTAAGGTATACAGCGATTTTTTACGTTCACGCTGCCAAGAAGTTTATCTCTAAGAAGAGTGACTTGCACTAAATATTTAAATTTCGAATTGGAACGTTTTTGTTTTCTAATTCTACAAATAAACCTCGTTTATTCGATGGTGCAAGCCGCTTTTACAAACCGTTTTTTATGACTTAACGGGCTTTTTTGGCAAGTGTCACTGGAGAAGTATACTAAGAAATGGAATACAGTGCTCGCCACGGATCTTTATGTTTGTGAAGTTAGCTGACTTGCGGCTCCCCGCCCGCGCCCCTGCGCCGTTTGTGAACCGTTTTTTCTTCATTGCGCAGCCATTTGTTGCTAACTTCACAAACATAAAGATCTGTGGCGAGCACTGCACCTACCTTAACGCAGTATAACGGAAGATACTCGTAGAACCAGTATCTTAGAGAAGTACGAGAAGTCTTAGTATGAAGCTCGTACGGTTAAGACGGCTATAGACCGCCAACTTGTTCATAAAATAAGATATAGCTCTTTTCTACTCTTTAATGTGGTCCGATGGTCCTTGAGGTCCATGGTCAAGCCTGTTATTTGAATTGTCTCGAAATTACGTTTTGGCTTAGAATAAGCCACAGTTAACATTAAACAAAACATAATTTTTAATACTAACTCTGATCTATTCTATGTCGTAACCGCCATTTTGGCACAATACGATTGTAATTCTGAGACAATTCAAATAACTGACTTAACTGCTTGAATGAACAACGGTAAACGATTCAATAAATTAATAAAACATACTTTAAGCATATGAGATTATTCTCAAGTTCGCTTGGGGCGCATTCGGTAGGTATCTACTACATTTCAATAGTTAGCCACGTTATTTTCGTGCTAAGGTTCAGTGATTATAATAACTTCTGAAATAGCAGAATGTATTAAAATATATTTAAAATTTACCTAATAAATGTACATAAGGAAGTTGAAAATATTGTTACTAAAATGATCTCTGTTGTAAATACTAATAATTACACTTTAGGATGTAAGCGCATGTATAGTTAATGTTATAATCTCGAACGACAGTATTTAAATGTTCTAGTCATAGTATAATTATTACAAAATTTGTTTTGATGGAAATAATTAATGTTTTTTTTTTCTTTTTTCTTGTTTGGCCACCACAATCTGTGTACTGTGCCAGTTCTCAAGTTCTTTAATGTTTAATTAGGAACTATTGGTTTTTTATTTCGTTTGATGCGAGCGTGGAGCGCCTGTCAATTTCTTCAAACAATGATTTCTGTGAATTGAGCAGGCGTCTTATAAAAACTTTTATAATATCAAATAATATGTATTTCATTAAAATGCATACCTTATTATACCTATATACAAAGATAAATTGATCGATTAAGAAGGTACAGGCGAATAGAATATCTATTCTTTTTATCGCAGGGCAAATATACATATAAATCTGAGTATAGATTTTCACGATGTTTAGCATCAAACTTTATTTTTACTTCATTACTAGCTTGTTCTTCGTCTACTGAGCTATCCCAATCTCTGCAGAGATAAAAACCTCTCCTAGTATTTTTCAGTATTATTACTGTTTTTACGTATGCGATAATTAAGATATTATTATGTAACATAATATTTCGAGAGTAATTGAATAAATGCTATAAAAATGAAAAAAACCTATTTTTTTTGCATGTGAGTATGCATTTTTATGCAACTAACCTAAAAAAAGAAACTCAGAGCAACAAAATCCTTTTAATATTCATTAAAAGATTAATTTATAACTATTTTTGAATTAAGATTAAGATCGATCATCGTCAAGTTAATGGAACTGCTGAAATAAGAGTATATGTAAAATAAGAGTACTTATAACTAACTAAAAAGATTAGTATATTATTAATAGATATTTTGTTTTATTAGTGTAAGTTGTTTTATTTTTATTACTATTGAACATACATTTAACGAATTGGTATTGAAAACTGTAATGTTAATTGTATATTTATGAGTAAATAACAAAATGAGCTGAATATATTTCTACATATTTAGCTACTGATTATTTTTTCGTTATAGTTATCGTTAAGGAAATCAAGTGAAGACATTTTAAAATAATATTAAGATATACACATCCCTCAAATATAACCTATCTGATATTCAGACATGACGCGAACCCTCGTAAGTATTTGTAAGCTTCTCCTTATGACATTATTTGCTATAAAATAACGCTTTTTTTCTACTAAAGTAGTAGAAAGTGAAAGTGACTTAGCACACGCTTTCGTTTAAAAATCGTTACTTTTGTTTAGTTTGTGAACGAAATTTAAGATGCCATTAGTGATGGGAAAATCATTTTAAATCGATTACGATATTTATGCATTTAGTTACACGACTGAAAATAGCTTATGTCCACATATTTGCAGTATTGACAGATTTAAACGGCAGCTACATAATCATTACATGTGTTTGTACTTAATTAGAAATAGTCAGGTGCCTCAAATTAATTAATGGTTTTAAAAAGTACCTTTTTTATATAACACACTTAGGCATTTGATCACACGCTTGCTCGACCACGGAAGACAGTGACTCTGTAGAAAACGAAATCGAACAAGTGCCAACGGCTAGTGATTCGATCTTCAAAGTAAAATCACTACGGCAAGGTACAACTCTACCTTATAAATTACAAATCGCGTTTGACACATCATGGATTCCATGGATTCTTCTTAATTCGTTTTGGGAAAAAAGTGTTTTTCGATATTTTAAACTGAATTTACGGCACAGGTGCCTCTTAAATCGTTAAATAATATTAATTCAACTATCTGTAAATCGTTATCACCTGCCATAGTAGCATAGGTAGTGTACATTTCGTGTTAATCACCATCGGATCTTGCTCGTATTTGGGGCACTTTCATTTTTGGTAATTTGCGAATTGTTTGTACGAAAATGTCTGAAAGTTCACCGGACGAGACTAATTCGAAGCGAAAGGACTTCATCTGTGGAGTTGTTGAAGGTACAGATATCTGAAAACTGTAAGAATAATGCGCTATAAAAAGTATACGTCGCTATACATGTACACCAAATAGTTTTTGGTTTAGTAAGTGTGAATGACCTATGTATTTGTCGCAGGTTTCTACGGCAGACCGTGGACCACAGAACAAAGGAAAGATCTCTTCCAAAAGTAAGTTAATATTTACAGATAAGCTATTAATGGTGCTTTATTGTTTAGATAATTACTAACATAATAGCTGTATTTTGGTCAGAGTTGGATACAAAATACATAGAATTGTGAAATTGGCTACTCCAAAAAGTCATTCTATATAATAAAGTAATTCTTACAATATTATTTGTATCATGTTATTTTCGATTTCATAGATATGATAAGCTTGTTCTTTACCAAATATATCACCAAATTTTTTATTAATGCTAAATTAAATAATAAATCAATCTGTTCATATTTTATCTACTACTAAATAAGTATTTATAATAATAATAATAATAAGTTATTTACTGCAATTTGAACCTTGAAATATTAAAACTCCTTTCTAATGATGACTTAATACTGTGTAACCCTTCATTATTGCTCTATAAAAGGCAATATCGCTGATAAATATCTTTCTCAGGCTTAAAAAATGGGGTATGGACATGTATGTGTACGCCCCGAAAGATGACTACAAGCATCGAGCATACTGGAGAGAACTCTACACCGTGGAGGAAGCTGAGCACTTGACTTCGTTAATATCTGCTGCTAAAGCACAGGGGATCATCTTCTGTTATGCATTGTCTCCAGGATTGGATATTACATACAGCAGTCAGAAAGAGATAACTACATTGAAACGGAAGTTGGAACAGGTATATTGGCAATGTTTTGCAAAAAACAATATTGATTTTTAAATTCTCGGTATTCTTTATATGTAAGTTTTGGTATCTAATAATGTGAAGTACAAACAGCAATATGTGCGCAATTTTGAAAAGTAAAAGAAGAATTAAAGTCCCAAATTTTACAATTGTGAACTATACATTATCTTCTTGACGAAGTGTCTTAACTTTGAGTCTGGAAAATGTTCTTTCGTTTGTCAGTTTGTATGTATGGATGTTTGTCCACAAGAAAATTTGTACTCACACATTGTAGTTTCCAACCAATCTTGATGAAACTTGGTGTATGCATTCTACGATTTTTTTGAGTTTTTAGTCGTCGTTATTGTTGATTTGTTAGGTGGTTTTAGGCTTTTTTCAATAATTAATAATAGTATTTTTTAATAATTAATAATAATAATTTCAATAATATTTGGTACAAACACGCAAGGGTTCTGAATATAATATAAATTGGTCAAGTAGTTGTCGTTTTTTGCGGAACTACTAATAGTACATATTACAATAGGTACATTCTGTTGCAGGTGTCTCAATTTGGTTGCACCTGTTTTGCTCTCCTCTTTGATGATATTGAACCAGAGATGAGTGAAGGAGATAAACAGATATTCCAGAGCTTTGCTCATGCTCAAGTAAGTAAAATTTGGCATCCACTCCACAAGATCTACTAATTGCTATTTAAATTTGTTTTGTGCTTAATAGAGACCTCCTATAAATATTACAATCTAGCCTAAGGCCAATAAGTAATTTAAACTTAACTTAAAATTATACACAATAATGTGTCTTAAGAATTTGTCCATCAACACTTTTCTTATTGTTTTGTTAAGGTGAAGACACTTTATTCATATCCAATTATGTTAAACATATTCATTCACTAACAAACTGTCTTGCCCAGTTCAATGTTGCCTAGTTGATGTGTTAAGCCCATCAAATAATGACTAATGGGTTAGGAAGTTTTTTTAATTTTATGAAACAAACCCAATGCTGTTGTGTTGCAAGTCCACGTAATTATTATACATGTGTAATCTATTCCAGGTGTCAATAACAAATGAAGTCCACCAACACCTGGGCTGCCCGCGGTTCCTCCTGTGTCCCACTCAGTATTGCTCCACGCGAGCAGTACCCACTGTTAACAACTCGGAGTACCTTAACACTCTCGGCACGAAACTCTCGCAGCAGATTGACATCATGTGGACAGGTGGGTACTAAAATGTAGGATCAGCAATGCTTGGTAGTAAGCATTTTCTCGCTCTGCCTCACTCGCCTGGCTAGCACACACAAGTTGATAGAATTTGTTGCTGAACAACTAACGGTGTTTTCCAGCAGCATTCCTTCAGATTCAGTGTATTTCAGACTAGGCTTGTCCAATCTAGGGCCACAGTGTTGCTTTTATCAAACATTGCGCTTCAGTATTTCAAAAGTAAAATCATTTAAATAACCTGTTATTATCTACGGTTCTGGATAAATACAATCTGGGTGTGTTCAAACGCAAGGTGAAAAGGTTTTTACTAGGTAAACATGCCACATTTTCGACTGCATCTTCACTAACCATTAGGTGAGATAAATTTAAATGTTGCCTTTTTTGTTATATATATAATAAGCTATGAATAAAGTGAACTCTGAGGAATCGGTGGCTGTCATTCTGTGAATTGCTTTATACCTCACAAACACATGTTGTTGTTAGCCTGGAGTGTCCCACTGCTGGGCAAATTCCTCCCCTCGATTTTTCCATATCTGTCGGTTTTGTGCAGCGTGTTGCCAGTTGGTGTCAAACATTCCGAGTTCCTTGCGCCATCTCGTGGGGGGCCTGCCACGAGCTTACGCCGAGCTTGGACTCCACTGCGTGTGATATTGGCTCAGAGCTCATCTGGCATGCGAATGACGTGGCCGGCCCTAGTTCCACTTTAACTTGGCGGCTGTGAGAGCTACATCTGTAATTCGTGTTCTGGAGCGCAGCTCGGTATTCTGGTCTATCAACTTATCTCCGAGGATACTGCGCTCTATCGCACGCTGGCAAACTTTGAGTTTGGACTTCTGGGCTATAGTCAAAGACCAAGTTTGAGCACTGTAGGTTAAGATGGGAAGAATGCATATGTCCATGATTTTGCGTTTTAGAGTTATTGAGAGTTCTCCTTTCATGAACTCTTTCATTGACCAATAGCTCCTCCAGCCATTCTCCGTTCGTCGTGCAACTTCTCGGTCCTGTCTGGTCTGGAAAGAGACTAGTTGGCCAAGATAAATGTATTCATGGACATAATGCATAACTTCTCCATCGACAGTAACGCGGTGCTTTGTGCTGTTGGTCATTAACTTAAATACATAAACTGATAAAAAATATTAATTCACATTTAGTCAATCAAATAGCATCCGTAATCAGTGCCAAAAATGTCTGAAATAGCATTGTCATTGTCAGAATAACCATCACGAAGTCTCACTCGCGTACATGAGTAGCTAAACTTGTTATTAATTCTAATAAAATATTCGTAATATGCACGGACGTTATCTCCCGCGGCAGTAATTCATACATAAATGATAAACAGCTATGGAACAGGTGCTAATGACCCGGCAAATGTTGTTTGTTGTTTACTTTCGGTTTCCATTCACTAGTCATAGGAAACGTTCTGACCATGTGGTAGAGTACAGTAAACTATTACTGTTATGATATGTTTACCATGATAAAGATAACAAAAACGTGTGATTTGCTTTTTTCCCCTTTGCATTACGAAACTCTATTATAACCATAAAAATTGCCAGTAATAATTAAAAGTGATCATCGATTTGTAATTCGGTAGATGCTTAGACAAACTTGAGTAATTTTTGATTGACGAACCTAACTAATGATACTGAGCCTATTTTGATAAAAGATGTTTCAAAAATGTGTGGAGTATACATGTTACCTAAATACTTATCTTAATTAAAATTATCGAGCAAGCGTGTCTGAGAAATCGACTACTTTTTACCCGACTACGAAAGAAGGAGGGTTATGTTTATCGAGTGTATGTATGTATGTATATTTCTTTAGCACGCCCTAGAGCCTAAACGGCTTGTCGTGTGAGTGGTGTTAATAGATTCGTCTTCACCTGCAGATAGATGGTCATAGGCTATACTAGCTATACCACGATTTCACTTGTGAATTTGCGTGGCTCTAAAGTTCTTGCAGTAAATTTTAACCACTTGTTGAAGCCAGTAATCTAAATACAAATGAAGTCATTTCAGTACAGATAATGTTACGTCACAGGTCCCAAAGTGATATCGAAGACTCTGACGACGGAGTGCATTGAAGAAATAACTCAAGTGCTGCGTCGACCGCCCGTCATATGGGACAATCTGCATGCCAACGACTATGATCAGAAACGAATCTTTCTGGGTGAGTGCATTTTATTTGGGAAACTAATGCGTGTTTTATTCATTTTTAACCCCCAAAAAGCAAAATACGACGGGCTGTTGTAATTTTGACATGTCTGTTAATGGTCCGATTTTGCTTTTTTGTTTTTTTTTCTTTATAGGTAAATTAGTAGACTGTTTTTAGCTGTATGATGAAAATCTAAGACGGCCGCCGCCACTAAATGGTGGTTTTTTGTCGCGTCCCTCAATATAGGTATCAAATTAAAAGGATTGCCTCATAAAATACACACTGTGATAAATTTACAAATCCAAAATGGCCGCCAATACAAAATGTCGGTGTTTTGTAATTTTTTTATTTATGTTAAACAATTAATAATTAATTAATGTAATTTAATAGGGCATAATTTTTGTGTACTGATTTTGTTTAACATTAAGGGTTTTCACGCGTACCTGATTGTTGGAAAGGTCCAACTATAGTTTATTAATATTCGGTGAACTTTATAAGGGATGAAGTGAGTTGTTTGTGTCCACAGCGACGACACATCTCGCACTCATGAGGTGCAAATAAAAAAACGAGTACACAACAATTATACCCAATTAAATATATTAAATTATATTAATTAATTATTATTTGTTTATTACCACAACATTTCAACATAGGCGTTAAAAATCTACCTCAAAGGGCGGTCTTACCGCTAAAAAGTGTCTATCCAAATTACTACTGAACTTCGTGTGCCTTTTTTTTGTTTACGACGGTTAAATCATGAGATACCCGGTTGTATTGGGCTAAAGCCGGATTATGTGGGATTGTACCTACTGGAGCCCCCCCGGTGCTTGACGGAGGGCCAGGATCTCCGTAGAATGCACCAGTGGATTATGTCGCGTGCTTGCAACACATCCGTGTTTTTATCAACCGACTTCTAATAATGAAAAAGTGTACAATTTATATATTTTTTTAAGTTTTTGTTACCAGATTTCTGGGAGACGAAATAGAAAAAATATTTTTTTTATTTCAAGGTGCTTACCTTCCAAATGGTCCCATTTTAATCTTAATCGGTCAAGAGGTCAAAGTAACTTAAAAAGTTCTATAGACGTTCCTTTTTTTATCCTATACAGCTAGGCATTTGACCACAAGTTCGCACGACCACGGAAGTCAGCGATACTGTAGTCCTAGATGGAGCATGCCTAGCCTGGAATACACTGGCTCTCAAGGAAGGCTGCCGGAACACACCGTTAGGTGCTTGGCGACAGAAAAACCAAAAAAACGTCTGTCGTAATGGAAGTAGGTAATTACATTTTTTGAAAAGGTTTTGTTTTAACTCGACAGGTCCGTACTGCGGCCGTTCTCCGGAACTGATCCCGTTACTGCGCGGAGTGCTCACCAACCCCAACTGTGAATACAACGCTAATATGATACCTATATGGACGCTGGCGCACTGGGCCGCGTGCACCTTCGACGCGCCGCAACATAGTGAGTTTATGATACAGGGATATCGGCTACGGGTGTACTAAGCGGAAAGGGGGTTACTATACTCATATTAAGGAACAACTTTTATTATAGGAACAATTTACAACTCTAGATTCGAGAAAAAAATCAGCTATTCCATACAAAAAGTTGACAAAATGTATGAAACGGCTGATATTTTTTTCTCGAATTCAGAGTTTGTACCAAAGTGAAAGTTGTTCCTTAGGATGAGAATAGTAACCCCCTTTTGGCTTAGTACACCCCTAGACGATAACCCTGTATAATAATACGTTTTTTAACTGATTTCAAAAGAGAAGGAGGTTCTCAATCCTCCTGTTGTTAATTCGTCTTTTAAGATCTTTTTTTAAATCGTACTACTAGCCGTCTCTTAAAAATTAGAGCATATATATACATAAAAAGAAATTAATAATTAGTATGATTTGAAAAAATATTGATCTATGTTCGCAAAAGTTATCCTTTCCGGTTGATCTCATAACAATTTTATAAAAATCAATCCATTAGGTAATCTTTCTGCTATATTTTTTTGTAGTTGTAGTTAGTTATTTTGTTTGTTCACAAAGGAGTAAATTATAGTATCCAGTAGATTAGTTTGTAAATCAAAACAACTGAAATTGTATAGACGTCTACCGAATGAAAGTTGGTGACATTTTTGGTTTTTTTATACATTAACATCACATGGTAGAGCAAAATAAGATATTTATGTCTTTATATTCTGTCTCTGTTACACACTCATGTAATTTCAGTGGAAGCGGTGTCGTGGGACATCAAGTTAGAGCGAGAGAGCGAACAAGGAGTTTGCGATGACGATGCTCCTCTTTCGTTAGGGAAGCATGTCTACCATCATCGTCAGGCGTTGAGGTATTTGTTAAATGAAAAACTATTTTATCCTCAAATCTTCTTATTAAGATTTCTCCAGTGTCAGTAAAACGAAAGAATAAAAAAAATTAAATGGTCAGTTGAATACAACTGTCGTATACCTCTTCACCTATTTGTTTTTTTTTACAATAAGTAGAAATCAAAATATATTCTACTTATTGCTGCCAATTTGCGTTGAACTTGCTACCGGGTGGTCTATTTCCCAGTGGATCTCATATGAAGACGCGAGTGTTTCAGTATCTTCCAAGCAATTGTGCCAAAAATCTTAAGTCGCTACAGCGCTTTGCATCAAGTGTGATGAGGTCAAATGCAAGCTATTAAAAGAGACATCATAAATTACGAGTCCAATAAATAAATAACGAAATTGGTTGTATGGGTACCACGACACATTGTACGGGAAGGAAACGAAAGTGCGATGCTAATACTAGAACTGTTTTCAGAGAAGCGATCAACGAGTGGCTGCCCGAGTTTCAGATACCTAAAACTGCCCAAGGACCCGTGATTAAGCCACAGCCTATCGTAACAGGTAGCTTTTGTATGTATTCTGATAAAGGAACACGTTTATTTATTACTCTTTTATTAATTTGTTTTAGAAAAAAAATACATTTGAAGGACTAGAATATGCTACGATTTCATATTTTTATAAGATTGGCAGTTATTCCTAAATGTGTATGTGAGTTTAATTATAGGTTTTCGTAGTTGGGCTTAGGATTTTAGCATATATTTTATTATAAGTAAGGATAGATAAAAGATATGTTTATCCATTTATTTAGTTGACTAAATTCGAGTTTTTATATCATCCCCTTTGTTAGAATCTTGCCATTATCGTAATAAAAGTGGGAGGTCAAAACATTTGAAATGTTGTCAATTAGCCGCCATTCAGTCCAGTCCAGCCATTAGGGATTTAACGAAGCTTTGAAATGGTGTGCCTTAATGTCGGTTTGGTAGTAAAATACAAAAGCTTAACGTGAATTTGAAGTAGGTACTTTGTTTGTGGACAGTACCACCCGTGCCGATCATCCCCATCCTGCCGTCGGTGAACACGTGCATGTCGCTGGTGACGGCCACCAGCTCGACGTGCACGACCAGCACGTGCCACTCGCACGCGATACCCACCGTCACTGCCAGCCAGCTGCAGGCGATGCACGACACCGACCGGACCACGCTGGTGAGAACATTTTACAACTAGAATCCGAGGGTCCTATTTTTGAACTATCCTTTTACTTGAAGTATGAAATCATTGCTAGTTAATGACATCACTTCCGAAAGCCCCAGGTTTAATTTTGGAACTTGCTCATTGTAAAATCTTAATTCACATGCAAAAAGAAATTATACTTTCTTTTGCTATCTCTACTAAACACCCTAACATCATTAGTAAACAGGGTAAATGTTATTATTTGTAATGATTATTTAAATGAATATGAATCACCTTTGTATTTACTTTGAATTGTTCTGTTCTTCACATTATTGAACCAGTTGAAAGCTGGCTTATCACATTCTATATATAGTTTTAAAATATATAATATAACATATAATACTGTTGCTAATTGAAAAACTAAATTGAATCTAAGCACAAATTAATTTTTCAGGTATCACCAATAGAAACTTTCAATCCAGTCTCGAACCCTGTCATGAACTCTCTCGTTTCGCCAACTAAAGTGATCCTCAATGATTCCATACCTAACCCTATCATACCTATGGCCAGCTCAAATATCTCCTTACCCTCTGAAATACCCATTTCCACCCTCCCCATACCATTAATGGGTATAAAGTCGTTTGAAGATAAAAAGTGTGAGTTAAGTGAGGATAGTGAAGTGATAAGTGATAGTGTGTTGTTAAGTGAAACTTTTGATAAGAAAGAAGATGAAATTGTCGTTGATGATGTGGGCGAGGAGCAGAGAAATGGAGATATGAGTGTTGGGGGTAAGTATTTATTATTGTTAGGGTTGATATAGACTATTTATTTATTTCGCACTACTATGGATATATTTCGGGGGAATGAGTCTAAATTTACTTTTGTTTTATGGCTGATTCTCATAAATCTTCATTTCATGCTAGTGTCAAACTTTCTAGTCATATGAACAGTTGTTCATAGCTTCGTAGTTAAAGTGTCAAAATTATGTCAAAGACATATCACATATTAGCTTGTGCAATAAAATGACATGACCAGAAAATCCATACTGTAATTTTGGTTTAATAGCATATTTGCTGCAGTCATACAGAGCAGAACAGATGCGTGGCAAAAGACGAACCATATTCAAAGAATACAAAGATTGCCCTGTTGACAGGGCTATCTACATTGATCTTATATTGTAAAATCTGAAAATAATATAATAATTTCAGATACACCTAAAACTCTGAGCCCCAACCGTTCCAACATTCCAGACATTGGAGAGCCGTTAGAGGTAGACCCTCCGTCGACAGCCGCCACCGAGTCGGATGTTGTCATGAATGATGGCATGAGTGAGGTAACTATACTCTATCCCTGTTATTCTTATTTGATACAAGTTTTTCTCTGCAGCTTTGCGAGCTCTAAAACTCCTATTTCCGAGAAAAATAACCTATGCCATTCTCTGGCCCTTAAACTATTTCTGTGAACTAAATCTAGTTGATCCGTCTCTCAGTTGCTAAGGAGAAGAAGGACAAACAAACCATTAAACCTACTAATACACTTACGCATTTATGATAACAAACAAATATATAAAAGGACAATCCTCTGAAGTCCCGCCTTGATTGTTTACCTCCATAAGCCTACCTGAGTCATCTCAATGTTAACTGTTTGAATGCCAAAGTTACCATACTATCCATCATATACCATACTTGACAAACCCTAGCAAGCTTTGTGCGCCAACCACGTTTAAACAGTTGACTATCAATAAATATTGAAATAGTTTTTCTTAGCATATTAATCATTTTAACGGAGCATGGCATCGGGAAACAGTTTTGCCACCCAGGTTATGTACCACTTGTGGTAGTAGCACTTGTAGCATTGTTCTGAAAACTGTTGTGTTTGTTGTCTCATGAAGACCACTTCGCTTATGGTCTGGACCGAACGGTCCAGACCATAAGCGAAGTGGCAGCCATATTCGGTTCAGAAGCATATGTGGATGCGGGTACACTCGGCAGAAAAGGCTGTCTGTTCCACCTATCTTGTATTACTAATAGTTAAAACCACAATAGCTAGTGATGATTGATATAACTTTTACCCTTTTCCTATTGTTTTAGCTGAGGTTGCAGAAGCTCGTCAAATTTTTTTTCAGTGTTTTGATACTTTGGCTTTTTTTTTATCACTGTAGTTGTTTTCCAGAATGGTTCGATGCAAGTGGAGCCGAGCAACAGTCCTCTCAGTAACGACATGATGGTGGAACCTCCAGAGCCCACTGATCCAGTGGACGAGTGAGTGGTTTATGATCAGTTTTGGTAGAAAAATTTCTGTCTTTTTATCGAAGTGAATTTCACAAGCTGATAGATAAACCCCTTGTTGGATTTTCTATGAGCTAAAGTTTAATTTTTTCTTGTTTTCTGTGAATGACAGAAGTTTCGAAACTTCAGTATTAGTTTTCTATGTAAATTATATTAAATAATTGTGTCACGTGAAGTAGCCTACTTTTCACAGAAATGTACGACCCGTCGAAGATAAGACAAGTCCCTAATCCGCATTCGACCTGCATAGTGGATTGAACTTACACTTCTTCGGTGAAACAGGTTTCTAACAGCGGGACATGTATTTCTATACACTTACAATGTCATCTGGCATCGTTGTGTACATTTTCATTAATATTTCAAACACTAGTGTCCAAGTATTACTTTCTAGAGGATTGGGAAGGAGGCATTTGCCCTACAATGGAAGGTACCACGCTGATAATATTTCTTTGTGCCTACAGATCAGTAGACATAGAAGAGGCGACAATGGACGCTAACGCGTTGACAGCGGACGACCTAGTGCTTCTATGTGATCTGTTCTACTTGCCGTTTGAGCACGGCTCGCGGGGGCTGCGGCTGCTGCACGACTACAACTGGCTGGTGCAACACGCTGCCACCGTGCTACCGAGACACAACAAGCCGGAGGTAACCGTGCACGTAAATCGTGAACACTTTTAAATTAAAAGAACGAATAATTATTTCTTATTGACGTAAATACAATAATATTTTTTAAATTTGACACATTAATTGACAATCGAAATAACTTTACTTTTAAGCTTAGCTTTAAACATATTCACATGTCTAGCTGAACTGTTAGTTTATGCAAGATCTGTACATTACCCTATTTTGGTGAATAAATTATTTGAATTTGAGTATATTTAAGACTAACAGCCACACTCAGAGACGTTGATAGTTACTTAAACCCTAACTAAGGATTTCAAAAATTATTTATGATTAGGCCCACTAACAAATCATCAAGTGCCTCTAAGGGGCAACTTTTTGAAATTTTTACTTAGTGTTGATTTGAGTAACTATTAATGTCTCTGAGTGCGGCAGTTAGTCTTAAATATATTATCAGTAATCGGTATACCCGGAACACTCATGCTCACTTTAAATCTTCTTCATTGGCTCTTCTTTAACAATTATTATTTTTCTGTTTATTAAGGGTTGTGTTAGATATCTATTAATAATATTACGAATAATCTAGTCTTAAGGGTTATAGGAAATTTGAATTTAGTTTAAACTTCTACAAAAATAGTGTCTTTACGAATGTTTCAACTAACACGTATCATAAATCTTTATTTAGACACTTACACTAAATTTAGCACATTCACTAAGTTTCACTATCACCAATTACACTAATTCGGACGGTTTCGTTTTTTTAAGTCTTCTTACAATACAAGTCTGTGACAGTCGCGCAACTTTCCGCATCGTCTTTCTCCAAAATGTAGGCGACGTGTGCCTGTGATGCGCCCACATAAAGACGTCTTAAGGACAAGTTAACATTTTTCATTGGCTTCAATATTAGCAATACATTAAAGTCACTGGCAAGTACCTTGAGCCAATGCTCTTTTACCATTTTCTGATGTTCTCAAGAAGAAGTGCACAGACCCAAAATCTATATCCATAAAAGAGTAGTCCTGATTGGCTGACTGATATTTGAAGAGATGAAATTTGGAGGGTGTATTCATAATAGGGGTGTACTAAGAAAATATTTTTAGAAATTCCCTTAAGTGAGTCAAAAAGAGATCAAAGTTTGAAACTTCATTAAATTCCATTTTAAGTTACGGGCCACGCCGAGAGTGACAGCTACTGGTATCCCTATAAAACAAAAAAAGGACCGAAAAAGTAGGCCCTTTTCTATATAGGTCGATGTGTTGAAAACCGTTAAGACCGAGAGTTGCTGTCGGGTTCCAAACTCGGCGCATGCCGGTATTTTAGACACCCCGAGAATGAAATGCTTCTTTGAGTATATTGTTTTATTCCTCGCACTCAGAAACCCAAAATACAGGTTCTTGCCTAATTTGAAAGTCAACGCTAACGTTGTAACTTGTTCCTGAATGTTTTTCTGTGTTGTTAACTGTGTTTTGTATTTATAAATATTCCAATCACACCAATAGTGTGTGTTTGTTTGTTCCTCCTTCACGCTTAAACGTCTGAACAGATTTGGATGAAATTTAATACGAAGATAGCTTTTACCCGTTGGATTAACACATAGGCAAGTGTTCCCGTGGGATGATCAAATATCCAGCTATCGCAGCTAGTGAACGTATAAAGAAGGACGTAAGATAAGACCGCCTTTTGTGCCATGTTATTTATTCTTTTTGTGTTGTATTTTTGTAGTGACAATTAACAGTTATTGTATTGTATATTTGATATGTCCCCCAGACGAGCGAGTGGCGTCGGCGTCGCAGTCGCTTCGCATGGTGGATGTCTCGCACGCGGCGCCTGGCGCGGCGGCTCGCGCTCGTCGCCAACAGAGAGCTGCACGCAGAGTTGCAGCCTTACGTGTGGGAGCTGTGCGCTGTACTAGGACTCCTGGACGGCTTCCTGCGGTGGTTGGGTGAGATGATACATTCTGTAAAAGATCTGTGTATATTGCAGGCACCGGCGTTGGTTATAATTAAACAGGGTAGGTTTTCATTAAATATAAGTACATATATTTCTTCCAATGTACAATCACTGTCAGCTTACACTACGACCGCTCGCTTCGCCCGCCAACGCAAAAAGTGCGACCTCGGCGTATGCCTCGCTCCGCGTTGCCTCAGAGTTGCCACTATGGTAACAGTAAAAATACCCAAATTAATCGCATAAAATGAGTAATATTACCGGAACCCTTACAATACTAAGACTACCCTCTTTTGTGTTATTGAGCTTATACATTGAAATTTGTTCTTACGTGTCTAACTAAAGAAACCAAGTTGTGATGTTAACGCAATGTTGATAACGTATGATTTGTTTCTTTTACAGAACTTGGCAAATTCCCTCAAAACATAGCAGCAAACACACAAGGAACTTACACATGTAAGTAAACATGGTTATCAATTAGGCTTAGTATAAACTTTTTTCGCTCGGCCGTATTCTGAGATGTTCGTCTCCACCCCCTGCCTCTGTGTGTATATTGGTGTCGAAAAGAGGAACATGTTTATTATAAGACCGTATTAATTTGACTGGACCTTATTCGAAGCTTTATAACGTATACTCGTAGCCTATTTCATTATAAAGCTTCGAATAAGGAAAGTAAATTAATATGCGTTTTATTTCAGGTAAAACGCTGCTATTTTTACACGACTATGAAACATACATACACTCGAAAAACATAACCCTCATGTTATGTTTTTCGAGTGTATGTATGTATGTATATTTCTTTGGCACACTCTAGAGCCTAAACGGCTTGTCGTATTTTTATGTGAGTGGTGTCAATAGCCTCGTCTTAGTAGTGAGAGAGACACTGGAGATTGAGATATTATGTAATTTTTTTGAAAATCTTTTTTTTTTGTAATTAGTTTTGGTCTCATTCTAAAAGTTCTTCCTAATTACTGTTTCATACGTACTAAACCGATAACCTGTATTATGAAAACTATTTGATATCTTCAGGGTTTTCTAAAGGCTGGCGTGAGGCTTTCGAGAGTGGTTCGCAGGAACCGTGGGTGTTCCGCGGCGGTCTTACCGCGGACTTGCGGCGGCTTCTTCCAGTCGAGTGCAGTGGTGATGCGCTCAGAAACCAGCCGCCCCCCGTGGCGCCTCCTCTTGTGATTCGGCCTTACATGGTCGCTGATGAACAGGCTGTGAGTTAACAATAATAAAAATCTTTATGAACAAATTTTACCTTTACTTGAAGCTTTCATGAAAAAATATTGTTCTTGTTTTACTTGGTTGTTTTAAAGTTTAGGACCTCTCTAATATTAATATGTATCATGTACGTGCTTAGTTGTGTGGAAGAGGCGGAGGCCCTGTTTCACGTGCGAAAGAAATCACCGGTGATGGTACTCGTTTACGGAGAATGGTATGAATTTTCAAGATTTTATTTGGACGTTTCAAAACAGAACTCCAGAGAGAGACACTACAGACTCGAACTCCAAAAACGAATATCAAAATCGGAGCTACAATGCTACAGACAGACACACACTAGTAGGTCAAACATATAACACTTCGTCGTTTTTGGTTCGGGGATTAAAAAACAATTGTTTCCAATAGGATCAGTCGTCTCGGAGATATCGGGCAACGAACATAAAAACAAATGCAGTTGAATCGTGTTTCCTCCTTGTTAGAAGTCATTAAAACAAAGATTGGAGGTTGTGTTTTATTGTTGCAGGTGTGTGAAATGTGCCATCAGACGTGTAGAGACGGCTCCGACTGCAGCGACCTGTTCCCGCCGGATCTGCAGACGTTGCCGGCGGACCGGTATGACAATTTTCTTCTTAATACGCGGTTAACGGCTAGGGGTGTACTAAGCCGAAAGAGGGTCATATACTCATCATTACGAACAACTTTTACAATGGTACCAACTTTAATATCGAGAAAAAAAGATAGTTAAATGTTTCATACATTTTGTTGTCGACGGATAAACTTTTTTTATGGAACAGCTGTTTTTTTTCTTGATTTGAGAGTTGGTCCCGTTATGGAAATTATTCGTATTGATGAGTTCCCCCTTGGGGTCTTACTAGACCGTTCTTGTTATATATATAAATTATAGCGATCGGGAAATTGAGAACTCGACAGCGTATTCCACAACCTGGTTGTTAGCTCAATAACAGTCGACGCAAAGAGTTAAACCATTAGTTTTGTGACCAGGTTAGTGATGCCATTCCTGACTCTGTCGCCCGAGCTGTGCATGTTGTTGGAGGACGACGACGGCCACATGCCTGCGGTCAACCAGGAACAACCCACTGAAGGCTCCATCGAAGACAGGATTAACGGTTAGTGTCACATTAGTCATTCACCAACCGAAGTTAGCTCGTTGCAGTATTATAAACTAATGATTGATCTCTTCCAGGCAACCATAGAATGGAGACAATCTACATAAATAAATATGGTTTAGGTACACGCGATATGATTGTTTTCTCTGGACAAGAAGTAGTCTCTCCAGAACTAGAACTATCTCTGCTCCAAAAATCAAGTCGATTCGTCACTCAGTGACTGAGGAAAAGACAAACCAATAAACAAACTTTCGCAATTATAATACATAATTTTACTATATTTTTTGGTGTGCAATAAATGACAGACATACAATAAATGACAGACTGTATGTCTGTCATTTATTGCACACCAAAAAATTATCATATTCTTAAGTGAATCGCTATGAAACTTTGTTACGGGAGATTTTCGATTTTAGATTTATTCTAATTTCTAATATTGTCCCTCGAAGATAAATGAAAATAATGTCACTGTCCATTCATTTAATATCAAAGAGAATGAAAAATGTCCATTGCTAGCACATCTGGTAAAATTTTGCCGTAGTGTGATCACTAATTCTATATCTGTTAAAGGGTAAGGGCCAGAATTGTACGTATGTGCCCACTCGCTTGCACTATTTCTGTTTTATTAGAAGAAAAGAAAACAAGAAAAATAATTATTTGAAACAGAAAACAAGCTTGATTACACAAATTGTCAGACTGAAGTTACAAATTACTGTTTTCTGTCACAAACCGGCCCTAACTCAACATAATGCTGGTTGAAACAACCAGCGTTGATCTTCCGTTGGAACCGGGTGGTGACGTCACGCACGTCACATTCGGCAGTTTTACTTCATTCAGTAGGCACATTATTATGTAAAGATATGTAGGTACACAATATCAATATTAAATAATCATATGTAAAACTCACACAACATTTTAACAAGCATTAAGAACAAAGAGTCGAATATAAACTGATGCAAAAATATAGTATCTTTGTAAAAATTTATTAAAATAAATTTTGTAATCCCATTCAGAGCCATGTGTCCAAATATTGACAATAATCTCTTGTTTGGTGCGAGAAGTACGCCCTATGTCGTTTCCTACTGTCTAACATATTACAAGTAGATCTTGGGGTAGTTTATTTTTCAGTCTCCTAGGAGGCTTTCTTTCGTTAGAGTTTTAGCTGAGACACTTTTAGTGTTGCAGAAGTATTTTATGATTGCTTTTACCATTCTCTCAGTTTTATTAAGATACAAAATTATTGAATTAATTATTGAAAAACTGTCGCCCTCACGCTTGCACTGGCCCTCAATACACGTTTGTCGTTCCCAGGTACAAGTCAAAAGATAGTAGGTTACGCGTGTGCGGTGCTCAACAGCGCTGAGTTCTACCGCAAGCAAGAGGTGGCGTGGATACCGGAGATGTGTCGGAAGTACCCCGCCGAGCTGCTGCAGCGGAACGACCTCTCGCCCGCCGCTAAGGTAAAACTATACTCTTTAATAATACACTTGAATACCCGCGAAAAATTTGATTATTAAACTATGTATAGTGTTACTGTTGTCAATAAGTGTCGCGACCCTATAGTAATACATAGCCGTATTGTTACACAAATTTAACATGTTTGAAACTATCGTAATAATCGTATTTCGCTTTTAAACTTTGTTTTTCTTTGTAAAAATATGCCGCAGGCCGCTGTACCCTCAATTCTTGGATCTAAAACATGGATTGAATAATGAATGTGATTAAACCATAAAATGAGCTCCAGTTTTTGTGATCCGATAATACCTACCAGGTTTATCACTCATTCTGATTACACAGTATGCGACCTCAGCCAGGGCAGTTCGGTCAAATTATCAACCAGTTACCTAACTGAGCTATTTCTATGGTCCATGCCACTCCCCGGGACGCCTCTCTTCTCGCAAATCCAAACGCCCTATATAAAATTGCTTATTATATTTCGGCCGAATTTTAGGTATTGACCCCAATTCGGCCAGTCACACTGACTAAACGAAAAGTTCCTAAAATTATATCCATCCTTTTCTTACATTTGAAAACAAAAAGAGAGGATACAATTTTATAACTGTCAAATTAGGTTAGTTTTGTAAGTTTGGCTTGCCCGAATGAGATTTATGTTTGGGTTAACGTGTCGTATCTACTGACAGGAATGCGTGCGACATTTCCACCAATTTTCTGAGTCGGAGCGCGCGCCGACCGTCGTGACTCGCAACCACCCCGCGCTCATAGTGTGCAGCGTGCCGCCGCAGCGCGACCCGCACCGACTGCTCACCTGTCTACTGGCGGCGCTCAGGGCGCACGGTCAGTACTCGCATTTTTATATCACTGACCTCATTCATACGAGTACGCTGGACATCAGGTTGTCAAAGTGACAATGAATACATTCGATTGCCACCATTTCATCGCTGATGGCAGCGTCCAGTCTGAGTACATGGAACTAGTCGTGGAATAATGTCAATTTAGTTTCCGTACTCACGCTAGTCGCTTCAAACCGACCTAAAAAGAACAATCATTTCCTAGAGAATATTTAGTCCATGTAATACATGTCAGTGTTTCGTGTGCAGGATACCGCTACAGCGTAACCCGCACCCTCTCCTTTGAAAGGTTAAAATTACACTGAATCATTTTCAAACAATCCAATTTCCAAAGAAAGCAGTACTAGTTTCTAAACATCATGCTAGAACATCTTAAAGAAATTATTTTATCCAACAGGAGTGAGCGGCGTGCACGCTTGCATCAACTCGACCGACTCCTACTTGCATCAGTTCTATTGTAAACTGGGCTTCGTTGAGATCCATCGGAGTGACACGCGCGTCTACTTGGCTCGCTCTTTCTAGCACGCACTGTGGGCTGGACGTATGCAACGTTTTTGTATGTGTACGCAACATTTACGTATGCGTACGCAAAGTTTACCTATGTGTACGGAAAATTTGCGAAAATCCAAGCGGAATCGAGCTATCTGCGCGGAACAACTGCACTGTTGTCAACGCACTAGTATATGCTCGCAAAATGTATGTATGTGTACGCAACATTATGTTTGTATGTGCACGCGAAATTTGCGCAGAAGTACGCGTTTGCGCAATATGCGTGTTGCCAAAAGTGTGAGTAGTAAAAATATAGCTAAAGGAAAGATGGAAGCGTGTAGCGCGGAAAATTAGATAGGAATATTATGCAGAATGAAAAAAGTTACATTTACAAAAAAAATATTATTGAAAAATCTTTGTAAATTTGCTAATAAAAATATTTTACCAAACTTAGTTTGACAAACTCCATCAAAAGAAATGTAATAAGCCTAAATAAAATGGACACATGCTCACTAAATATTGTAAAATGTATTATGTATGCATGCACAATAAAGACTAAATCAAAAGTCCATAGGACTTGTTAAAAGGTAGGTTCATTTGAAAAATACACTAGCTTTTAAATTAGTAGTATTAGCAGCATTTATTATAATTATTAATCTTGTTAATATTTATAAAAATAATAAGTTGGAACGATACTAATTGATTATGCAATTTCACAAGATAACCTCACAATAAAATCTTATCGCTCGTGCTTCTTTAGCTCGCTCGAAAGAAAGAAATAATAAGGTGGGTGTGTAGGTGTTAAGGAGGAACCACACCAAAAAATAAAAAAAAAATCATATCTCACGCTGACATCAATACAAAGCGAAAAAACACTAGATATTCTTTAACTTACTAATTAAATTATACTAATCTATATTATAGGCATATTAAACACCCTCAGGGTGACATCGACAACTTCCGAATATGACAATTTTCTAGAACGTGCGTTCAAACTTGACAAATTACTAAAATGGCAATTTCCAGAAATGGCAAGTTCTGAGCACCTTTTATTATACGAATGAAAGTACAGTCAGTCAGAAGTCCTATAGAAAAGGGTCGAAAATACAAATTGTCGTTTTAGAGAGATCTCAATTTTAGCGGTTTTCAATTTAGGTAGTTGACGATTTAGGGTGTTGTCGTTTTCGAAAGTTGTCGTTGTCACCCTTAGGATTTAAAAACTATGCGCTTACATGGTCTTCTTGCTTATAACAGCTTTTCAACTTTGAAGCGATTTTATCTGGATTGGACCTGAAACGTTCTCTCTCAAAGAAAATAAGACAAGATATGTACAGGGCTATCGGTTAGGTGTGTACTATGTCGAAAGGAAACAACTTATTATTTTGTCAAATTCAAAGTTGGTCCCATAGTGAAAGTCGTTCCCTAAGATAAGTATAGTGACCCCCCTTCCGGCTTAGAACACCCCTAACCGAAAACTATATATTGATAACAAGTGGTTAAAAGCGACATTAATAGCTTTAATAACCCGACTGCAAAACTATAAACCACTGACGAGTGAAATCGCGATTGCAACATGTGTAATAAACCTATGACGATCTATCTGCAGATAAAAATTCAATGACACTTCCCGCAACAAATTCGATCTACCAGTTTAGGGTGTAGAGAGTCAAAGAGAATTAAAAACTTACACTCAGAATATATTACCCTTCGTTTAGGCAGTCGGGTAAAGGATGCGATGAGTGATGGTGCAGTGTTAACAATTGCATTTCCTTCCGCTATAAAATATTTTGATTCCGAAATGACGTTTAAAGTTTAATTGCATTTGTGAGGTGCGTACACCCGTTTATCTTAAATTAATATGAGAATCTAGATCTATGTAAGTATCGCGCATATGTACATAATAAAATAAATCTTCACATCTGTGAATATCGTGACTGTTTTACTATTTTTCATTCATTTCTTATTTTATTTATTAAGGCAAAAGAGTGAAAGTAGGACTAATAAGAATGATAGGCGTTGTGGCTAATTGTAATTAAAACTTATCACATATTTATAACTAGACTACTATGCATAAATCTCTATTATTTTAGGCTCGAATATCGTTAATCGAATCAAACTCTATAATATGTAATAAACAGTCTATGTACATCACCATTTATTGATCAAAATATTAGTATAATCCATTGAATGGGGGACCTTTGACCATTGGGTTCGGACCCTTATATAATTCTTCTGTTGCTAAAACTTTGTAGTCTGATAGAATGTTGTTAAGAGATCACGGTTGATCCAACATTTTTATTGTTTTTTATTTGAACACAAATATAAATTACTAAATGATTAAAAATATTAGATTTTTCAACTTTATTCAGACAGGGATTCTCCACAATGAGATTCTTTGCTGAAAACACGTGCCGTATTCAAAGTTATGTTGACGCAATCTGATGTTGCAAAACGAGCGCGTTTGTGCCACGGCATGATATAAATTTTGACATTGGCTTAGTGAATACTGTTACACGCGAATACTTAAAATAACGCGGCCGCATTACGTGTTGATATGTAAAGTTTCAGCGACTGAAATTATTGTTAGGGTGTCCATGCAGATGATTTTCCCATTAACTGGGCTATTAATGGTCATAATAGCTATAAATAATCAAAGCCACATCGCCGTTAGCTAGACTAGGATACAATTATTATGTTAAACTGTCCTAGTCAAGGAGCAAGATTGATAAAGACTGATAAGAGTTTGGATCTTGGCAGTAGAAATCTAAAATCACTTTTCACTATAAGATATCTTGTCATAGCCGTTTTATTTTTACTGGTTATTTGCAAAAAGTTTACGGACAAAAAAGCTGTGTAAGCCACGCTCGGCTTCTAAGCGGGAGGAGCATGTTCAAATACAGTTTAGGCAACGAGAGTCATTTCACTGATGTGTAGCTTAGGAGTGCCACAAATACATCGTGACACTTGCTCATCGGAAATGAGTGACAGGACTTCTATTATCTGTAAAGTTCTTAATAAATGAACCGCAATGTATAGTCGGTGAAATGGGAGTTTTCTCATGGTTCAACTAAATTTTCCTACTAGTAGGTACACGAGGAAGTCCTAATCTTCGTAGTCCTACTGCGAAACAATTATGTCAGATATTTATAGATTATTTTTGATTATAAAAAACATAAAACTTTGGTCAAAAGTCAGAAACAATTGTTATGTTCAAAAAATAATCTGGTAAAATCTGCGAGATTGTTTTGTTACGCCGTAGGAGTACGGGGAAATAGTTTCTGAAGACATGGCTCAATCATTGACTCGTGAAGTTTAATTACGTTCAACTATTGTTTTGCGCAATATAGCATTTATATGTTTTTATACTTAGTACTAAGCTTTCTTTACTTGCTTTTCATGTGTAACTAAACAGTAAACTTCTTTCAGCTGAAATTAACATGTAATCATTGTATTAACTAGTAGAAATAAGTCTAAACAAAAATGTGACCCATATATAATGTTCCTTTAATTATGTTTTATACTTGGGCTTGTCGGTTAATGGTGTTCTTATCCGAAAGGGGGCAATATATACCCATAATTATGAATTTTGGGGTGCAGGGTTTTAGTCCAGGATCATTGTATGTCAAAACCTGAAATCAAGAAAAAAAACTGGTTCCATATATTTTATAGGCGGCTGAAAACCTTTTGTATGGAAATACATGTGATTACTTCTGTATTCTCTTGCAGTTTTGCAGGGTTTCAGTCCAGGATCCCTGAACCATTTTTGCACTTGATTACTATCAAGCTAATTTTCCGTGAGTATTGAGACTATTTCCTGTATAGTTTGGTTGTGATAGCTAACAGAGATAGCAAGCATGAAATATGTCGATTTGATGATTCTCAAATAGTATTACTGATTTTTGTGATAAATCTCAAGATTATTGTCTAAATTATTCGAAAAAAATGTTGTTCTACAAAATCTATGGTTTGATTAAAGTGTCTTTTTCCAACATGTATAGATAACGAGGTCATCATTGTGGACTATTTATAGTAAAGTTTGTTCATAACCAGTATGTTCAGGTGGTCAAGTCTGTTATTTGAATTGCCTCAGAATTACGATTGGATTGTACCAAAATGGCGGTTTTGACATAGAATAGGTCAGAGTTAGTATTAAAAATCTTGTTTTGTTTAAAACTAACTGTGGTCTATTCTATGTCAAAACGGCCATTTTGGTACAATCCAATCGTAATTCTGAGGCAATTCAAATAACAGACTTGACCACCAGTTTGACCCTACTTCGGCTTCCTACACCACTTGCCGAACATGGCAATGTAAATAGAATTAATATACTTATGTAAGTTTTTACTCACATACAAATGTATTAGATGTGTAAGTAGAGAACTATGATTTTATTTTATTTACAATGATGTTGTGTAATGATGATGTTGATGGTGCAGGCCATCGCGGATCAGAACTCAATTAAAAATTGTAATTGTATACATTGTTTTTAATTTATTTTCATAAGTAAACAAAATACTAGTAAGGTGAACTATATAAATTAATGTCCTAGCAAAATGCTTACGCAAAAGCTATGAAAACCAATATTCGAATTATTGACCGAGCGAGAGAAATCTGCATCGAGTCTGGAAAACGTTATTTCGTTTGTCTGTATTTTTGTAAGGACGTCTTTGTAAGAAAATATAAATGTTGCAAACCAATCTTGACAAAACTTTGTGCATGGGATTGAATTTTTGAAATTCGTTATGAAGTTACAATTACGATGTAATTTTTAGAAAAATCACAGTGGTTTTTGATTTGTAGTTGGTCTCGAGGTCGACAGTTTGCGGAACGAATAAGTAGTATAAAATCTGGGGCTTCTATTCACTCTAGGGTTCAAGTTTCGATATATTTTTACCATCGAATACTTCTAGATAGAATCTGTGTGAAAATACTGCTAGGCCCAATGAAAAATTATGTTACTCGATTAATACTGATTTAGTATTCGTGTTGGAGAGCTCCAGTAACTTCTGCTTTATTTCGCTTATCTGAAAATAATTAAAGATCAGTCATAAAATTATTAAATTTCTCTGAAATATTTTTTTGTAAGTAAAACAATATTATAGGAAACAAGTTAGTAAACTATTTTCAATACAACGCTGACTGACCAAATACAATCTACACATGAAATTGTAATTTAATCTCCTTGGTACAGTTATTTATCAGTCAAATTTTTTTATACTAAATTAATCTGTTGTTCAATTCCACGTTTGAGTCCTTCACCAGAACCTTATCGGTATAGAAAGTTGCTGAAGGGCACCTTTACCGACGATTCTCATCTCAATGTTATGCGTTTTTTTGAGACATTGAGTATTTTCTAAGCAAAACAAAAACGTCACCTAAAATTCGAGTTTATTTTCCATACCTTTTGTATCTCACTCAAGAGCATCTTCTGTTCAGTACGTGGAGTCACCTCCCCTTTATTCAAGTCTATGGCTTCCAAGTTTTCAAACAATTGCTTTATTTTCAGCGCCAAATGCACATCATTATTACTTTTCCTTGGCACGGTAGGTTTACATTTTCTTACAAGGTGTTTTTTGTATTTGTCTGGGAGGTCTTTTTCTAGGTCCTCTCGGTTGAGGAGGGTCATGTAGTCGGGATGGGTGTCGTAGGGGAACTTATCGGCCCCCATTTTGTATGAGGGGCTTGCGGTGTGTTGGTGAATACGATAGTTTCTACGCCAGTGCCGGAGGAGCTCCATGTTTCTGGAAAATGATTATCTATGAAGAGGACGTGGTTAGTAAGTGGTTGTTCTTAATTGTTAATATGAAATGGAACTTTTGTTTATTCATGAATGGTGACAAAATAATAAATAATGATGAGAAAAATAATACACTACAGATGATCAAATATACGAGTAAGTAGATAGATCAACTCTATGGCAGAATTTGAAGACACACAAATCCTTATTATACAAAACTATAATTTATCGGAGGTTGATAAGTAAACTGATTGTAATGAAATTTGACAAGAAGATAATTTGTGCACGCAAGTAGGTAAATCAAATGTTCATATTATATACACGAAGAATGAAAGTAATCGGTCTTTTGTGGATCGAAAGAAAAATAAACTTAAAAATATGTGTATACTTTTCAACTGACTTAAAAATGTAGAAGGTTCTTAATTCGACAATATATTTACTATTTGGCTTTCGGCCGGTTTCTCTATTTATCGATAACTATTATCTGGGTCTTTTCAAGTCCCGTCGCGAGTGAAACGGTTTGTTGTATCGTCGCTTTACATCACGCGTGTTGAGGTCTAACACAATTATACAAACCACTATCTAAAAAAAGGCTACAAAAATTTGATTAATTTGACGTACATTGCAGTGCACTATCAAATAAACTTGCTACTAATTCTACTGATGCCACAAATGGTACAAACTTTCTATCCTGCAAAATGTTGTCTCTTGTAGCAAGCAAATCCTTATGCTTCTTTATGGCTAAATCTTTTAAGTAGGATTGCTTGATCTTCATCGTTTGTGCCAGCATGCTGTCTGAACGCAACGGTTTCAAATATTTAGCACTCTGATAAAACGTTGGCAAAGTCTTATGACGACTTCTGTCTAATTTCGGACATTTCCCCTTGATTTTACCGAGATATTCTTGATCAGAATCTTCAGATTCTTTCTCATTCATTTGTACGGTTAGTTTAGTATTCTGTTTTAATTTATCTTGGTCTATAACAGAGTTGTAGCTTACGACTTCTTGATAAATATGTTCGTTAAAGTTCTCGTTGATGCTAGCATCT
The DNA here is from genome assembly GCA_947049295.1 of Ligdia adustata. Classification (NCBI taxonomy): domain Eukaryota; kingdom Metazoa; phylum Arthropoda; class Insecta; order Lepidoptera; family Geometridae; genus Ligdia; species Ligdia adustata. The sequence goes on along the minus strand of OX346236.1, from coordinate 2,462,092 downwards.
TCAGACAAGTTCGATTGCGACCGAGCAAAAATGTTTTCAATATATTTCTCGTGGAGGAAATCGATAACTTTTGGAACCCCCGCTTTTATTACTTCTCTAGGAGGGTACATAAGGGGATTTCCGTTAAGTTGAAGTACTTTTAACGTCGGTACGGTACCGAGTTCGTCGGGTAGTGATGTCAGGCGGTTGTTCTGGAGCAGTAAATGTGTGAGGGTCGGGTGCTTCTTGATGGATTTGGGGAGGTCAGTGATCTCGTTGCCGCGTAGGTCCAGGTACATGAGGCTTCGTAACGATGGGAAGAAATCTTCCGGTAAGTATTTGATTTTATTATATTGAAGATAAAGTACCTGGGAACAAACGTATTGATAGTTTCATTTAAAATTAAAATATCCATCCTTATAATGTTGTAAGCGTGTAGGTATGCGACGCAAAATAGGGTCATTTGGTCGGTACCGGTTCTGTTGCCGACATTTTTGGTTATATTATAATTCTATATAAATTTGATAACAAAATAAAGTTAATATAAATGCTTACGCAAATCATCTTATTGTTAATCTTAGGCACAGCTTCAAGCCCTTGCGAAGCACAATCACAAATTGTTTCTTCATCCAATTCCTCTTCGTAGATGTTTAAATTATGTGATGTAACTGAAGATGCCGACATGTTTAGTAAAATTAGTTAAAATGAATGTAAATGTACGTAAAAGTTCGCTTGATCAATAACATTACATTTAGCGCAAGTTTTTAAAACATGGCGCGGGTTGCGCGTGTCTTGTTTTTATTTTTTTTATTTTTTATTCTTTCTTAATTGGCAACCACACTCTGTATATTGTGCCAGTTCTCAAGTTCTTTATTTTTCTTTCTTGATTGGCTACCACATTTCGAGTATTGTGCCAGTTCAGAAGTTCTTCTCGTTTTTCTTTCATCACTGCAGTGCGATTCTGCAAACGTATCTCGCTTGCGTGACTCCCAAATCCGCGTCGAGATTTGCGATTGGTATTCCAAGAAAACCTCGGGCGTCACTAGCGCCACCCGAACGACCGTGCGTGCGAGAGACACTACATGTGAGTGATCAAATTTTAGACTTTGACGTTTCTTGGTATTCTGCGTCTGCTTATGACCCTCACCCAATTACTCACCTCACGCAAAAACTCGAATCCTAGTGTCAGATTAAAAGTTACTATTTTTCATGCGAGTTTTGCGTGAAGTATATGGGAGATAGTAATTTTACTCCCTAAATAATTTATTTATCGAAATTAATAAGTTTGTCCATACAATTAGCTTAAGGTAAGCTAGTGTAAAGTTGATATTTATATATCTAAAAAAATTCTATCAGTTAATGTCACAAATTATGTATCCTACCTAACTTATTGTTTAGTATCGTTGTTTTAGAATATGGTTCACTTTTTTCGCTGCTGACTAATTATGAAGAGCCCGAGGTTACTCATAGGCATTATATGATTGGCGTCGTCTGTATGTATTCCGAGTGCATTGATTGGAAACAGCTGCGTTATGTACCTTTAGAGACTTTCAGACTATTTAGTTGATAACGTAGATCACAGATTTGAGATTTTCCTTATAGTCTGAGACTTAGAATGACATCCTATCTACTAAGAAATTCAAGAAGTATCTGATTGAGGACAAAGTTATATATCCCAAATAGGACACTTTTGGTATATTAAATTCCGAAATAATGTACCTACTTAATAAAAAAAAACATTGTTTATTAATATAATCATCTATAGGCACACTATCATTTCTAACAACTAGAAGCTATTAAAATAAGTAGAGAGAAATGTATGTGCCTACATCTTCCAAGCATTAACATCACCCTGCATTTATAATGTTTGCAACCTTGCATTGTAAAAGATTATGATCTGCGCTGGTTGTTATAAGAAGCATTATGCTCAGGTTGTGCCGTTTTGTGCCAGGAAAATTTGTTGTGATATTTAAAATTTATTTAAACGTTTAATATTCTTAGGTTTCTTAGGTTCTGTGAAACAAAATAAATTTTCTTTCATTATATCTCAGAAGTGAGAGTAGTATGTTGTATTGAAAAGTAACCCAATAATTTACAGATTTTATGAGACGTTTCACAAACTGGGTGTACTGACATGCATTGATGACATTGTGATTACCAAAGCTTACATTCTGAAAATCAAGTTATTTCTATTTTAGAAAAGTATACCATGTCAGGAATGTCCTACTAGTAAGTTTTCCAGTACTATTGAGTTCAAATGATATTCTGAAAGAGAATTATTATGTAATAAATACAAATATATTTTAATAATAAAAACTATTATTCTCTATACCAGTGACACAGTTAATATTATATTGTTACAGGTGCTGATTAATATCTTACAAGTAATGGCGGTGCCATGCACAACCATCAATATATGCTTCTCAAGAAATTCTATTAATATATTGATATGTAGTTTTAAGTTAGTTATGATTTTATCCCAATTACTTTATAATATTTGGAATAAATGATAAAATATACAATATTGAGACCTTTATTTGGATTTTATTACTAGATACAGTAATTTTGATATCAAATCAGGGTTTTAATTACTGGGTTATTCACTACTGTTAATTTAAAAAGCATTTATAAATAATTATGGTCAAGTATAGTATTTAATAAGCAGGATTAATTAACATTAAAAAGAAATGATTACAAAACACTTACATAGTAAATATAAATCAATGTCAACCCTGTCTACTCGTAAAGTAGGTTATAAAATCAAATTCAAAATAAATAATATATAACAATATAACACTACCATAATACTAAAACCAATATACACAACACAAGCACTTCAAAACAGCATGAAAAATCTTTTAGTAACGATTACTTTTATATTCACTCAATAGTTTAAAACCATATATTTTCTGTGTTCACTGCCATCTCCTAATCATTCTTAGCATTTTATTGAGCTTATTACTTCTACATGTTCTAGAACAGTTCACAGGAGTGACGCATTCTTATCTTCGAGGTCTATCTGTCTCTCTTTTAGTCTCAGACATTTTTCTGTTATCGGAGCACACTGATTCTGCGTTGAGATGGTAAAGTCTGACCACGGATTCTATTTCTCCTTGTAATTTTGTGAAAAATGTATTACCATCAATCATTGTTTCTAACGTTCAGCGACACAATTTAATAGTAGCTGTATTTCTTGAACAAATTATATGGGCACTTTGCCACATTTTGCCAGTCTTTAGGATGTCCCACGCTTTATAATTATCGTAGTATCACCTGTAACTGAGCCGCTAATGGTTTCCAGAATGTTGAGGAGTATGGCTGTAATTGAAATATGTACATAAATATATGAGGACTATTGTAAATTTTTAATGAGTTCTGAATAGCAATGTCCGTAAAGTAATAGGTCGAGTTTTAAAGTAACTTAGAATGTTTACCTGATGTTGAAATATTGTCTATATTTAGTTTTGTTTATATAAAAGTATTCAACTGTATGCGGCAACACGACACAAGATGCAATCTCAACAGAAATCCTTAGAATGTGTCGGGAACAAAGTTTTTGTAAAAACAACACTTCATATGTGGGGACCTCGACGAATTTAAGGTTATCTTAATAAGTTCACATTTTGTTGGCATTTTGAGATCGAATCATTTATATATAGGTAGTTTTATCAAGCATTTTTAACAGAATTACATACGGTTTTTAGTATATTTCTTTCGAATTCTACATTGACTTGATATTTTGTTTTGTTTACAAAAGTTTTTTCTACCACATGCGTTGGTTGTGGCAACATACGGTTACTATCATTCTGCCAGTATTTAAAAAAAGTTTTAAGCTTAATTTACCCCTAAACTAAGTCACGTTTTGTTGTTTAGTCGTAAAATATACTATATTATACTTGAATTTACTAAAAAAAATGCATTTAATGGCCGTAAACACGAAATAATGGAAAACCGGTAATGTCGATTCGGATCGAACTATGCGTGTCAATCCCTAGTAAAACTCCCTCAAGTTTTTTGATCACTCAATTATCACTTCACTACACCTATCAAATCGCTTGGTCACAGAATGCCAATTTAAGTGAAGCTGACGCCAGGATCGAAGGGAATGCCAATCACTCAAACTAGCTCCCGCAGGGAGGCATGTTACAGAGAATCGCACTGCTGTTATTTGAAACCATAGACAAAAAGACGAGGGGCAAATTGAACGTAATTGACGTATGTTATGTTTATGGGGCAATCTTAACCTCTCTCGAATATTGCAAGTGGCAAGTGATTTTTAATGTATTGAAACCAGTGACTTTTATCGATAAATGTAAAATATCGATACTTTTGGTAAAATATTGTTATCAGTTCTATCAGTCAAGAATACGTCCATAAAATATTGATATATAAAATAATAATTATCTGTAAAATGGTATCGATAATTTTATCGGTAATCCATACCGATATGCCGCGAACATGCGGCGTTGAGAGATATCTCGGCTAAGCCCAAAGTGGCAACGTCGCACGCTATACAACTGCGCGCAGCGGACACGGGGCCCAAGGGCGGCGCGTGCCACGGTGCGCGGTGGTGGAGGTAAGCGGGCGAAAGGAGTTTATTAATAATATACCGGTATTTATGTATCAGTACCAATTAAATAAATACACATTAAAGTATAGATATTAATGTATTGAAATAATATATCATTATTTATACCGATTAAGAGATACCCCATTACCAATATGTTTATCGGTATTTTGATAACTATAACAAAATTATATCGATATTACAGTTCCTGTTGAAACTCAGGTCTCTGCCATTTTGTTTGGTTTGTTATTTGACTTATCCTCTTTTTTATATTTACTTGACTATTTTAAAGGTTTTTTTTTTTTTTTTTTCTCTTTATTAACGAGCTTTGTCGTAATCGACAATGTCGCTCGGGTATTTAAAAAACAATAATCACTTACTTAATATTAAATATTTACCACTAACACTTAATATTTACTTAACTCCTAACTTATATAGTTTGTATAACGATTTAGCTAGATCAGATGTTGGGCATGCTAACATACTATTGTAAAATCCAACTTGTCCAACATCTATATCTATAGTTGCCCTAAAGGCCTCATTCCGGACACACTCCGCGAGAATGTGGTATGTGTCTTCAACAACTCCACAGTCGGAACATTCAGGAGAGGACACTATTCGCATTTTAAAGGTTGATATTCTATTTTATACTACGTTGCTGACAAATATAATAATCATATGACGCTATTAGAAAGATATTTGGTGATGACTATTAAATTAATGGCAACATTAGTAGAATTTAAAAAAGTTACTAGTGACGCGTAGTATTAGTAGCAATGGAAACAAACACTCAATATCGGATGTTTTATTAAATTGTGCGATGTAAAATACTTGTAATGCATTAAATAACACATCAACTGCAAATTATCATAATAATGATTGAAACTGCAAAAGTACTCATTATTTTCATAAAAAAATAATCAAAACCATCATTACATTCAGTTCACAAGCACTACTTGCTTGAAAAGCACATCTCTATTTCAGTTACAAGATGGCGAACGTGCGGGATAGTGACACATCTTTGTGGCTCCACAATAAACTCGGCACGTCGAATGATTCTTGGACAACTGGCTCAATTTGTACACAGTTAAACGCAGAAGTTTTAAAAAATATCAAAGATTGTTTTCCAGATCTACAAACACAAGTGAAATTAAAATTATTGCTAAGTTTCTTTCATATCCCGCGCAGAAATGTTGAGGAGGTAACTTTTCACTTTGATGTTCTATGGTTTTGCGTAACTGTTTTGTGATTTTTGTCTCGCGCGTTGATTATCTCTTTCGCGGGAGTAAAAGAGATAGTATCATACACATGTACGAGAGGTTTATTTGTTGTCATTTTAGAATTTACATGATATTTATTTATTTCGATTGATTTCTAGCGTGTTCATTTTTACCAACAGGTATTCAACATCTTATGAATACTATGAATTTTACTTGGTATCATTGTGAAATTGAGATGCCCCTTGAATAAATTGCTCTGAATGGCTCTATTGTTGTAAACAATACAAATTGTTAAATTGTACTATGCTCTACACATTTATCATACAATCTTGATGCTGGGAAATGTGTTTAGTGTATAATATAATTTTTGTATTCCATTCTAACCGAACCATTTGCACTAGTTTACTTATTTTTAGATTTTAACTGTAGAACACAATCAACTAGGCATATTATTATGGTTTCAAGTTTTATGTCACAATTTTGGTTCCCTCTGGACCCAGTAGAGCCTTACCTGCGACATGTAACATGAATTATATGTGGTGCAATGCTAAGACATGGCTATGAATTTTTAATTGCGATTCTTGTTTATTAGCCCTCACTGTCTTGTATCTGCATGCCTACCTGTGTCAGGCAATTTAGAGTGTTATAAAATTACCTTTTTCGAAAAATTAGTAATTTCTTATTTAGTAAAACACATTTTTGCATTTTACTTACCAGACACCATCAAAAGTCTATCCAAAGGTTGCCTAAAAAATCGCTTTAGACGATAAATGTACTATCAATATTTGTTTAATATTTTTTTTACACTATTAGTAATAACCACCACCACATGTGTCTGGGTGTTTATTATATGTGTAAGTATGTATATATGTATTTCTGAGTATGTATATCAGTCATCAGGTTACCATAGCGCAGGCTTTGCCTAGTTTGGGACCTGAAGACCTTTGTGTTGATGTTGTTCCATATTATTATTACCTTCGTATTCATTTTATTTCTTAAATTTAAGTTTTTTACAATATGAATATAAAACAATAAATATTATAAAAAACCTAAACCTAGAGTGCCACCAGCAACGGGGTAGGACCCAAGCTACCGATGGTAGGGACTACAGAGAGAGGAACCTCCTAACAATACGTGCTGTATCGAGGAGCACAGCCCTCTGTACCTGACCCTTGATCCAACCATCTAGCGAGAGCCTCTTAAGATGTTGATTGAGACTTCTCGCTATCAGGCCGCTTGCCGAAACGACTATCGGAACAATGATCGTCGAATCAACATCCCACATGGCGATAACCTCATGAGCCAAGTCGATGTACTTGCTGATCTTATTCTTTTCTGCCTTCACGAGGTTCTCATGTGAGATGGTGATGTCGACGAGCACTGCTCTGCGCTGGGATCGGTCTACCAGCACGATATCAGGCTTATTGCAAACAATAGTCCTGTCCGTGATGATAGAGTGGTCCCAGTAGAGCAACGCACGACCATTTTCAAGAACTGGCAATGGTGCATACCGATAGTTCGGCACTTCGGACTCGACAAGGCCGTACTGAAGAGCAAGTTGCTGGTGGATGATCTTGGCTACTAGATTATGCCTGTGCAAATACTCACCATTAGCAAGATGGGAACAACCGGAAATAATATGCCTGATAGACTCTCCGGGACGGCGGCATGCCCGACAAATGTCGACCGTACCGTCTTTCAGGATATATTTCCTATAGTTGTTCGTCATCATTACTTCCTCGGCAATTGCACAAGCAAAACCTTCGGTTTCCCCAAAGAGGTCCCCGAACCGTAGCCAGTTCACCGAAGCGAGTAGGTCCACATCGGGCCCCGTTAGAGCTCGATAGAACCTCCCGTGCAGCTCCTTACTCTTCCATACTTCCTTGCGGTCCTCAACGCTCAGCACCACCGGTCTGCGCCAATTCCCGTTCGCCAAGGAGAGCGGTGTGAGGCCCCTGTCAACTGCTACAACGCCGCAATGCATCCCGCACTCGTTGTTCAGGAAATAATCCCTGAGACTGCACACTTCACGGTTGTGGAGGTTTTTGACATTCAAAAAGCCACGACCCCCCCATTTCTGTGGAATGTACAGTCTCATAACTGACGATCGCGGATGATGCATGCAATGCGAAGTGAGCAGTTGACGAACTCGCCTATCCAAAGCGTCCAACTCAGTCTGGTTCCATCTTAGTATGCCAAAGGAGTATATCAGTAGAGGCATCGCTCAACCGTTGAAGGCTCGACCTTGTTGCCGCCAGACAAAAGACTATTAGGTACTTTTGTCAAGCGACAAAAGAAGCGATCCTTTATCGATTTCTTGACTTCGTCTACTGAGATACTCAACGACTCTGACATACCAAGATACTTGTAGGTCTCGGCCTCGGTACTATATGTGATTTAGTTTATATTTACTTAGTTGTATTAAGATAAGTAATGTAACCACAGGTTTAGTGTTCTTTAATACTTCATGCAGTTCCTAATTATTCTCGAAAGTGATGCTTGTTCGACTGTAAAAAATAATTTGGTACAAAATTTATTAGTAATAAGAAATACATTTAATTTGGTGTCGCATAGCAAAACCAAAAGCTGAATATGTTATACAATTTCAGTGGCGAAATGAATTGGAAGAGATTATTGAGGTGGCAGCAGTGGACTCAGACCTCTGGGTGGCCATGCTTGCTGAGGTCCTCAAGACATTCCCCTCCGCTGGTACACTTAATACAGAGATAGCAGAGTTTGATGAGACCAGGTACTGTTATACACAAATTGAGAGTAATTAAGGGTAAAGGGTATTTCACCAAATTGTTAATAGCCATCAACACTTTTCTATTCAATAGCACTTCTTTATTGGTATATTTGAATTTTAGCAATGTATTGGACAATGATCACTTATATAAAGAAATTCAGAGATGCTTTAAAAAAAAAAAGTCATGAAATAGCCGATGTTTCCTTAAACGCATCGTATTTGAAGTGGAATAGGATTAGACACATTTACCGTATGTCGCATAATCTTTGGGCTTAAATTACCACCTAGTCCACGCCAGATCGCAAACGACGACGTACTTAGGTCGCCCCCAGGCTCTACAACTTGCCCTCATTCTTATCAACATCTTCGTCATTTGTTATAAAAACAATTTAAGTTCAATAAAGTGATTGTAGGTAATTATAATATGTGCTGAAAATTTGCAGAATTCATCTTGTTTCCAGGCCGATATTCAGTGACATGATAGGAGAGCTGCGTCGCGCTCTCGCTAAACACTCGGACCTCGGATTGTTACCGCTAGAGTGCCTCTACTTAAATAAAAATGCTTTAGTCTCTGTGGTAAGTCAATACATAGCTAAATTGTTTTTTTTTGTGTGCTTGTTTGAAACAGTATACTGTCTATGTGAATTTAAATTTAATTTTCCATTGCAGTAAAGGTTTCCTGGAAGAGATTGCTTGAGTGATGAGACTGCCAGTAATTTATTGCCAGTTATTTTTTAAATCTTTGGTTACATCTTTGTGGTGACAATAAAAATATCTCATATTGTATTAAGAATACTAACTTTAATAGAAAATTGACACCTTTTTAAGATATTTTATTTGCCATATTAACTTAAAATATTAAATATAAGTAGATATCATAAACCGTAAAACAAATGAACGGTACCTGACAGCATTGGAGGCTTCATTATCATCATTTGACATATTATTTTATATTTATCTTTATTAGACTACCAGGTGAAAAATATGTAGTTAAGACCTGTGATTGATCAGGTTGTTACTATATTATCTTTTAATAATTTTCATCAGTATAACTGATATCAGTAGCTTGATTTTCCTAATTTGATCGGCAGGTTGGCCAGCAGCCGGCCCCAGTGAAGCACTTCACACTTAAACGCAAGCCCAAGTCTGTAGCACTCCGCAGTGAACTACTCGCCAAGGCTACTGAAGCGGCTGCCAATCAGAAGAAGGCACAAGCACCCACTGTGCCTGTTAGAAGCAGAGGAATGCCGAGGAAGATGACTGACACCAGTGAGTATCAATACATTTATCAATATTTCAATACATTTATCAATATTACAATACACTTATAAATATTACAATACATTTATCAATATTTCAATACATTTATCAATATTTCAATACATTTATCAATATTACAATATATTTATCAATATTATCAATCAAGAATACATTTATCAATATTTCAATACATTTATCAATATTTCAATACATTTATCAATATTACAATATATTTATCAATATTACAATACATTTATCAATATTTTAAAACAGTATAGACCACTTTAACAAGTGTAGCCGTGGGATATGGATATGGCCATCTACAGATGAAGACTCTCTAATGATACCTCTCACATATAAATCTATCTAACATTACCCACTTTTTGGGCAGTCGTGTAAAAAGATTTTATATACTATGTGAAATGTATGACAATACTTAATGGTGTTAGTCTATGCTTAAAAATGAACCCATTGCAGAACAAATTTTGCAAAATTCGACATAAAATATTACATTCTCCATACAAGAATTGATTACGTGACCGGTCAAGTTGTATGACGCAATAATGTTTTCTCGAATTTTACAAAATTTTGTTTAACAATGGGTTCACTTTAATGGGTAGACTAACGCTCTTAAGTATTGTCACATTTTTTGTTACACGCTGTATATTTGTAATGACTTAAAAATGATTACATAAGTTTTTCTCAACATAATGCCCAAATCCAAAATATAATTCAGTAATATTGTGGCAGTTCGAAAGTGTTAATAAATTCAGAATTCTGCTCCTATAATTTACATCGGAACATACAGTTCATACAAGTTTTGAAGGCTTACTAATGACTCATGATACTCCCGCAGCCCCGTTAAAGGGTCTCCCGTCACGCTGGGCGCCGCGTGTGGGCGCCAGCGCAGCCCCGGCCCGCGTGGCGCGCGCCCCGCGCCCTGGGATCAAGCTGCTCGACATCACTGAGCAGCCGGCCACGCACGCGCAGATCAAGAAACGAAGGAAACTCGGTAAGAAATTGTTTGGAAGAATTTGAATGAATGTTATTTGGTGATATAACACTTGGGGACGACCTTATAAAGTCCGACTCAATTTTACAAATTAAAAAGTTCGACTCAATTTTGCAAATTAAAACAGTCCGACTCAATTTAGCAAATTAAAAAGTCCGACTCAATTTTGCAAATTAAAAAGTCCGACTCAATTTTACAAATTAAAAAGTTCGACTCAATTTTGCAAATTAAAACAGTCCGACTCAATTTAGCAAATTAAAAAGTCCGACTCAATTTTACAAATTAAAAAGTTCGACTCAATTTTGCAAATTAAAACAGTCCGACTCAATTTTGAAAATTTAAAGTGTGTTAAGCGGCGACAATATTTATATTTAAACATAAAGTTTGTATGAGAAATGGCGGAGCTCTTTATGAACCACTGAGGCCAATGAGAGGTTCTAGTACAATCATATATAATCTTGCTGCACCCTTGTTTACCCAATTATGTATTGAAAATTCTCGCTCGTCAACGACACAAATTAAGCTTCCTAAAACTAAGCTTGTGATGCATTGCATTACTCACACATTTGCCTACAGCATTGATTTCGGCAAGAACACTTAAGAGAACGAAACTGCTTGAGTTAGCATTTAAAAATAGTGATAGTGAAAAAGTATAGTGTAAGTGTTTAGACTAAAGAACACATGAAAAAAGTGTCTTCACCTTAACAAAACAAGAAGAAAAGTGTCCATGGACAAATTCTTAGACACATTATTGTGTAGGTTTTTAAGTTAAATTTAAATTACTTATTAAGCCTTAGCCTACCGAACTGACAAAAGAAACAAAAATGTATGAAACTGAAAGCAGATGCTTCGGTCGCTCGCTCTATAAAACCTTTGTGTTGTGCAAAAACTATATAATGAATGTGTCTGTCCCTTATACAGAGATGGAGGAAGGCAAGAAGCCGTCGGTGGCGGCGCCCCCCTCACCGCCGCCGGGCGCGGAGGCTGCCAAGGCGCCCGCAGCACCCACAACCACCAAGGAAGAGCCGCCGCAGCCGCCCAGTGAGTACTGTTACTAAGGATATTGAACTGATATTATAGCTCTGTCATATACCCGTCGAGTAGCATGGGAACTTGTAAGAAAACTTGACATTTTAGATTTAAAAGGGCTTGTTCTATATTCTATTTTTAAATGATCTACTTTCGTTGATTTGTTTTCTCACTTTATTATCGACACTGGCAAACATATTTATCGCCCAGACCCCATAAGCACATATCTGCCATTTTTCACTTACTGCAGGACAAAAGCCCTCCCGTTGACCGTTGACGTCGAAGTAATGTGGAACTGGGCTGGACACCGCCGCGTATCAAAAGAACACGACAAAGTGTTTAGTTTCGGAATGACGCCGTATTAGGAAAAAAAAATATTTTTATCAAATGGATACAAAGTCCTTAATGACTTGTTATCTTTTTTCTTCTTAATTGTGTGGTCACCTTAGTGAAGCGGTGGAGTCTTTACCAGGGTTTCTATGGAGATTTCCTGCGTACACGAAAACCACGTTATTCCGTCTATATACTGCTCGCCCGCACTTGTGCAACACAAACAAAACAAGCAACAATATTACACATCAAGAAAAATCACTAGTTTTGAATAAATATACGGGCGACAACGCCATTTTTTCAGCGAACGCGGGAATACCGAAAGTGATTGCGATGCCACCATATTAAGAAAAAAATGATTAAATATAGAGGCATACGATTAGTATGTGTGCAGTGTCAAGTATGTAATAATAAGTAGATATGTTAACAGTGTTGTTATTTGCAGCGACGACAGCGGAGGGCGCGGTGGCGCCGCCGTCCCCGCCCGGCGCGGAGGAGGCGCGCGGCCCGGTGCAGCCCGCCGCGCCGCAACAACAACAACAGATCACTATACTGCAACAGGTGATAATCTTATTACTAAATATGTATTTAGGAATCCTTAGCCTGTATCTTTTTCCATCCTAAGGATGCCTGGAAGAGATCGCTTTAAGCGATAAGGCCGCCACTTGTGGCACTACATGTAAATTAATATTTTTGTATTGTTATATTTTGTGTTTCTACAATAAAGCGTGATCTATCTATCTATCTTATGTACAGTAGTATCTGTTGCCCACGACGTAAAATTAAATTTATAGAAATTTCGAATTAAATCCTCATTCGACTCCCTTGGGGGTCGTTGAAATACATCTAAATGATGTTTTAATTTAGTTTAAAATTTAATATTTTGCGTGCCTGCTTACACCGACCACATAAAAGTAGTACGACCTTGTTTATTTGCTGTCTTCACCTCGGCTACTGGTATATATGTTAGTCTTAACCATCGGACACATCGATCTTTTTTTTATATATGTCGTTGAGATGAAACCTGTTTGGTTGTTTAATTTAAATCGAAATAATTTTAAAATTTGTGTGTCAGATTCAAATAGGATTCTTACTTACTATTGAACTAATATTGTAATCGTTTGTTGTTTCGTTGTAAGAGTCCGGGCGGCAAGCCTATAGTGGTGAGCCGGCAGCCGCCCAAGCTGGTGGTGGCGGGGGGCGGCAAGCCGGTCATACTGTCGCAAGGGTTGCTCAACACACAGGCGCTCATCCTGCAGCCGGGCGGCAAGCTCGCCTTCCTGCAGAACATCAAGCCTGTAAGTACGCACATGTTACGACTAGCAATTAACAACATTTAACATTTTATGATCTCCCACTTTTATTACGATCATGGAAAGATAAATGAAAAAAAATCTATATATATATATTTTTTAATGTTACTCAGAATGTAATAATTACGTTTTTACAGATTTTTGAATATCTAACAAAAGTTCCGGATAATGTTATTCTCGTCAAAAGCTAATTATATTATTTTATTTATTTCTTAGACATTGTATTGTATTGTGTGTAGGTTATTATATTTGTATGTGTGTATGTGTAGATGCAGGGCACGGTGGTGCAGCAGGCGGGCGGCGTGCCGGTGCAGAGCATGCAGGGCCCGCTGCAGGGACACATACAGCAGACCGTATGTATCAATTAACTACATACATTTATTTAATATCAAGGAATTTGTTAATTTATTGGATTTAGTCTCAAATTTCGTTTTTGACAAACTGCAAGCAACTTGCAGGCAGTAGTAGTTCTCTCTTAACTAATGATACACTCAACCTTATTGTGCTATTTATTTCACTACATACAGGTTAATTGGTTAAAGGTGTACTGAGCATTTAAGAAACACCCGCAGTGCCGCTATTTTATTCCTCACAGCTAGCCATTTGTCGCCTAAGTTCGCACGACCATGGTAGTCAGAGATACTGTAGCCCTAGATGGAGCATGCCTGGTCTGGAATACACTGGCTCACAAAGAATGCTGCCGGAACACACCGTCAGGTGCTTGGCGACAGATTCTCAGCAGGCAATGGAGAGAGCTAAGCTTGCGGATTCTATCGCGCAAAGATCCTTGCGAGATGGAATCCGCAATGGGGATATTCGCCGAAGAACCGACATAGCTCGTAGGATTTGCAAGCTGAAGTGGTAATGGGCTGGCTTCATCATCAAATGGATTCATTGTCACTTTGACATTCTGAAGTTCAACGTACTTGTAGAATTGACAATATTTCAAATGTTTGATCCCCCATTTTTATTACGATATTAATTTGAAAGACGAAAGAAAAATAATGTACCCCTTTTTTATTTTATTCAGAATGTAATAATTACATTTTTAGATTTTTTTGAAAATGTGACAAAAGTTCCGCAAAATGTTATTCTCGTCAAAAGCTCGTTAAAGTGATGCCATTAATTATCTGTATTTTTGTTGTTCGTTTTAGTACGATTCACAGATGACAGTTATAACAATATGTTTATTGGTGGCATCTGCCGGTCTTAGTATAATCATAAGGATTTATGTAATCAGTTTTTTTGTAATTAACTCTGAAGAAAGTGGATCTAAAGATCTGGTATTTTTAGTATGAACTCTTCATTGCATTGTTTCGAAATGGTTTTCGGATTTCCATCACTTTCCAAAAATGATATGTTGTCAATTAAGTTCAATGGCTTAACTGCAGTTTACGCTTACATTGTCAGGTCCAAATGGCAGCGCCGCTACAGCAGGTGCAACCCGTGCAGGCCGTGCAACAAGTGCAGCAAGTGGCACAACCGACGGTCGTGCAACAGATACAGCAGCCCGTGCAGAGCGTGCAACAAACCGTGCAGCCGATGCAGCAGGTCGTGCAACAGAACCAGCCGCAGCAAGCCGCTCAGACGCCGCTGCTGCCGCGTAGGGGACTGTCGCTCACGGTCAGTGTAATCATAGTGGGGAGCTAGCGTACACACTTCATTCAATATAACTAGCTGTGTTTTATTTAGAAAACTGACGCGTGTTTGATTCATATTGTTTAAGAAGACAGGTTTTCACTTGTACCTGATTGTTGGAAAAGTCCAACTATAGTTTCGTTCACATTCGGTGAACTTCATCAGGGAACAAATGAGTCGTATCGGCGAGAGGCCGAGCGCAGCGCAAGACGTGTTTATCGTTGAAGACACGAACGACTCATTTCATCCCCGATGAAGTTCACGTAATGTGAACAAAGCTATAGTTGGACCTTTCCAACAATCAGGTACGCGTGAAAATCCATCTTTACAATATAACCCGCTGCGCCCCGCGGTTTTTCCCGCTGTAGATATTTGATCATCCCATGGGAACACTTTTCCGAGAAAAAAAATAGCCTATGTGCCTATCCAGAGCATAAGCAATCTTTGTACCAAAATTCATTCATTTCCATTAAGGCGTTTGAGCGTGAACGAGTAACAAACGAACTCACACACACACACACCACACAAACTTTCGCTTTTATAATATTAGTGTGACATTTCATCGGCAAATAGTTACACACGTCAATATGTTTCAATTTGTTACATTCATACAGAAAAAGTATTTTTAGTTATTTGTAATGAAATATAGCTTTACCTTGTAGTATTATAAATTCATGTCAAGTCAAATAATATGTCACTTTAATTTAGACGCGTACCTATTCGTACGATATGTTTTCCTTCTCTGTCTTCAGCACGAACTTGTTTACTAAATATGCTACATCTTTGACTTAAAAGAAGGAAATTATACAATATAGCATTTTCCAAGTTGATAAAAAAAACGATTTACTGGTGTAATAACTGTTTTTATTTTTTTAATGTAAGTTTATGAATGTGTTAAACACCGATTAATTTTAATTTATCTAAACTTAAAGAGTATTCTTTGTTTGGTCCTTTATACATTTTATGAAACGGTATTTCCCATTTTTTAAGTTTTACTCATATCATTACAATATTATTATGTATGAATATATATTGATGATAAATATAGCCTTTGTCACTCAGGAATTATACTCGTATAGCCTTCTATTGGCGAAACAGTTCGAAATCGATTTAGTAATTCTAGAGATAAAGATTTTAAACTAAATACATGTACACATAACCCCCCCCCGGCCTTATCCGCACATTCATACAATCCTCCCATACACAAATACAACTCATATAAACTCACATACATACGTACACCCTCACACCCACACACACACCCACACACCCTCACAAACACACCCACACACACACCCACACACCCTCACACACACCCTCACAAACACACCCACACACACCCACACACCCTCACAAACACACCCACACACACAATCACCCTCACACACACACTCTCAAACACACACACACACACACACACACCCACACACCCACACACACACACACCCACACAATATAACTATATGTAACAAGCTGATTGTAAACTTACACATTTTATTTTTTATGATAAGTAACTCGAACTTGTACGCTAAGCTAAAGAAGAGAAGGGATTCTTAACACAGGCTAAAATATGCTTGAAAAGAATCCCTGACCGTAAATACCCCCCCCCCCCACACACATTCATACGCACACACGCACTCCCACACACCCTCACACACACAAACATATCCATACACACATACCCCCCCCCCCCCCACACACACACACACACTCACCCACACATACACACACCCACACATACTCACACCCGCACTCCCACAAACACAGAAACACACCCACACACAAACACACCCTCACACACATACCCACACACACACCCACACACACGCCCACACACACACCCACACACACATTCACCCACACAAATTCATATCTATATCTAATAAGCTGATCGTAAACTTTTACATTTTATTTTTTAATTTTAAGTAACTTGAACTTGTACGCTAAGCTAAAGAAGAGCAGGGATTCTTAACACAGGCTAAAATTTGCTTGATAAGAATCCCTGACCGTATGTGAACAAAATGTAAAAATTTACTAAATAAACAAATTTTTTTTTCAACTCTTATTTTTTTATATAAAGTGGTATAGATGGTAAGTAATGTGTGTTGATTCGCAGAGAGAACAAATGTTGGAAGCGCAAGACATGTTCAGGAACGCGAACAGAGTTACGCGACCGGAGAAGGCGCTCATACTCGGCTTCATGGCGGGATCCAGAGGTCAGAACCCTACAAACATAATATTATCATTTAGATTGTCATTAGCATTTGGATTATACGTAGTGATGGTCTATAGGTCCATCTGCTATTTTTTTACCCGACTGCGAAAAAAAGTGGGTTATGTTTTTCGAATGTGTATGTATGTATATTTCTTTGGCACGAACTAGGTGACAGATCGGAATAACTCTTTCTACTTTTATTTAAAGTCTCTGGTCACTTTTTTAAAGTATTATTTTAAGAAAAATACTCGCCTGGTGGTTACTCAATAATCAATTAATTCTGTTGCAGATAACCCATGTCCAAACCTGGGCAACATCGTTACAATCAAACTGTCTGAAAACCTCGAGAACGTTCTACAAGCGGACGACACTTACCTCACCATGATATCAGAAATGCACTTCCAAATGAACTACAACAACGGACAGTGGACGAGACTAAAGAAATACAAACCATACGATGGCAACGTCACTTTAAACATGGAGCCTACAGCCAAGTTAGTACGCGCTAATAACCAACAGACTATAGTGTCGTTGCCCAACCACAACTGTAGTTAGAGACCAACTTTCGCAGGTTAGTTGAAGACCAACTAGCGAAAGACTAGTGTCGTCGCTTAACCACAACTGTAGTTGAGACTAACTTACGCAGGCTAGTTGAAGACCAACTACTAAAAGACTATAGTGTGGTTGCTTAACCACAACTGTAGTTAAAGACCAACAATTTTCAGACTGTGTTGCAACTGTATCCGAAGACCAACAACTAACAGACTAGTGCCGTTTAATAAGCTTCAAACTATGGTGTCGCAATTGTAGCTAAAGACCAACAACCGGCATACTATGATATTGCAGCTGTAGAAAAAAAAAATTGGCAGACTGTAATATCGCAACCGCTAAACATTAACAGCCAGCACTCTAGTATCTCAACTGTCGTACAAAACCAACTTTCACCAGACTATAGTGTTTAAATGTAGCTACATATTAACAAACAATCTTCTGTTGTTTTGCAACTGTAGGTAAAGACTATCAACCAGTAGTTAGACCAGAGCGGTCTATAGTATTGTAACCTTAAGCTAAATACCAACAGTTAGCGAAATATAGTACATATATCAACTATCGCTAAAGACCAACTACCGAGAGGATAATGACCCCAATTCGGTCATTCACACTGACTAAACTAAAAGTTCCTAAAACTATATCCGTCCTTTTCTCACTTTTGGAAACAAAAAGAGAGGAGACAATTTTAGAACTGTCAAATTAGGTTAGTTTAGTAAGTATGGCCTGCACGAATCGGGGTCATTGTCGTTCCGCTACCTGCAAACTATGATGTCGCAACTATAGCTAAAGACCAACAGCCAGCAGACTACGAGTATGCACTGGATTATAGTGTGTGATATTTCGAGTTAATTCATGATACTTGGGGGCGCGTCAATATTAAATATATACGATTTGTGTTATCAATTTGAAGTAAGGACTTAGTTTATTCTTTAATCAGCTGTCAATGATATATGTGGTGTTTCATGAGCTGTTTAGGTTTTATTGTTTACATTTAATAACTAGTGTGTTCAGTTCTGGAAGCGTAAAATATTGAAATAATTTCTGAACAGCAGCCCGAAGCCGTTTGGTCACTTTTTGATTTGCCTTGAGAGTTATGGACTATAAGATTGTTATTTATTATTTAAATTACTTTTAAAGCCTTCGTAATTGAGCCCAATAATAAATTTAATACTTATAATATCAGAAACAAATCAATTTGAGAAATATCACAAAATAAACATTCTAGCAAAATTACTGAAACTCTAATGTTATTATTCTTGTAAAATTAGGTCCAGCGCAATAATAAAACGTCATGTTCTACTATATTATCGGTATTCATAAATAATACTGAAATATTTTTACATACATTGCTAGTGATTTATATTTAATGGAAGATAAAAATATTTAAAAAAAAAAACTAAAAAATATATGTTTGCTTAGAAAAGTCGTACGAAGTGATCTCTTAAATCAGTGTGTAATAATGAATAAGCTTGTGAAGTAATGGTTCTTGTGCCAAAATGTGTTTCGAAATATAACTGGAGTATGTTTGATATTATTATTGTAACTGGTAACACTTGGAGGGAATAGGCTAAAAAAGTTTGCTATGCAAAGAGGAATTAACCAATAACGTGGATAAGTTATAGATTTGATTTTATTATTTTTCAGATTTTTTAACATTTCTTTTAAATATTTGTTATGTGCAAATAATCCTTCGGGCCCAGAAAACTAAATTTGCCAAAATGTTGAATTCTTATAAAGTTGATAACATCAAAACGTTGAATCCTTAAATGTTGATCAGCTTATGATTCATAAATTGATCATTTGTGAATTGAAAATATTATGTAGTGGTGGCGGAAATGTGAACAGTAACTTTCTATGTACACATATTCATCAACTTCTTCGCTGGTGTTTTTAGTTTTTTATATATAAGATACGGGGTTATCAGCTAGGGGCGTACTGAGCTGAAAGGGAGTCTCTAAAATCATAATTACTAATAATGTAAAGTCACTGTAGCATAAACCCTGCATTTAAGAAAGAGTAATCAGCTGCTCCATAATCTGGGTTATGACCCAGATTTATGTAGTAACGCTTAGTTGAACATATTTCCCAGCGTTATGTTAAAAAAATGCATAAGGAAAAAAAAACTAGGGAAATATAATGAAATCACTATATATTTTTTTAAATAATTATTAAATCACCCCGTATTAGTCACATCTTAAGACATTTTTGGTAAACTTACACCGTCTGGGCCGAAAATGAAACGAAGTCCTTTCGTTTCATTTTCGGCTCAGACGGTGTAAGTTTACCAAAAATGTCTTAAGATATTATAATTATTAATCTGGTTGTCGTTATTGGTTAATTCGTATACCGCTGCATAGAAAATACTTTTAGCTCTTAACTTAAAAAACTTATGTCATGGTGAATAAGAGAGATAATGTTTTTGTTTTGCGTGTGTGGGTTTATGATAGAGGTTTTTTAGTATAACATATGCTTATAGTGAATTTAAAGTTTTGTAACCACATGCCAATTATTAGGCGGAGTATAAAAATATACAAAATGTATACAAAACTGATGTAAATTCTTAGTTATTAAAGTTTGAATCCTGACTTGAGACGTCGGGGTTAGAACTTTAAAAC
Organism: Ligdia adustata; assembly: GCA_947049295.1. NCBI lineage: Eukaryota > Metazoa > Arthropoda > Insecta > Lepidoptera > Geometridae > Ligdia > Ligdia adustata. Next base: position 2,441,616 of record OX346236.1, on the reverse strand, counting down.
TTTCGCATTTCGTTTAATGTAATATTGGCATGCAATTGACAAATTACATTTTGATAAGGCACCACTCCTCATTATGGCGTTATGTACATCGTATTAAGAGTTCTTTATCATTTAACAATTGTCCTCATAATTATGTAGGGGTAAATTAAATGTCATTTTGCCATACTGACAGTTTACTAGACTAACCGAATTCGCTCAATTGACAGTTCATATTGTTAAACTGAACGATTTGGGAGACCTACGCAGAATTGACATATTCCATGTTACGAAATAGATAGATCTAAAAGTGTGCCTTCATGTGTCAGAAATAGTAAATAGCTACATAATTATTGGACTTCACTGAAACAAGAGCGTCTTTTTCTTTATTTCGCATATTCCATTGTAAGTTACGCGAATTATTGAACGCGGCTCACAACTCCAAAAATAACGCTCGTTTGGTTTCAGCCTATATTGACTATATATATATATATATATAGACGTCAGCCACAGACAGACACTCTTGATTTTCATCGTTGTAGAATTTTTGTATGATAAATAGAATAGTGTAAATCCTATTATGGATTTTATTGATAAGAATTTAATTGCTAACAAAGACGGGAACTCGTTTTGTTTTTGTTGTATTCATCGCAAATCGTCTATCCATAAACATATATATTTCCAAAAAATCGGCCAAGTGCAAATCCGACTGGCGCACTTAACGCCGTAGATCCTGGTGATAAACAGACGTCTGTCTGTTTATATTTTGGAGTTGTGAGCCGCGTTGAGGACAGCGAAGTCTCAATAATAGGGTTACTTATTTACCCTTTGGGTACGGAACCCTACGGAAACATACTGTTTCGATACTCGCGCAATGTATAATGGCGTCTTATTGAGAATATGGTCGTTTCTAAACAAGGCGCAGCTCCTAACTTTTCTTTAATAAAGCAATTCCATTCGCAGTGTTCATAATGTGCCTCGATATGTATCTTGTGTTGAGTGTTCTCAATGTTCAAATAGATAATATATGTTTGTATAATCTATTTTATAAATTGCCCGGCAAGAAAAAGTGCCCGTGGTCCACCCAGGTGAACCACGGGCGACACCTGCAAATTTAGTCAGGAACGTAAGCTTTCGGCACCCCAAAAATTAATTAGTACTTATAAAAAAAATGTATTTAAATCACGTTGTATCGATACAAACACCAAGCATAGATAGATAGCTTAATCATTAATGCTTAAAACTTCTTAAAATATGATGGTCATCTAAGTAAGTATTTGTAAATAAAATTCGTGGTAATATTTTGTAATTTTAGTGATTCATTAATAATTGCGAGTTTATAATTTTTAAAAGAATAATTACATACTTGTTAAGGATAATATATAATTTCGTTGTTTGTTTAGTGAATGCTTATTTTTAAAGCGAAATTGGGAGACTTCACGCTTTTTGGTGCCTTTATATATTTAAGTGTAAAATGTATGTATAAAAAAGGTGATTCCTGTGCTCTGTGAAATTAAATTTCTGTTATTCATAGTAATTTTGTAGCTCTTTAATATAAATGTAGGACAGTATTCAAGATTTCAAAAGTGCATATACAAGGAATTCCGATCAACGGCGGCATACAAATATAGGACAATTTTTTTCCTATTTATACCAAAAGAAACGTGTAAAAGAGGTGAAAACAAAAGCAAGCAAACTCGGTTTCATTTTGACAGCGTTGAAGCGGCTTTCACCTCTTTTATGCGTAACTCTAGCCGAAATACTTGCTGGTGTGATTTTTTGAAGACTAGTTTAGAAAAATCTTGAAATGGTCTACGTTATGTATGCATTATAAATGTTTCAGATCCATGTAAAATAGTTAAATTCTAAATCGTAGTAAAAAAGACGTCGCCCAATTTCGCACTAATGTATAAAATTGATTATTATAATAGATAGCAATAGATGTTTACTACAAACTGATATTTGATCGAACAGTTGTTGGTTGGACTGTTCGTGTTAGTGGCCTATTTTGAAGACATTTAATGTCACTTCTAAATTAACTTATCCCAAGCATCTTATAATCGTTCCGTCTCTTTTTAAATTCTTTAGAAGGACCCAGACTTAACGACCTTATTGATAAACGCGTCTGAATGTAGATTGTCTTTTGTATTGCTTTGACGCGTGACGTTACAATCTAATAAAAAGAGACAAAAGACGCTCAAAGTTGTGACGTGACTAAGTATTTATAGCAACGACACTTAATGCCTTTGAAAATGGGCCACTTTAAAAATGTACATTAGATCGCTTTATGGGGTATAATGGTTCCATTTATACCAACTGGCGATCCCTATCAGTTATCTATCTATATGGATATTTGCCAGTTTCTTGCATGGAATTGTTCCCAACGTAGCAAAAGTATAACCTGATTGTGTTTTAGTTTCTCTTTATTGGTCGACGAACGAAAAACTATTGATTATTGTGATGAGATTTTTTGTGAAAATGGGATCACAAAGTTTACAGAAATGCTAACGAAACATTATGGATCAGTTGTGTTGGTTCCACGATGCCTCTTTACCAAAATGTAATTATACTTTTAATGTAACAAGCTTATTGTTTATAAGTAAAACAATATTAGTACATTTTTTTTTCAAGAATAACAAAATCTTTACTTTATTATTTGAGTTTTTTTTTCTTAACGTAGTTTTTCTTAACCTTTTCGTTAAAAAAAAAAGATAACAAATTATGTTCATCAATATATTTTTTTCTAGATTATTTGTGAGTAACTACTTTTATTATGTATAATTTAAGTTTGTGTAGAAGTTGTAGTTGTATTAATATTTTTTAGTTTAAGTTTGTTGTATGATGATAGTTTTTTTTCTCCATAGATATTCTAACGTTCACTCTGTATATAGTAGATAGTACAAAAATATTAAAAGAAAATGTTGAAAATATTTACGTTTTTCTTTTTAAATATGGAGGTACTCGTATACCCAATGTTTGTATACCAGAGGATTTATGGAAGCCGAAATTGCGATAAACAAATAGAATCTAAGTGTGACATAAACACATATACTTTTTTGTTTGATAGTAATTATTTCAAATATAATTAAGTTAGCGGTAGCCTAGTCGGTAACCCGTTGCCTCACAAGCGAAATGGCGCGGGTTCAAATCCAGGTTCAGACATGCACCTTTTGAGTTTTTTCACTCTGTGCATATTAGAATTAATTACCACTCGCTTAGACGGTGAAGGAAAACATCGTGAGGAAACCTACTTGCAGGAGAAGGTATAAGTCCCCAACCCGCAATTTGGCCAGCGTGGTTGGACTATGGTCTACACCCTCTTTATAGGGGAGATCCGTGCCCAGCAGTGGGATGCTATGCGTTGATACGACTACGACGTCAAGAATAATTATTATACTAACCCCCAAGCACCAAACGCTGTGTTCCGGCAGCTTTCCTTGAGCTACACCAGCTAGTGTATTCCAGCATGCTGCACCTTGGGCCACAGCAGTGTCACTGACTTCCGTGGTCGTGCGAGCTGGTGGTCAAATTACTAGCTAACTTGGAGTTTAAAAAATGAGGTTTACTGCCGTCTGGCAGTGGGTTGGAGCACTTGAATTATCTGTAGACCGGTAATCTATCTGTGATACACTCCAATAAGTTCTTGAACCTTGGAATTGAATCACCCAGGTGAGACGACGTTTTTAATGTTTCCATATTTCCACTTTGTCCACTCAGGTGAAAAAAGTGGAATATACCCTGTCATCGAAGTGTTAGCGTTGATGTAGTTTGATATCATATTTTTCATAAAAAATAGACATAAAAACTGACAAGTGATGTCCCATTTATTACCATAACAATATCGCTTAGCTTAAACATAGGTGGTGTCATTGGAAGGTGTTGAGAGCAGCCGTCTCGTCCAGCTGCTTTTTAAAAGTATTCACTATACAAAGACACCGTGATAGCACTGAAACAATAAAATGTGTTATCAACATGCTCGTTTCGAAATAGAATAGGTCATAGTATTAAATTATAGAGCAATGCAATTGTAATTCTGAAACAATTCAAATAAAAGACTTGGACCTAGATACACTCGAAAGTGAAAAACTTGAGCTAATGCTCTATACATTTACTTATGATACATACTCTTTGCTTTAAAAAGCATTTCTACGAGTTTTTCGGCAGCAAGTACTTTTACTAAGACAAACACTGAAGATGTTGTTATAGTCTCCGGCAGACAACTAATGACTTTTATTGCGCAGTGATGATTGTTAGGTCTCTGGCTGAACCAGAGATCCGGGTTATTTTTTATGATCCTGGATCTTAACGTAGAGTGCGGGTCAGGGTAGGACACGTTTAAATGCAATTTCCTCCGTTACGTTGCTTTTAGGTCAATATGTTTACCTAGCATAATACATCATATGAAATATACGTAGCCCATTTGTTTGTAAAGTCTGTTTATCCTTCCATGCTATAAAAAAGGTAAACAAAACCATATAAAAGATTTCACGTACCGAAGTAGTAAAGCACATCGCAGCAGAAGATGACAACGGCCCGCGATCGCTCCTGCACGAAACGACATAACAACTCTAGTATCGCCACACAGAGCCCCATCACCACGTAGCTCAGCGAGTAGTACAAGTACAGGTTAACTAATGTCGCGTTATCCTATAAACAAAGTTTTATTTTAACCAACATCAAAAAATAAATTCCCCAATATATGCAAAGAGGAATGTTTTGCTGCATTTCCTACGTCTGCCTACCCTCTTCCTCCTTTCCTTCTTTCATTATCCTACCTTGACCCGCACTGTTTTGCCTGTGCTGTGCTGGATCCGCCCTTGGTGGTACTTTATATATTAACACATTAATAATTAAAGATCATGAACGGACGGCGAAGTTTTTATTTATCCTGAACAGCTAGGCATTTGACCACAAGTTCGCACGACCACGGAAGTCAGCGACACTGTAGCCCTAGATGAAGCACGCTTAGAATACACTGGCTCTCAAGGAAGGCTGCTGGAATACACCGTCAAGTGCTTGGCGACAGATTTTACAACTTGAGGGTGGTAGCTAGCCAGGCGAGCGATAGGAAACGCCCTACCACCATGCTATGGTTTTTCACGATGTTTTCCTTCACCGGTAGCTCAGGCTCTTTTTGCATGTTTCGTGGGATTCGAACCTCGTACCTTTTGCACGGCAATCGACCCCACTAATCAATCGGCCATTATCGCTACGGCGAAGTGTAGACCATTCATTAATAACTGCAGCTTGCATGTTTCAAACCATGAACAATTACCATTAAAGTATAACACAAAATAGGGACTTACCTACTGACAAAAAACTCATACTAAGCTCTCCTAGTTTATCCCCGGCGATCACGACGTTGCATTCATAGCACAGTTAACTTAAATGTAATAGATTTCTGAAGCTTACCGACGATTGGCCCGCTCAGGTTTTGGATGACATTTATAATAGAGCGCTTACATATCATGCAACTCAATTTAGGTGCCTGTAGCTTAACTCAGGATGACCCGTGTTTGATTCAGGATGTGTGATTTGTGCAGCCTAGAACCTGGAGACACTTGGGCGAGTCACTCTACGAAGATGAATAAGAGGAATCCTCACCAGGACAACAGCCATGATGAGCAAGCAGTTGGCGACCTGGAAGAGGTATTGCAGCACGTGTCTCGCACACTCCACGTACTCCTTCATAGTGCAGCAGGTCACTTGAGTGCGGAACGTCATGAGTTCCACCGCACACAATAGCTAGGGAAATAGACCAGTATCATCAGAAGACTTGGTGGATTTCGTACCTTACGCGTAAAATCACCCTAAGGCACAATATTACAGAGACTTCTCGGTCCGCCCGTCTGTCTGTCATCAGACTTTTATCTCATGACCTGTGATATCTAGACAGTCGAAATTTTTATTTTTGCTGTCTTTATAACAAAAAATACAAAAACAACAGAAGAAAATTAGTATTATAAGTGCCCTCCAACAACAACAAACGTGATTTATTTGCCGTTCTGTGCTCGATATTAATAACGACAAAAGGTAGAAACTTGAACGAATGTTGTGTACCTACTCGCAGTTAATGGTACGGACCCCTTAGTGTGCGAATTTGACTCGCACTTGTTATTTAAAGATGTATCTAATAGGAGTAAATCTATATTTGACTACCAACTAGACCAATGGTTATGAACTATGCTTACCAGACTGAGCATTGAGATGAGAACGACCGAACCCTTAGTAGGCAGGCAGCAACACGAGCCATCTTCACAAGTAGTTAAAGCTACAAGCTTTTCTACCATATTGCATAACACTTGCTGTTTTTCCTTGTATAGAGGCAGGTACTCTGTACTATAGTTTATGAACTCTTACACTACGAAAAATCAATGCTGGATAGGTACGTTTTTAGCCATACATTACGCTGTTTATTCTTGTTTATTTTTTTATTGATATTATTATGTCAAAATGGCAAAAACTATCATCAGCAATGGACTTTTTCAGTGTCAAATATAAAATAAAAGTTATATTACCTTTATTGTATAAAATATTTTTGGTTTCTCGCAGAGTTTCACTGTATAATAAATGATAACTTGGAATATTTAATAATCATAATACCTATTAGTATTGGCTTAGTGACTCGTCCAGGCCGCCAGAAAGGAAACCAAATGTTTATCTCTATCTTTATTTTCTGAGAGGATGTAGGGGTATTATTTATCTTACTATTTTATTTATCTTATTCTTACAAAATACCAACCTGCAGGTCCTACTAAAGTATGAAAAATTCTCGACAAGATTCTCTTTTCTCTGCTTACATTGCTTGACGCAACGCTCTTCTATTTGTTTTCGGTCATAGAGAAACTTGTTTTCAATGTCAAATTTACAATTAACTGAAAAGCGCTAGATTGTGCCTAGATTTCCAAGAATAATTCAAAATGTTAAAAATATCCTGTACGATTTCGTTTGCAATTTTCGTAGGCATTGTCAATTTGCACTGTAATGGTGAAGAATTACCTCGAGACTACGAAGCAAATGACTTCACTACACCAGCATTAGGTGGGTCAGTTCATATTTACTACGTCATTTCGAAAGAATATAATAACATAATATTTTACTCTTATTTTTTACTCTTAACACCACCCGTAAACTCTACTTTACGTTTTCATCGTATAGGCGGAGTAACTCGTCTTATCAGATTTTAAGCCGCCTGATCTTAAAGTTCCATACTGTCTTCAGTAAACCTTACTGTATACCAGTATAATAATATAAGAATCTTTTCACAGCAAAAGCAGAAGAAGCTAAGCCTTTTCAAGATGCTGACGATTTTAATATGGAAGATGCTATCCAGAATATAGAGTCGCTTGCTGTTATCGCAGACCAGATGGCCAAAATTAACGTGATCTCTAGTTCAGATACCGACAGTTTTTATAACTACATGATAAAGGCAGTAGATAATGTCAGTCAAGCTATTCAGAAAGATGACAACGTTTACAAATTCTTTAAAGTTAACGGAGTCCTGAGAATTTTGTCCAATAACCTAATGAACCCCTATCCGAAGTTAAGGACTAAACTTTTATTACTATTGAAAGATATATTTTACCTCGCACCGACGACTGCTGAGTCACTGTTACCTCTAAATATTGTCGATAGGCTCGTGAATATCTTTGAAAATGACGACAATTTAGCGTTGAAAGCTCACGCTTTGGATATCTTGTACAAATGGCTACCAAATAACCCGAAAATTCAAATTAGAGTTATGAAAATAACGTCTCTAGAAACTTTTTACAATCAAGTTGATAAGCTGGATATAAGCGTTGTAAAAACATTGATGGAGTTGTTCAATTCCTTGCTCAAAGAACATTTGAAAGTGAGAAGCGATAAAGCACAGATAGCTTTGGACGATGGCGAAAGATTGAATTTGTATCGCAGCATTGGTTTTTTGGAACACATGGCTACTCCGAAGGTGTGTAATGGTCTACTGAACATATTCGAGATATTGTGGTCTTATAACAAAAATGAAAGCGATAATATTGAGATAGTTCTAGAACTCGCTAAGAATGTGCACCCGTTTTGTTTAAAAATTTATAGAAAGAAAGCGAAAGCAGTGAATTTGTTTGAAAATTTGCTGAAATATGTTAAAGATGAAGCCAACCAAGAGTATTTAGAAAAACACAGTGTTAATGTAACTGGTGTTGTTCATGTTATTGAGAAATACTTGGGGAAGAAGCCTGTGAGTGTTGACTCGAAGGATGAGTTTTAGTTATAAAGTGGTTACATGAAATTTTTTTTCTCATTATATAGCTTTTAATAAGTATTTCGTTCTTATTTCGTATTTTACTAACCCCTTATTCTAAGCATGCGCCTTACTTATGAGTGTACTTACTATTATAGGTACGCCAATGAAGCTGTCTATCTCGGTCTATTGTTGTAGAGATAAGGCATACGTGGAACAACCCGAATGACGTGAGTAGGCCTAGTTAAGTATAGCTCTCGTATTGTCAGTTTTGGCCCTTATAGTTTTCCACGTGGGTACGTCTGAAAGGTCTATAAGAATTTCCATTCTATAAATATCTGTATCTGTTTACCAAATGAAAAACATATTGTAGCGAATAAAATGTGCCCCCGCACACGTACCATTGAGGACACCTAAAAAGATATGTTGACAAATCAACATGAAGAGGAGAGCGGGTGCAGGGGCGCGGGAGGGGCGCCTGCCGGCCTTTTACTTACCACGGAACGCTCAGCCTGATGGCACGCGCACATCTTTAATTCTTTTGTAATAATAACTATTCGAAGATATAAAGTAAAGTATTGTGTTACTAACTGTGACGTTTATATTCACATTCCCAAGAAACAATAGTTCCTACATCTGATGTCCGTAACAGATATGATCAAGGATAAAATAAAAGTAAACACAAATTTCACTGACTTGCTTACCAAAAATATAAACCATACAATGTTATAGTACATGCAAAAGTTAAATTGCCTACCTTTTTCTGGCTAATATTACCTGGTTGCCGTGTACAGGTAACTAGATAGAAGTAATTTAGTCAAAAGTACCTATATAACGTAGGTATATATAAATTACTACTAACATACTTTTAACTTTTACTTTAATAAACAACCAAATCGATCACCATTTTTTTCCTCATTCAGTTTAATACTTTTTTACGTGTAGTTCATATCTAATATCTCCGGGTTTAAGTTCTATTAATTAAATAAGGTGCTAGTTGTAATCCTTATAACACGTTTGTCTAATTTAATCCCTCAATTTTGTGACCACAGCTATCCCTGGCCCCTATTCATTGCGTTGCAACCTACAGCGTCGACTTGGCTGGGGAGCACCAATACAAACTATTGTGTGTATCGTGTCTATTACAATTGGCGAGATTTATAGCTTTGGATAATATGTTGATATCTAAAGTTTCTTTATAGGCTGATTTAATGCGAAGGGATGGCAGAATTTTATAAGTGCGGTTTGATTTTACCTACTTACACGTACGTATTATTTTATAAATATTTAGTGTTTTTCCGACTTAGTTAATTCCGTTCAATCATAATATGCGGGCTTGCTTGTAGGATGTAGGTTACATGTACCTACATTCTACCAGCAAGCCCGCAGATTGTGATAGAACCGAATGAACTTGGTAAGTAAAACATTAAATATTAGCGTTTATTCCCACCTGTTCTGTGGAGTAGTTCCGTTTACAGAACTAATAGGTTTTTCCCCACTAGTTCTGTACTCAGATTTAATGGGAAATCAATTCCCAGTAGTTACACCGATATTTAATTTTTGATGAGCATGTGTCGCATGTACAAAAATCATCCAAGAAACAAATGAGCATCGCAGAAACAAACTGTAATTTTTCTGTAACGCTCTTTTGATTCTGCGATGCTGTTTTGTTTCTGTGATGCTTACTTGTCTCTGCGATGATCACTCGTTTCTTGCTTGCTCATTTGTTTCCGCGATACTCGCTTGTTTCGGCGATGCTCAATTGTTTCCTTGATGCTCATTTGTTTCTGCGACACTCGTTTACGTGACGCTGACTTGTTTACGCGATGTTAATTTATTTCCGCGATGCTCATTTGTTTCTTTCATGCTTATTCGTTACAGAACATGTGGAAATAAACAGACAGAATAAATGGAAACAAAGTCGAGTGCCAAGCATAATCTTACAACTAACAGGACTAGTGGGAAAAAGTTCTGTCAACAGAACTGCTCCACAGAACAGGTGGGAATAAATTAATATTAGGCTTTCGATGTGAAAATCAACTACTAAAATAATAGTATATACCTAGCTGACTACCTAAGTAATTATTAAGCCTACTAATATACTTATATTATTTTATTTTATTTTATTTTTTATTACTTTGGTACAATAACACTTAACAAATTAAATCTTATATAAAAGACAAAATTCAGTATGACAACCTGGTAAATTTGCTAAATCAACTTTTGTACACATCATTATTATAATATCAGAATTAATATGGAATACAACGTCAAATTAATCAGTATTTAATAAATCTAACTTGAGAAGTGACTTCTTAAAGTTATACAAGTTTTGATGAAATATATCAAGCTCTGGACATAATATATCAATGCAAGTTTCGTTATAAGATTGACACATTCTTTGAAGTGGATTGTTACGTCCCACGTTATTATTTGAGGAGGGAATATAAAAAAATGCATGAACACGTAATATGGCAATGCTTTGACGCTTCTCCAGTCTGAACCAGTTTTATCTTCAGACAAATACTTATAATTTGATATGCGTAGGTCTGGTAATGTACGCCGCGCATTTAGTAATACATACCTACCTATGATCACAGTACCAATAATAGTATATACTACGTATAGTACCTACAGTTTTTATAAACTCAGTTTTAAAATGATCTAGATTTTTTAACTAAGTATTCTCTACCTCTTGTGTGATGGAATAATAGTTTCTTTGAATAGATAGATAGATGGATTTAAATAATTATTTGTCAATATATTTTGATGCAATTAGCAATCCGCATCCGTTACCGAGAGTTATTCAACATAATGGCCATGTTTACTGCGCAAGCGATCATTAACCGCAATGACAAATCGCGCGCCATGGGTGGCCGCCATTTTGGATCTCGATGCGTTTTCCCGCGCTTCCTTCCGCAAGGGAAGTGACATCGTTAGCGTTGCATTATTTGAATGACTTATTTTGATGAATTAAATTATGTTGCGCCAATATCGACCGTCGCAGACAAAAACTTGATAAGCGGTAGTTGATATGGGACAATATCAACACGAAAAGCAAATAAAGCTGCATAATAAATGAAGCTATATAAAAAAAGTACTCTATGGAAAATGATAAGAAGGAATGATTGGAGATTATTTACGTTTGGAGAGATATAAAGTAAGATCGTCTCTAACCATCGTGTCATATAGCGATTTGCTTACCTATAGGTTGTCTAACGTCTTCCCTGTATAATATCTATCGACGTTACAGCATTGCAAAAATATTCCCATAATGTTTTTTACTTTCTTAAATTGTGCGTGGGAGTCATACCAAGGTGTAAAAGTCAACAATCGCGATCAAAGGTCGACTAAACAAACACAAAAATCGGATCAAATCGATCATGCCAGTAAAAAAGGCCGCCATTCATAGAGCATCAAACGTCATACCAACCTGCCGGAACGAATTTACGCTAGAATACAGACCTACAAGTGACTAAAGTAACTACTGCCAGTCTTTTTTTTGTAGAACCTTTTTGGAGCACTTGCGTGAGAATGAAATCGTTACGTTTTTTGCGCAAAATGAATGGGCATTGTACGTAATGACCGCGGTAAATAATCCTATTAGTATTGTTGGTATCTTCAGTAGCTTCAATTGATAGCAGGATTGTTAGGGTAACCACCAATTACAACGGATAAACACCACACTGATAAATCCATAACACATTTTAACGATGACGAAAGGAAATGGTTTCACAAGATTCACAAATGTAATATAAATATAATTGAACTGACTAGCAACGGCTTAATATGATACTATAGATGACTAGCTGTAATGTGGGTCTTTTCAAGTACCTAGCTATTGAACGGATTCTTCTATGCAAGCATATTCATCCTACACCGCATTGTCATTTCACTTTAGGCGAGTTGCTGTAAAACGCAAGCCTGTATTTTTAGAAAATATTAAAACAGATTTGAATACGATTTAGCTATTCTGTAAGACATAAATTATGGTCAGCCTTCTTATGTCAGGTAGCACGCACAAACATCTCACAGTATTCCATCGTAGGCGTGACACCTGATGTAGTTCCCAGGACGGACAGTCGCCTTTGTACCTTTCATATTGCTTTCAATGCTAATTTATTGCTCACTGATGTTTTAGACCTTACAAAGCATTTTTACTTATAGTATTAAATTAGTAGGTATATTCCCCAAGTCTCATGAAAGGTTTTACTGGAAAGCGAAATAAGCTCTTGAAATGTAGTTTGATTATTTTTAAATTATCGTATCCGTTTTATTTCTTAAATCCAAGTCATTTTTACAATATTTGTTAGCTAATTTACAATTTTTGTTTTTATGTTCTTTCTTAGTTATTTTTTATGCCTGTGTTTTTTGTTTGATATATCATTCTTAAATTATAATTATACTGTTTTCTATATTATAAAGAGCCAACACCAAAGGCCATACACCTAATATTTTAGGCTTCAAACTAGCTAGGGAAATCAAAAAAAACAAGTGAATGTAAAAGTCCCGCAAAAATATGGCGCAATCAAAATCTCTCTGAATGTTTGGCTATCTTTCTGAAGCATAAAGTACCTAGCCTCAATATTTTACCATGCCATGAATTTGCTCAACTTACTATTTTTCTCTTAGCACTTACGTATTTCTCGTAGTAAAAACTATTCCATTCACAATTCGGTCAAACAACACAATGTTTACACACGTCAAGTCATTAATTCTAACATTTTGTTCAAACCCTACCTACCACCATTCACATCGCCACCTGCTACCTACTTACTATAAAGATCCATTTTTTACTCAAAAGTGTTAGATTTATCCAATAAATTATAATGATATCTATTGAGCGAATTTGTTCGAGGCGTAGGCGGGTTATAGAGTATCATAAATTTTCATATTTGTCCAAAGAATTAAATTGGGGTTTTTTGGAGTTTGATGGCAGGGTCACAAGCTAACTTGTTGGGGGCGATTTTTTAACTTTAGCTTTCATAGGCGGCGTTTGGTTTTGCGTGGGAATGACTGAGTCTTGGAGGCAAACCAAACAACATGTTGTTCCCAAGTTGTACGGATTTAAAAAATGATAGGTGGCTGTTTTTGCTAACAGTTTTATCAATAACATTACGCAAGTAATTCTTTAAAAATAAAACGAAATAACTGTTCGCTTTTCATTAGAAACCTGTGGGGTTTCAGTGTGTAGGTTACTAGGTGTGTAGGTCTATCACGCAGAGGTGTTGTGTGGATTATATCATGATATTGATATTTTATTATTCCTGGTATGGCGAGGAGTCATCCAACCAAAGAGAGTCGGACTCTTTGTAAAAGTTTTTTTTCTCATCCAACAATGTATCTAGTATTGTGTAGTGCAGTAGGTAAATACAGTTAGTATTGTGATTTTTAATTTGTTAGGTTGACATGTAATTAATTATTATCATTAGTGTAAGTAACTGGTGTATCCGTACTAATGGAAACAAATACTTAAATGAATTAATAGAGAAAAAGCACAGCAACAAATTCAGTTTAGCTTCTCGGCATTAAGTACAACATGGACTTTTTGTAAGATTTCTGAGATGAATTTAGAATGAATTATTAACTAGTAGTTCTGGGAACTGTTGACCTCGTGCCCACAATTTTCGTAAAACCCACACACAAAGTTTTGTCAAGATTGTATGGAAACTACAACCTACGGTCAAAGTTTGTTAATTGTATTGTTTCAGAATTACTATTGCAGTGCATCATAATGGTCCGTTTGACATGTAAGGTTAGATTCAATATTGATCAGCTCACCAGATCTGTAAAACATTGCCGTTGTTGTGACACAATGCAATTGTAATTCTAAAACAATTCAATTCAAACATGACAAATACCTAAACCAAACAACCAGACCTACTTTCGCATTAGATACAAACTTATCACGAAGTGCAAAAGGCCTCGCAAGGGCCTTGCGGAGTCTCGCAATGGGTCTGCCTAAAAGCCTTCTCTGATCAATATTATAACGTATCTATATGAATTAGTCATATTAGAACGACTTGCAAATCAACAATTTAAAATATATTTGCTCCAATTCCAAGTAAGTAGATTTGTTAACTACCTCACGCTGTGCGCAATGAAAACATCTTATTCAGTCCAAATAAAGAAAAAAATACTAAACTCCCGCTGCGAGTGTGGAAGGACATCCGAATTCAACGAGAATAACTACAAAGTATCAATATGTAGCTATAAATAATTATAGTCGGGTTGCCCCAAATACACAAAAATATACCTCCGTGGGAACTAGTGTCATTTGGGTAAAGTGTCTTTATGTAATGAGTGTTAATGTAATGGACAGTCTTGAATTTATTGCATCGTAGAAAAAATTGATTTGAATCTATATAAGGTAATATGTTCATCACAAAAATCTATATCTGTATCATATTAAAAAATGTTTGACCAAAGCGATCTCTTTTTTGAGTGAAAAATTAATAAAATTTATATTTATAAAATGTTATTTAGAAAACTAACGCGTGCTTGATTCATATTGTTTAAGAAAAGAACGGCTCATTTCATCCCTGATGAAGTTCACCGAATGTGTTCAACGAAACTATAGTTGGGCTTTTCCAACAATCAGGTACGCCGGAAAACCCGTTTTATTGCACAATTATCATAACATGTCGAAAATAAACATTTAGAAAGTGTAAGTTCGTCGTTTATGGCAGGTTCATTAATGTTTACAAACAAAACTAAAAATAATTTCAATAATATCGCGTCTTTTTAGGGTCGTCTAATCTTAACCGAACTTTATATATATTTGTAACGTCATTCGATCTACGAAGTCTTATATTATCAAATCGATTTGACTGTCAGTACATGAACCATTGTCACATGGTGCATGTACTGACTAATGAATCCTACTGATAATTTGTAATACGTTCGAAAATTTTGCATTAAGTATTTTATGTATTTTTTATGTATTTATTATTGTAATTTACTTTATTAATCTTGATATATGTTCTTACTTCATATGACTTGAAAAATTAGTTGAAATAAATGATTTGAATTGAATTGAATTATTTTCAAAGTTCTATGACGCATCTTCTATGAATTCTATTCTGCAATTGGTAATGGTTTGTGACATACTTGTGACGTATTTCTTCATTGAGGATTTAAGCTTTGGTTTAGTCCCTAAAATGCCATAGGTAATGCCTTTATGAACCAGGAGTTTTGCGATGGCATGAGTAATGCCATTTACCTATGTATGATGGTGCATATAAGAAAATTATAGATAAATACGAATACATAAACTGCTATTGGGATTATAACATCATCCAGAGTACTAAGCCTTACTTGTCAATTTACTTTTGAATAAAAGATCTCACAAATTTCAATATCTTTAAGGGTAACGTATTTATTCAAAACGTTATAAAGTGCCCGACAGAATAATACTTCGAACTGTGATCCTCTAAATACTCATTATTTCTCAATAAGAATTTCTTAAAAGTTCTTTCAATACGCAAGTGTCCCATTCTATGCTTCTATCAAAAGACTTGCAGTCAAAACATTGTAACGAAACAAATTGTTCTTTTGATAGTTTTTCTATTGACACCGGAAGTCCACACTTAACTTCCACGAGAATTTTGCGTAAGTAATCAATCCATGATATCAATCGAATGATTGATCGATTTTATAGGTATCTTTTGTGACGCAAGTAGAAGATGGTCTAAGTTTTCATACATGGTATTGTAGCTTCAAGTAAGTTTCATACCGTCCTTTTGAAGGATTTTTTGTATTAACGGTCAAAACCCATTTCAATATAAAAAGTAACGGGCAGGAAAATTAGAAACTTTACTATACTTGCCTAAATTTTTCAGTTGCTTTCTTTTACGGACTAATTAGTTAATTACTATGCAGACACATTCCTGCCCGGATTTTAAAAGAGGCACCTACGAGTATAGCAGTCTTGTTTACTAATGACTAGTAGCTGTTACCCGCGGCATTTAAGACGACATAAAATAGAAAGAGTTTCAAACTTTGAAGGGGTTTACGGTTTGAAACTTCTTTAAATTCCATTTGCATTTTACCCCCCTAGGTATTGAATTTCTAAAAACCAACTTAATACACCACTACACCCTATAATGACTACACCAAATTTCATGTCTCTAGGTTCAGCGGTTTATGTTACGTCGATTTATAGCGAATTTCAGTCTATCAGAATTACTTTTTTATATATATTAATTAATATATATATCTAGCATAGATATAGGTAAGTAATCGTAATCGTATGACCTGCTGGATATTATTAAATTATGCGAATAGTTGCGTACTTTTATTTCTTATGTGGTAATAATAGTAGTACGTGAGAAATTCTGGCTTTTTTATAGCTAATGGGCTTGAGCTTGACCGCAACTCGCCTGATGTAAAGCGACGATGCGGTCTAGGATGTGGCACGCTTGCCTAGAAGAAACCGATTCACACGCGATTTGAAGAGACCGAGATTATATCTATCGGGAAATTGAGTACTCAGCAGTAAATTCCATAACCTGGCAGTTCGCATAATAGAAGTCGACGCAAAGCGGCTTCTATTTTAAATAGGTACGTACCTTTCTAAAACCTACTTGAAGGAAATGCGTTTTATAGCTTCTTGTGTATTTAAATGTACTTTAATTTATTTCAGAATAATACAATGACTTACAAAACTAAACTGTGTTGGTGTGTGTCGGCCGTTTTCTTGTCTGCAAGTTACAGTTATTAGACAAGTTTACTAAATGTTAAGGGAATTGTTGACCTTGATAATTTATCGAATCATCAATATATATAAAAATCAATACTACCTTTCGTTGTAATTTTATAACTCAAGAACGGGCTCAACTATCCAAACCAAATGTTTAGGCTTTGTTTGGACTATTTAGTAGATGGTTTATGTGAAGTTTGTCGAGCTTTTCTTGATTTATCACATTTTTATTATTTCACTTTATTCGTAGCGAAGCACGTACTTGTACCCACCCGCTAGTTGTTCACATACGTTAAGTATCTTCTTTGGATTTGGAGAGTGTTGTAGCAAAATGCATGTAATCTGAACACTGAACATATTATATTGTAAAATATATCTTTATTTCATGTAAATTTTCTTCCTAGCTCTACAAAAATATACTATACTTATCATAATAATACACTTATATCAAAATATCAGTTTAACATTTAAATATAGTACCTAAGTACATATTGTTATACGTACATAATTAGTGTTCCCGTGTTATATATAGTCTGTCTTTACATTTACGTTTAGATTAAAACATATTTGGTTGCATATTAAAGTTATGATTATTTAAAAAAAAATACATATATACACTAACTTACACAATGAAGTTTCCAAAAAATGTCGACAGCAATTCTTCGAATTATTTGTAATTCCGAAGCAATTCCCATCAATATCCGTACAAATAGGGAAATCCTCCAACATGGGGCACCGCCGACAGCGGCACGAACACTGGCATCATTCTCTCAGCTTGCAAGTAATGCGTCCTCGTGTGTTTCTTCAAATGATCCCTCCTGCCGAACTTCTTCCCGCAAGTCTGACAGGGGTACGGCCTCACCCCAGAATGAATCCTCTTATGTCTGGTCAACTCTTCGTTCCTCGTAAACGTTTTTCCGCAGTTCTTCTCATCACATTTGTATGGTCTTTCACCAGTGTGAATCCTAATATGACCTTTCAATTGCCCGTTATTAGAAAACCCGACCTGACAATGTGGGCACTTGTATTTCTTCGGTCGTTGCTTTCGCGCGTTTAAAAGCTTAGCTTCGTTTTCTTGCTGGATTATTCTAGCGTATTCTAGCTCCATTGCGTAGCCTTGCGCCAGTGATTCGAGTAGAAGAGGGTCCGTCGGAGGAACACCAAGAGCTTGAGCGATATCGGCGGTGGGGAGGTATTCAGGAAGATAGCTCGGAGCGTAGACTGGTGGTACGCAAGGAAGAGGTGAGTAATTCAGTTTTGTGTCTTGTGTCCCATGTTTTTCTTTTGGGGATTGTTCTGGTTGGAGTAATCTGTCACAGCATTGGCTTAAACTTGCTACTGGAGATTCATTTGCGTTTTTTAAAGCTTCTTCGTTGTCATCGGTTGTGGTTGAAACAGTTGCGTCTTGGTGTAGATTAGCGTCAGTTTTCTTAAACGTGCCACGGATTTTCCGCAGACGATTTTCCCGTTTCTTTTCGTCTAACTTCATCTTCTTTGTTTTAACGCCTTCAACGTCGGTGCGTTCGCTAAAAACTGTGCCATCCTTGGAATCACTCGCGTCCCAAGGCCTGAAGATCCTTGAGTAGTTTTGAGAAAACATTTTTGGGGGGATGTAGCCACACGCGTTACAAGTCATCGACTGCGACCCTTTTCCATTTCGACAACTTTTATATACATTGGTTTAACAATAAATTTAATAAAAGCACCCAAAAGCAGAGGGACGTTCAATGGACGAAAGAGACGAAATATTTTTCAATTGTTGCACACTTTAGCGTGGCTTAAACTTTTTTGTCTATGAGTCGACAAAGTTTCGCGCCAATGTGAGTTTTGTGTTCGGATGCGTAGCGTTGGATGTTGTTAACGTTGTCTATGTGTCTTGTTGCTTTTTTGTTATGCGGGGTTGTCATAGTGTCTAAGATAGGGGTGTATATTGTTATTTATGTTGATTTTTGTGCGTGGCCGAGGGGCGGTGACAGAGGCCGGGCGCTCCGCTCGAGTGCCGCGGCCGCAGCTGCGGGCTTGTTTGTTTTAATGGTTTGTGCGATTGTTGCGGCCGATCTGTCGATTTATGCTACATAAGCACGTATGTGTGAATGGGATACGGGGTACATAGTACTTATTGTTACTGACAATACATGTGTATTGGAAAGTAAGGAATTTTATTTCTGTGATCTCTTGAAAACATATTAAGTCCGTAACAGTGGTAAGAGTTTCGTTCATTTTATAGTGTAGGTACCTACTACGTATAGCTATCTACCTAGCTCCTTACTGCATGCGCGTCATTTCTAGTAGTTCTGCAAACATTATAATTTTGGGGCTAAAACATATTTCAAACTTCCAGCTCCCAGAACAATAAACTTATTTCTTAAGGCAAACTAGTTTTTTTTTTCAGTCAAACGCTCTTTGCTCCAATGGTTTTAAAAGATTTTATAACAGGCATCCGCTGTCTTACGGGAACTAAATAACAGTTTGTAGCCATGAAAACTCATTTCATCCTAGCCACAGTACTTTAGACCTAATTACACACGTCAAAAAGACTATTAGAAGATAAATCCCCTACTAAAATAACGTAGCTGGTTTTTAAAGTGGCAGCCTTTTAATACTTACTTATATATTAAAATATTACATAAGAATAACCGTAAATGCAATATATAAATATATAATTACATATATATAATCTGCATGGAAATATATAGTTAAAACACAGATTGTAATACTAAAGATATAGGTAATGTTCCAACACTCGATGCTTGAAGATATTTAGTGAAGGAGCTCGGCTGATGTCCAGGGGAGGGCTGTTCCACAACAAAACAGCCATATGAGTGATGCTATTATAATATGGCCTTTAGTGTTTAAATTTAGGGCTTCTAATTTCGCTTCAGCTTCTTACAAATTTTACAAACCCATCTTACTCAAAACTCATATCAAAGTAGGAAGCGAAACCGACCAATACAATCCAAACAATCTCACCCAGAATCAATCAAACTCTAACAAAAACCACTCAAAAATATTCCCTCAAATGTATCCAAATCTCAATCAAAAAGTTAGAACTTCACCACAAAATTGATAGCATGGGATCAATCTACACAAATCAAGTTATACTTTTAAAAGCACAATAGATTGAATTAGGACTGCTTTGCTGATTTTTTGGGTTGAATATCCGAACGAATTTGGATTTGGCGGGAAATGTCAGAATTGGCGCTCTTGTGATGGATTGCTGCGTCAGCTTTGTTATTCAACTTGTTTTTGCGATTCCGGGGGAAAAAAAAGTTTTTTTTTAATTACATCGAGATCAAAATATTTGGCTGCTAGTTTTACCAGGCCTGAAGTTTCTTATATTTTATTTTATTACTTAACATTTCCAATTCGTTGTGCATACAAATGTCGACTAACAACATAAAAAAGTACACTGCATATAGTCATAAATTAATAAATACATCAATAAGTAAATTTGTTATCTAATAATTTTTCAAGAGTGTGTTGTATATAAACAACAACTTTTGTCCTAGGACCTCAAAAAAATCGCATGATTTAGAAATATAGATCATTCACATAAAGAAACAGTTCGATTGTTGCACTAAGCCCGTAGCACACGAGCTATAAGTTATTTTAATGTTTAGTGTGTATACTACTCTCCAGATGTAAAGCGGTAGTGTATGGTCTAAGGCTGGCCTTATAATATGTCCGCATATGTTTTCTTGGTGTGATTTTTCTAATTACACCCGAATGCACGTTTATATACATGTTAAATTACAAGCAATTCGTTCTAAAATAACTCCTAACTTAGGTACTATAGCTCAGGCGTTCAACAGTACCTAACACAACGGAAATTTATATACCTAAAGGCATATAATCACTCATAAATTCCAAAATATAAATAGAAAAGTGTGCTCAAAGTGCAATTGATTAAATCGGTTCGAAGGTCAAACTTTGCTTAAACAAGTGATCAGAAGTAAAATGAAGCACGCTAGAATATATTTTATTGTTTCTCTTGCGACATTGATGTAGCATGGTAACCCTTTAGGATGCTAGATCTTAGCTTGCGACTAATCGCTAATCAAATAGTGACTTCAATGACCCTAGATATCATGCCAATAGATCCATTCATTCTCTTCACATCATTATACAACCTTCCTTTATTGCATCAAGAGATGTGATTCATCAGCGAAATGACAAGATGTGTCTAAGATCCTTCATTTTGGTAGGTTTCGTTTGTAGGTTTGATCTCGCGCCTCGTTTCGGTGGGTGAGGGTGATGGATAGGTGCCGTTATAATACGCTACAATAACTTAATTTAATATCATATTTTTGACAGTTTTTCTGAGAATCTAACCAATTATTCGATAGCCAATAGAATTGAAAAGAATGTCGGTTGGGTAAAAGGTCTACTTACAAAGGACTTAAAAACTTCGGCAGTATTATACTTGACTTACTAACTTCGCACATTTTAGTTTAAATATTTTAAACTTTATCTTAGTTTTTCACCTTGTACGGATTATAATACAAATAATTACCACTTTAACGGTAATGTAGATACGATCAGGCCCGGGTAACTGTTATACTAATCAATCGTGTATTTTACACGATTAGTATAACAGCTACCCGAGCCTGATTTTATTTTGCCAATTTTTGTGCCTACTAGTAAGAACTACGAACTGCAAACCTACATAATTAACCTTCTCTATAGAGATTCTAATACAGTCTTCCGGTTAAGAACAAATTTTGTTTTATTTTGTTGTTTATCTCATCTCACAATATCATTATTGTGATGTCTTGACATAATTATTATTAACCAATTAAACTCTTAGCAGGACTTTAAAAAACCACTTGGCTGTGCAAATGCTATCTAAGTTACTTTTAAAGTATATCGCCTCTAGAATTATGGTCCGACAAATAAACCATTCCTGATTACTGTAGAGGAATTTTACTTCAAGTATAAAGAACACACACCACTACTTCCTGATTTTTCGCCAGCTTCCCAAAAAGGAGGAGGCTTTTTCGTTTGTTATCCTAATTGTTATCCTAAACTTATAAATCGGTCCAGATGATTGATTTTTTAAGCGAAATATCTGTAATAGTAGATTAGTAGCCAAGGGCTGTAAGGCATCAATTGCAGCCCGAGATATTTTGGCGCACGAGCGCAGCGAGGGCGCCTATAGTTCGAGGGTGCAATATATAACCGAGCTAACTACTCTGCTTTACATCTCGATTGTGAGGTAAGTAGAAAAAAACCAGCATTACAATAATAAAACATTTTAATTGCTGCTTCAGCTTCCATTTTCATTGAATCGGGAGTGCAGCTTATATCTTCATCACTTGCAGAACTCATGTTTTTTTGCTAATTAGCACGCAATTATAAAAAATCCCAAAAACAAGCAATAATTAAAGTAAAAGTTTTCTATTCCCGCCTTTTTTCATCTTTTTTTTCAATTATTTTTTCAAGAAAGAAATTGAGCTTCGCCGTTCGATATTTAAAATTGATGACTATTATACTCATACGAAGACAAGGCTGAATAGCGAAGCGACCTCTTTTGACATTGGGCTGAATGCATGATGTCTATTGCCAGTATGATGGTTAGATGTACGCGAACTTTTTGGTCACCTACAAGCCCCATTTGGGGGTAATAAGGACCTACTTACCGAATATGAGAGATGTAAAAGTTTTTAGTTAGTAATGAAGTCGGTAATCAATTCTTTTTTAAAAACACTTGTATCATGTATATGCATCATTCAACGAGTAGGTACTATGGTTCTAAAATATGGGTACATATAAAGTGCTAGCAGCTTAAGGATATCGTTGTTTAATGCCGGGTTGTGACAAACTCTTCACAATGTTGAATTAGTTCATATTTTATATATTTCTTAAATAGGACCATAGAAAAATTTAACAAATAGTTGCACAGACAAGTGCCTTTAAAACTAATCTTATATATAAAAATCAAATGCTGTTCGTTAGTCTCGCAAAAACTCGAAAACGGCTGGTCTGACTTAGCTGATTTTGATCTTGAAATGTTTGTCGTACTCCAGGGAAGGTTTAAAAGTTGAGAAACATGAATAACTGTTAGGCGGTACGAAGTTCGCCAGGTCAGCTAGTAGTATTATAAAACTTTATCGGTTTCAAATCGATCCCGTCACACTAACTTCAAATTCAATTCTATGTAAAGTTTATGACATATTTATGGAGTAACTCGTACGTTTGTGAATGAATCCTCTAGCACAGTCCCGCTCGGCGTCAGTCAGTCTGGCAGTGAATGGAGGGCGACAATAAGGGCTTGGACACACTGGATTTATGGCCTGCTTTGTTCTTGGACTAGATATGAGGTTTCGCCACACTGAGAGCAGACCACACATGGATTGCGAAACTTATACAGGATGAAAATGTATCATTCCTTAAACACTGTCATGAAATATACATATAAGAAACGTCAGATTACAAAATAATGTCTTTTATTACGAGTATATCTATCTAAAATAATTGAGTTGCGTATGACCGCAACTCGGCTCGTGTAGAGCGGGGATGTGGCCTAAGTAGACGTAGTAAATAATTATCTAAATCCGACACACTATACCCGACATAACTAATTTAATTTCTGTTTAAACGGAACTATTAGATTAAAAACAAATTCGTGGTGGGATATTTGACTGGTTTTTGTTGGTGTTGTATCTTTTCAGATTTTATTTAGTTTATTGTTTTTACTGATAATTATAATCATGGGCTGTAAAATAATTTTTATATGTTAATTTTTTTAGATGACATTCTATTGTGTAACTTATGGATCTAAGTTTTGCCCGCCGTTGAAGTCAGTTGTTTTTAAGTATAACTTATAGAAACACCCTGTTCACACCCGCCAACTATCCATTCACAGAACTTGCTCAATTTTACGACAACCGTAGTAATCGTTGCCACAAATACTTTACTGTTAAAAACTCTACAAAATAACACAAAAAATCAATATGAAGTTGTCATCTTCAGTTAACGTAGCAAAAGGTTCTTCACGGTAGAGATTTATACGTATTTTCTAAAGAAAACACGGAATTTAAAATTGAATTAGAGCAAAATGTAGGGTTTTAATAGCATTGTATGTGTTTCGATGAATTGCGGTTTAGATTTTTATGGTGAATGGAAGAATTTAATTTTTAAGTTCTAAATCACCCGAACAATAAAACTGGCTATGGCGTGTCTAGAGAGAAGAAAAAGGTTGAGAGATTTTTAATTGATTTACCTAGTCTTGTTACTTAATTAAGTCTTATACAAAAATATAGGAATATAGAGCTGAATTTCTTTCGTATTTTCGATACACATGTAAAAAGTAAAAAGTCCCCGTCGATCAACCATGAAAAAAGTGAAACAGAGTTTAGCAATCCAGAGCTTTGTTTTCATCTTCACACAGCACAGTTAAACCGGCGAACTGTTTAAGAACTGGAAGAAGGAAATGAAGATTGCTAACCTTTTCTTCACTTCTTACATCGTTAACTCTG
This sequence comes from Ligdia adustata, assembly GCA_947049295.1. Lineage (NCBI taxonomy): Eukaryota > Metazoa > Arthropoda > Insecta > Lepidoptera > Geometridae > Ligdia > Ligdia adustata. The sequence goes on along the minus strand of OX346236.1, from coordinate 2,417,243 downwards.
GGCGATACCATGGCAGACTAATGTGTAATCATTATTGCCATTTTGGAACTTCGAAATAACTGTCTCAATTGAATAAAATAAAAATGATAAGGTCGGTACTTCTTAAAGTCCTGACTGACTATTAATTTGATAGGAATCAACGCAGAACCTAAAAGGGATGTAGAGGTGTACTAAATAAGAATTTTTGGATATTCACCCCCAAGGTGGTCAAATAGAGGTTTAAAATTTCAAACTTCTTTACAATACATTTCATGTCGCGGGCAACGCCGCATGTGACAGCTACTAGTAAACTTTTTTTCGTAGAGTGTAGCAGAAAGGCGCACTGAGTACAGACACTAGAACTATTGCGCCTTTAAAGCTACAAAAGATGAGATGCCTTACCAAACACTAACAAATTATTCCTCCTCTGTAGTAGACTACAAAATATAGTCGCACCAGTTGAAAGTCATTGAAACGACGACGTTCATTTGTTCAAAAGAAAATCACCCGACCCCCTAACGCCCTAACTCAAACCTTTCACACAGAACAACGATAAAATAAATTAAAAACGCACCCTAGCGAAAAACTTTTAATTTCCCGAAATCGTCACCGCAACATGGCCATCGGGAATCGAACCCCACACCAGTGACATGGGGTTGCACGGGGTGGAGTTTGCAACCCCTGTGAGCTATGCCGTAGGGTTATAACATTATTACTATTACTTGCGGTTAAGTGGGATGGAAAAGTTACAGATTAGTATTTGTGACTATAATTTTTTAAATCGGGTTATTTTTGTTATTGTGTAACAAAACAGGCAAGCCTTGTTTGCATCACGCTGTTCAATATTAGTCGCAGTTAAAAGTACCTAAGTATAAAAGTATTTTTTAATATATCTATGCTTTAGCTATTATCCCGTAGACTTGCTAATAAATAAATTGTCAATGTTAATTGATAGAGTCAGGCGTTACTTTGCGGAAATCCATTTATAATAAGATGGTATATACAAAATATTTAGTGTTTTTCCGCCTCGTCTTGATGTCAGCGTGAGAAATCGAAAAATATTTTTGTTTTTATGGTGTGGTTCCTCCTCACCACCGCCACACCTCACCTTATTATTTCTCTTTCTCTCAGTATCCGACTTCCTCGACACGTGTTTCGCCTTAACACAAGGCATCCTCAGGAGATGTTGACTCTTCAAGCGCTCGCTCGAAAGTGAGCTGTTGCGCCTCTGCGAGCTCTTTATATAGCGGCCGGGCGCGTCACGTGTTGTGCGTCACCGTTATTGTTGTGTCGGTGCATTTGATGACTCAGCGTTATTTAACGGACTTTGTCGGTTAAAAATCCGCAAAATTGGTGACGTCACCAAATTTGTTTGGTCGTTTAACAGTACTGAGGTATGATTTCTGTGTTTCAGTATTTCCAACTGTTCCAACACACACAACCGAAAACCTTTGTCACATATGTGCCTGACTTCATATGTGTTACTTGCTTGTAGTGAATGTCCCGTTTCAATTAAGTGTTTCGAAACACTTAATTGAAACGGGACATTCACTACAAGCAAGTAACACATATGAAGTCAGGCACAAGTGACGTCACCAAATTTGTTTGGTCGTTTAACAGTACTGAGGTATGATTTCTGTGTTTCAGTATTTCCAACTGTTCCAACACACACAACCGAAAACCTTTGTCACATATGTGACAAAGGTTTTCGGTATTACTGAAACACAGAAATCATACCTCAGTACTGTTAAACGACCAAACAAATTTGGTGACGTCACCAATTTTGCGGATTTTTAACCGACAAAGTCCGTTAAATAACGCTGAGTCATCAAATGCACCGACACAACAATAACGGTGACGCACAACACGTGACGCGCCCGGCCGCTATATAAAGAGCTCGCAGAGGCGCAACAGCTCACTTTCGAGCGAGCGCTTGAAGAGTCAACATCTCCTGAGGATGCCTTGTGTTAAGGCGAAACACGTGTCGAGGAAGTCGGATACTGAGAGAAAGAGAAATAATAAGGTGAGGTGTGGCGGTGGTGAGGAGGAACCACACCATAAAAACAAAAATATTTTTCGATTTCTCACGCTGACATCAAGACGAGGCGGAAAAACACTAAATATTTTGTATATACCATCTTATTGTCAATGTTAATTTACTGATAGTAATTTTAATTTATTTTCCAAAACTTATCGAAGCGTTTAATCGATTTGACGCGTGACCAGAATGCCGGTGTTTATCTGGTCCAACGTATAAGCATTGCTATTCAGCGTGGTAATGCGGCTAGCATTCTGGGCACGCTGCCTTCTGGTGGTGGGTTGGAGCATTTGGATTATCTGTAGATCTTAAATGGTATATAGGTATTATTTCTGCTATATTTTTTTTTGTTGTTGTTAGTTAGTCATTTTGTTGATTTTAATTTACTGATTATATTAACCTCCTCTCATAGCTTAATCATGTGACGCTAACTAGTGAAATTGTGTATGTCATTTTTAAATTTATTGTTTTCACAACCTGGCAGTTCGAACAATAAAAGTTGATGCAAACGGTTAGTGCAAGTCCGTGGAACCGTGCCGTCTTGTAGTATCTCTAAAAATTCCATTGTAGTGAGTGGATGCTGGCATTAGATTATGTATCAAAAAAAGCCTAGGCTTTGAAGACTAGGCTTTTTTTGATTTTGGCTAAAGTGCTGAATATCAAATTACTTGATGCATACATTTTTAAATTTTGAATAATATTTTTTAAAGTGGCAGGAAGGATTTTCGGCTAGAGTTAATATAGATGATAACGAAACAAGCAAACTTGGTTTCTTTTTGGCAGTTACTTAGTCACTTCAACCCGTCGTTATAAAACCAAGTTGCATTCTCTTGTTTTCACCTCTTTCATGTCTAACTCTAGCCGTTAGCTCTGCAAGAGTGCTTATCATAATGCCTTAATAATACATAATCATGTACCATACCTATGTTTTTATCTCCAGGTATACATAGTCATAGTCATTTTTATTGATAACAAAATAATAGTTACATGTCAAAAATAAATAATATTACAGTATTTTCAAATACTTTGTAAAATATTAACTAAATAATTTATTTTTTTTTAAATATCATCAAATAAAATACAATAATAAGATGGTATATACAAAATATTTAGTGTTTTTCCGCCTCGTCTACTCTCCAAATAAAAAATATAAATAATATAATAGAAATATTTTGTATATACCATCTTATTATAAATGGATTTCCGCAAAGTAACGCCTGACTCCATCAATTAAAATACAATATCAATTATGATCGATTTATGTAAGTAAAAAATAAATATTATCAATTACGTCATTTAACCGGAATTACGTCATCCAAATTATAATATGTCTGCTCAATAAGCCAACCCTTTAGACGTCGTTTAAAAGAGGTTAAAGAGGGCGCGTCTCGCACCTCAGGCGGCAGGCGGTTGTATACGTGCGGCGCGAGTGCATGAACCTGCCTGCAAATCTTCTCCAGCTTGAAACACTTGACGCGGAGTCGGTGCGGGTAGCGTGACTCGTGCTGACGCTCATCTCCTAGGTGTCCGTACACTTCGGAATGTTTGTAGGCATACAGCGCAGCCTGCATATATACCAAGCTCGGCACGGTCAGTTTACCCATGGACCGGAAATACTTCGCAGCCGATGCATCTTGCGGCACTCGTGCTATAGCTCGTACCGATCGATTTTGCATTCTGAAGGCACGCTTCCAGTCAGCAGCGCGCCCCTAGAGCTCGACACCGTATTGTAGTAACGAGTGCACAGATGCAAAGTAGCATTGCCGGACCATTGGGTACGGCAATATTGTGGACACGCGCCAAAGAGCAAAGCAGGCTCTGTCTTTTTTTTTACACATAGCCTATCTATGTGGGTTTCCCAAAACAAACCACTGTCTAAGTTAAACCCTAAAAAAACGGTGATTTTACTAGATCCACCTCAACGTCTCCGACCTTCACCTGCAACGGCCTGTAGGCGCGACCCGCGAGGTTGAAGTGGATAAAGTTTTGCTCAAATTTAAAATCAGCCCATTCGTTTTAAACCACATATTCAAGTCGCTAGCTACTTTATTCATCTGTATTTCGAGTTGGTCGACAGTTGGTGCTGTGACGATTGCTGCCACATCGTCAGCATACATATATATATGCTTCCGTTTAGAACATTAGTGGGTAAATCATTGAGGAGAAGGGAGAACATAATGTTTGATAGGGATGATCCCTGCTCAACGCCTATTACTGTCTTGCGTGGTTCGGATCTCACCCTGCCTCCATCTCCTACTACGATCTGGTGCCGGTTAGTCATGAAATCATTTAATAATTGCAGGGCTGATCCGTCGATTCCATAGTGTTTCAGCTTTACAGCCAAAACCTCATGGTCGGCGACATCGAAGGCCTTCGACAGGTCACAGAAAATCACTGCAACCTGTTTGCGACTCTCGCGCGCTTCGAGGATCTCCCGAACGACCGCCTTCGCCAGTGACGTGGTGGACCTCTCCTTACGGTAGGCGTACTGTCTGTCGCTGAGTGCCTCACACTGTACTAGAAACTCTGTTAATCTAGTACCGAGGCCATATTCGAAAACCTTTGCGACCGCCGGAATTATCGATACTGGCCTATAGTTACTGAGATCTTCTTGCTTTCCTTTTCCCTTATACAGCGGAGACACTTTTATACGCTTCAGTGCGGCCGGATATCTAACTTCTTTGCAGCATCTGTTGTACAGACACGACAGAACAGGCGCAATTTGTTCCACCGCAGAGTGCAGCAGATACACCGAAATCTCGAACACATCCTTTGTCTGCTTCCGCGCAACACCATGACTTAGGATGCGGTACACTTCAAGTGTCGTGAATGGCTTTAGTCTCAGTGAGCAGTCGGCTGGCGGGTGCGCCTCGGCAAGTGCGCGCGTCGCAAAGACGACGTCGGCCCGGGGCGCGCCACAGCTTGTGGCCGCGCTCACGAAGTGCGCGTTCACGGCATTCACCGCGTCCATCTTACGCGGGAACTTGGACCCATCAGCTTGCGTCAGGGTCTCTGTGTAATCGCAGTGATTTCTAATTTTTCCCTTTTACGCGTTGACAACTGCCCACATCGATTTCACAATATTGTCTGAAGTTGTCACAAAATTACTATAATATTTACTCCTTTCGTATTTAAGCAAATCGTCATACTGTTTTATAAATTCCTCTATTTTTAAATTTAATGCATGGTTGTCAGTAAATTTTAATTTTAACCTGTGCATGTCAAGTAATAATTTATTTAAATTTATTATTTCGTCAGTCAACCACACAGTTTTTTTTACCTGTAATTTTTTTTTCTTAATCGTAAAACATGTATCGTTATTGTATTTCAGGATATTAACCATAGAATATATAATAGTAAATCAGCAAGATACTTTCACTAAATATACGCATAGCGAAAATCTTTATATTTTCTTACAGCCATCAAATACGCAACAGACTTCAATTGTCTCATAAGTGGATTACAATATGTCAACGATAATCCTATCAAAGAATCTCGCTACTACTAAACCAACAAACCATTACGGATCGCTAAACATCACCTTGTTACCATTCTGCCTCAATGTCTCTTTGAAATACGGAATATTTAGAGCGGCATCGCTTTAACGAATTATTTAACAACATACATGTCAACTCTAAGCCATTGTCACATAGCAAAAGATAGCAAAAGACCACAAAAGGCATGCCGAAGCGCCGAAAGGTGCCGATTTCTTTCTAGCAGCCGACAAAGCTACCGCGCCCCGCCCAGTCTCCATGTCTGTACATTTTGTTACTTTATGACACTTCAAAATGTGTGATTGTAGGTTAAATTAAAAGCTGTCGGTACAGTATTGATGTGGCGAATTTTTGTTTGGTTTTTGTGTGAATACATGTACTTATAGAGATGTAGGCCTTTGTAGGCTTGTTGTCGGGGTGATGAAACGCGATTTGATATGCTCAGAGGTTTGTTGATTTTAATTGACGTGTCATGCGATTTCACGCTTTCTTAAATATTATATACCAACTTGAGTGATAGAGTTGCAAATCATTTTGCGTGGTCGTATGTTACAAGTAAAACTTACTTTATTTCAGCAGCTTGTGACTTTAGTTATATTTCAGTTATTTTATATACAAACTAAACTACTAGACCGATTTTGATATAGTTTATATGGGATCACTTGGGAAGTGCTCTTTCGAATAGAAAAAACTTTCCAAATAGTATGTAAAAACGGGGAAGAAACATAATATAAAGCTTCTCAAGAATTAAGAACCTCCTATTTTCTTGCAGTCGTCCAAATAACTACTAAACAACTAAACTTTGACCCTGGGAGAATATTCCAAAATCATTTGTGATTGAAAACAGTTTTGTATATCTAAAACTCTACAGCCAGTGCGGTTTAAGCTATGCCTATTCATTAAAATTATTGATTTATAAGTATAAATTCAATCAAGGTAAGTACTATTTTGGTTTCGGTATATATAGTGTATTAAGAACCGTCGAATAGTAAAGTTCGTTTGATCCAGCCCAGAATCTCCAAGTTAGATTACAAGTCAACATCCAATGCGGAGTTTATTTCAAGTTATATAACTTTTGAACTGTCGGTAGCTACGCTTACGCTATCTATCTATAGTATAACGATATTAAATGTAATGTACTCGCCTTAACCGAACATTGGTTAACGCTTGAAAAGCTTAAATGTATTAATATCTCTGGGTATAAGTTAGTTTCGAGCTACTGTAGAAAAACCATTAAGCATGGCGGATCTTGTTTGTATGTAGACAATAATACCAAGTGCGTTGAGAACTTAGATATTACCGCTTTATCTAAAGAACAATACCTAGAGGTATCGGCTATTGATCTAATTGACTACAATGTTACCATTATTTGTATATATACGACTAATTTAGTAAGTACAAATATTTTTTTATGTGAATTGGACCGTTTCCTCAAGAAGGTATGCAATTTAGGTATCGACTTTATAATAGTAGGTGACCTTAACGTAAATACCATAGAAACTCACGTTAGCACCGTCAAATACCTATTAGACTTGTTACAGACTCACAATATATGTAACAATGTAGTCTTTCCAACGCGAGTTACTGCGACAAAGTCCTCGAGCCTGGACCACGTATACTCGAGCATGCCGGCGGGGTGCGTGCGGGCAGAGCCTTTCGACACCAACATTAGCGACCATGTCGCAGTCAGAGTTGAGCTAGTCTGTCAGACGAGTACACTACCACAATGCGT